>WOVY01009218.1:0-16424 GCA_013436015.1 Rhipicephalus annulatus
TTTTGAAGAAACACTTCTAGAATGACTATTTTATTTGCTTGGTCCAATTGGGATCTCTTGTCAGGTACGGTAAATTTTCGTAGCAAGCTTTGTCGCAGGCGCGTTATTAAGGGTCAGCGAAACCAACTGGAACAGGGACTCGGTAGCTCATCGAGTCGGTAGCTGATCGGTAGCTCATCAGGTAATTCAGAGGGCGCATAAAATGGTTTATCACAGTATTTATCGCTTCTGAAGGTTGGAGAGGGAGTCTCCCACGAAAGCTCCTCAATATAAAATATTGTTTAACGTCTGTGAGTTTTTTACAGCATACTAACGACTAGGTAATCATGCACAGCATTTATTAGTGGCAGTGCGCCAATCTCAACGTTGCTTCTGTATTTTAACTATCTCACACAAGATGGCACTGAAGGCAGGGTTTGAATAAAGCCCCTAGAACTTCGTAATGTAGCGACACTCTCCTCCTCCGTTCTCGTTCCTCCTTGGTTTTCTCTCCTTCATACTCTCTTTTCGAACGTGGCGCCACCTACGTTGTTCTTGCGTAGCAGACGACTTTTCGAGAAGTGAACGGTGCGTGCCTGGCAGCATGCTGTAGGCATTCGCACTAGCCGTCTCGTTCTTGGTATCTTTTGCTTCTTAGTTAGATGTTGCTGTAGAGATGTTAGAGCATTTATATAGCGCTACACAATTGTCTTCGTAGACAGTATTAGTGAAAATGGGAGAAAATAAAGAAATTGATAAAAGTGCACCAATGGAGTGCTCATGTATCTTTTTGTAGAGCGCGCTATTTCTCTCCGCTGCCTAATGCAAATTTATTAGCTGCACTTTTTGCTGTTTTGATAATAAAACCGAAAGCTCTATACACGAGCGTAACGCTGGTTCATGGCACCACTGCAGTGCCGCATGTGCTACACAATTATTTAGGCAACAATTGCCTATATTGTATCCGCTGATCTTGCAGTGACTGTTGCAAAAAACACCTATCATGAACGTAGATAACGTTCCACTTTGCAAGATACTTTCTCAAACTCATACATTATCCGCGTCCTCCTCGCGAGGTGATGACACACGTCGGGTATATAGTATAGCTAACGCCACTCCACGAGTTTCTTCATGTATCGTATTGTATACCGCAAAGACAACAGGCGTATTTGGGACGCCTTTTCCTCACAAAAAAGTGATAGGTAGTCGGCTCGCTCACTCGATTTTAAAGACGACAGTCTTTCTTGGGGACCTTCGACGCAAAATTTTTGGTCTGTCTGTCTGTCTGTCTGTCTGTCTGTCTGTCTGTCTGTCTGTCTGTCTGTCTGCCTACCTGTCTGTCTGCCTACCTGTCTGTCTGCCTGCCTGTTTGTCTGCCTGCCTGCCTGTCTGTCTGTCTGTCTGTCTGTCTGTCTGTCTGTCTGTCTGCCTGCCTGTCTGTCTGTCTGTCAGTAAATTTGTATGTTTATCCATCGCTAACGATACCCTAAACAGCTACAATGTCACCAAACGATACTCTAAACAGCCAACCCCATCCGCAGCGCCTACCATAACTGCTCAAGGTTCATCGTTCATTTTGGCGAGATTCTCAATTAAGAGCTAATATTGCGCATATCTGAGACACTACAAGAACACGTCAATAGTATGTAAGTGTATTTTTATTAGAAAAGACATACATAAGTAATTTTAAGGATCTTATCCTTCATAACGCTGCGCTGACCATGCAACACTTGCACGAAACGGCAAGTGTTTCCAACGCTTTGCTAAGACAGTGCGGTGGTGGCACCTACCCATCGCCTTGGCTTCTACACCTTATCACTGCCAGATAGTGCCAGATAACTACGAGATAGCGCTAATGTCTCACGTGTGACGTGACATGACGTGCACGTTAACTTCCGCTGTATGCTCGAGGCACTCTAACGCAGCGCCTCCAGAAACCATTCACCGATTTTCTTGCGCAGAACACAAATAAACGTTTTGTGCAATTTCTCCAACACGCAAGACTATCGTCTTTCGACGACATTTGAGGTAACATGCAAATACGGGGCCAATTTTTTTCGCAGGAGATCTCTGCCCGACTTTTTTTGTTTGGGCTCTTAACAATCGCGCAAAACAAAAAAGCGTATTCGGGGCTGTGTTGCTACGCCGACAAAAAAGCGCCACTAATATTAAGTGTATTTCTTTTCATTATCGCCAGGAGTACTCTACTTGCAAGTCATAAATTGCATGCGTGCTAATAGCTTGAAAAATACATTTTAGTTGGGAAAGTGTCGAGTGCCAAGTTATCACGAAAATAAACGCCATCTAGCCAGATGAGGAGACCGCCAGGTGGCGCCAAGGAGTGCACACGCGTTCACATCGGCTCTTCACTCATCGTGCCTAGCAGCGCGGTTAAAATATTGTGACTACCAGTGAAACTAAGGGAATTGTGAAGGAAGACGTCAGGTACACGCTGACACCACCTTTCTGGACAAGTAATCCTGATTTACTCTGAGAAGTGAAGACCTTCGCCAGATCATGCCAACCCATTACGCTAAGCCTCACGGCGAAGCGGAAGGCGAAGTCCTGGCAGCCAGCTCTCGGCACGCGCATCGAGTTGCACCTCAACAGACAACAATTCAGAACTAGCCAAGGCACTTATGGACATGGATGACCGAGACATCGAAATCCAAGTGAGCTCTGCAGTGGAAGCGGATGAAGATTTCCTTTCAGCTGACAAGGTGCTGCAAGGGGAGTCTACAAGCGACGCCGAGAACGAGGAAAAAGACTCTGCGGAGGAACGCGACGACGAAGCCTAAAATGATCAGCGGCAGGTAGCAATGTCATTTCGACACCGAAAACGCATCAGGAAACAAGAATGCACAGCCCGTGATGACAGCGTTGCTCGAGGCGTAACTGAGAGCAACAGCTGCTGTGCCAGAACGCTTGCAAAAAAGCGACGCAGGAGAGCATTTCTAAATAGCCGACGAAAAACGCGCGCGTTGTCGCTGCCCAAAAGCAATATGAAGGTTATCGTGCGGCACATACCAGGGTTAGTTGTGAAGGAACTGAAAGCATAAAAGGTTGCACGAGCGATAGAACATGCAAGTGGTGACCCGAAGGCTCGTGACAGCCACAAATTCCTCCTTCGCCTTCGCAACGGATAAAACACAATCCTTGCAAGCACTCCCTACAAAGATTTAGTAGAAAAGATCTTGAAGATAACGACACTGGAGCTTAGTGGCACCAACTATCCCGTAAAAAACTACATATTCGCTCCTGCAGGATACCTCAAGGGGTGGTACACGCAATTGAACGCGAAACGCCACAAGCTGAACTCATTAGCAATTTCCGATTGCCACACAAGGAATAAAATTGTTCAAGCCCGCATGCTCGGGCAGTCACAAACTGCAAGTGATCAGGTTCAATGAACCAATACTGCCACGCTTCATGTATTATTATGATGGCGAAATGCCATGCGTGCCTTATCAACCCAAAATGCAGCACTGTAAACTCGGCAAGAGCCAGAGACATAGGACGGATGTTTGCCCCACACAAATGACAAAGGCGTGCAGCAACTGCCGGCTAAGAGACCCACTTGAGGACCACACTTGCGGTCCGGAATGTGTCCTGTGTGGCAAGCGCCCCCTACGGCGCCATCGGAGTGCACTAAAAAACTCAAACGCGTCCGTGAAAGGGGCCGGTCACTGCTGTCGCACAAAACAAAGCACACCACAAACCACTGGCACACTCAAGAGAGGAAGTTCAGCGCGAACCGCGACGACTCGGCACCGCCAGGAGGGGCCCGTTCGAGTTCTCGATTTAGGTTTCGGTCTACATCCCGATCCAGGTCCAGCTCTGGAGACGGTTCCATCTCCAGGAAGCAGGCCTAAGCAAAGGAACACAACACAAGGGCAAGATGGCGCTGAACAAAAAAGCAAAGAACCAGGTGAGCTGGGCGGCAAAATCCTCCTTACATTCACCCTAAACACCACAAATCATGGGCTTAGAACGCGAATTAAAGATGATGCGGGTGAGACTAGGTGACCTAGAACGCGAAAATAGAGAACTAAAGAAGCAACAAACGCAGCACGCAGAACAAAACTCAATACCAGCCCAGAGTGGCCAGAAAGTGCAGACACACCCGAATGCAGGAAAGGACTTAATTGTTACGTTGTCGATGCTGAAAGAAACAATAAAGGAAGTTATGACGACAGTTATAGGGTGTGTAATGGTAAAGGTAGATCGAAAGCTCGAGAGTCTGGATAAGAAAATCCAGGCACAACAATCAAATTCACGAAAACCTTGCGAAAGCATACCACCGGCGTCAACATCAGAGAAAAAGCTGAGAAAATTTACAACAGGCCCGGATTCTCGGTCATGAACTAGGAAACGCATAATGGCTAATTATCAAATGCATCGGTCAGAAAAGGGCAAAACATGGCACTGGAGCTGTCGTGGTTTTCGGTGGAAAAAGGGCCACTGTTGCAGCTTGTAGCGTCGCAACAAAAGCCACCTGCTGTCATAGCAATCCAGAAAGCCGGAACACAACCAAAATTATGGGGCTACAAAACTTATAATAGCGGGGACGCAGACTGAAAAGTTGCTACATTAGTCGATAGCTCAATTACAGCAATATATCATCACCCCATAGAAGGGGCGGATATCCCGCATCTGAGAACAGAAATAACCTACAAAGGTAACCATGGAAAGAGCGCCTTCGTACCTAATATCTATAGTCTCCCAAGACAAAAGAGAGCAACGTCGACAAGCTCTTCATGAGACAGCAAAACTGGCGAAAGGGAATTAATTATTCATAGTTAGGAACTTTAAAGCCCAGCATGCAAGCTGGGGATTAAGATGCAAGACACCAAAGGCAAAGATATTGCAAGACAAAGAGAGAAACTGGGAATGACGCTGTTAACTGACCCTGAAATTCCAATGACAAGAGACAACAGCTTTTCCACGGACACAAGTCCGGACTTACGATAGTACAAAACTGCCACAGCGGGAACTGGTACAACACCCTTGAAAACCTAGGCCCCGATCATTACATACTAAGCACCACAATCTACACCGGACGAATGCGCAAAACACATCGGCACAGCTAAAATAACAGACTGGGATGCATACAGAAAATCGCTAAACGCGCACGTGACTACCATAGACGACCTGGATGAGTGGTACAAAGTAATCCGTATTGAAAAGCAAAAAGCACACCAAAACTGTCACTAGAACAGATGACAACCTAGAAGTAGACGCTCACCTTCTCCATCTGTGGGAATCAGAAGAAACCTCACTAAGAGATAAAAAAGGCAAGAGCGAAATAAGAAACTCAAAGCGAAAATTTAAGAAAAAACGCAGCAAGCCAATCTGTATGCTGATCAACTTGCGACAATCAACTGGCAACAATTTTGCGCTTCGCTAAATGGAACCCTAAGAACAGCAAAGACATGGAATACCCCAGAGCCAAGATTGACCCTCTGAAAACTAAACACGAAGGACTAAAATCTCTTGAAAGAGTATTGTGCTCATATCCAGGCACTAGAGGCGACCTCCTTCAAGACATCTATAAGAAATGCTTCGGCACCAGAGCTATTACAGCCCCTTACCTGGCTAAATACAATGGGCTTTTAAACTAAGAACTGGATGCACCTTTCATGCATGCCGAGGTCAGATCAGCAATCGTCAGCATGAAACACAACACAGTGCCTGGGGCGGATCAAATCACGAATGCCATAAATCGCAACATGAATGACGAAGGCATAACAGCATTTCTAAACTTCATTAACAAACACTGGGTTAATGGCACTGTACCTCAGCAATGGAAGCATGATGTTTTTAAATTTGATACCCAAACCAGAAAAGAAATCGGCAATAGAAAACTTCAGGCCAATCTCTCTTACCTCGTGCTAAGGCAAAGTGTTCGAGAGAACAATAAATACCAGACTTCAATGGCATCTTGAAAAAAAATAACTTGTTGCAAACACAATGTTTGGTTTCCGCTCAAACCACTCGACACAGGACATCCTTCTTCTTTTAAAAGAGGAAGTACTAACAAAGTACTAACAATCAAGGTCCCTAGACTTCCATCGATAAGCTAACACTGCAACATCATTTAGCTCACACTAGCTTCTGTAAACTCCTGCTGAGAACAATACTTTTATTAAGCCACCAGGTTAGAGCACAATATTTATCGCGTTCACTTGCCATGGTGGAGCTAAAAAGAATAAGACACGTCATGCCATTCGTAATTTTATAAAAAAGCTGGAAGTATGCCATTTATGTCCCACTTTTTATGCATCATATGTCTGCGTTTACAGTCTCCGCGCACAAAATTACACTTCTGACGACATAAAGAGCACGCATGAGCTTAAACAAGCACTAGCTGCTTCATAACTGTAGTAAGTCACGTGCCATCGCATGAATTCTTGCAGCATCCGATGGCGCAGCAGGCACGCATGGCAAACGACACTGAGGTTCGCTCTGAGCTATAAGTATCTCCGAACACCGCGCAAGTCGAATGGCAAGCACGCATCCATGAAGCACAGGTAAAACCACAGGTGCTGCGCGCCAGCACGCCCACTCTTTCGCACCCCAGAGCGAAGATGGCAGTCTCGGGTGACAGGAAACAGAGGAAATCTCCCCGTGGTCCCACGCGACAGCAGTTGGCTAATTGTGACGCGGTGGTGGCCTTGGAGGAGACGGGGAGAGAGAGAAGAGAGGAAGCGCGCGGTTAATCACGTACGTCACTACTTTACGAAGTTATAGGGGCTTTAGGCCGGAAGGTTGTCGTTTCTCAAGTAGCAAGTGACGAGTAGTACTTGAAGGCCTAGTTAGTCAAAACATCAGGAATCTGGTGGTCGATGCCATCACTGCTGAGGCAGCATCTATGATCTTCGTCGCGCCCTATGTTCTGTGTCGCGTGCTTTTACGCAGCCGTGGTTATAGGTGATGCAAGTGACACCATGTTAGTGCAGATTGAGGGTGGATGGAGCGTATACCAATTCACACAGCAGTGCACCTTTCCGAGTCGAGTGAGCTGATGGTCGGCGAATAGAGTAGGCTGTCTGCAGCTCGTTGGTACAATGTGCGCTTTCATTGACCAATAAAAGCACGAAATTGTATAAGTTTAGTACTACTAAGAATAGAACCGCAAATAGCCACTTAAGTCCCACTGTGGTGGCTGCGGCTGCAGTTTCAAAGAAGGCAAATAGCTGTAGGCTCGTACGCCCAGTTTTGATTACACGTTAAAGAACCCCAGAATGGCATAATTTTCGAAGCCCTTCAACACAGCGTCTCTTATATACATATGGTGGTTTTCGGCTGTTAAATCCACATAATAAAGATCAGGCTGCCACTTGAAGAGATGCTCACCCTGGGTGGCAGTCAGTGCGTACGTTTAGCTACTACGCAATTCCCGCTCGTGAAAATTAATCAAAAAGCAACGCTTTAGAGCAGAGCATTAACCAATTGATCACGTGCATGACAGCAACGCATCAACGTTCGGGTTGCTTTATGTGACAATTATTTCGTCTGTGAAACAATGTCTACTGCCTTCAGTCACTATATCCAACGCCATAAAAACAATGTTCTAGGTAATGTACGCCACGCATTTTTAGACATGTGACCTAAAATAATATTTGATATTCAAGTCAATCTTTGAGGAGCACGCACATTTGTGCGTAAGTAGCGCCTGAAGGTAAACTGCACACGGCCCGCACGGTTATTCACTGTCTTATCATTTCATGTTCTGTTTTTCAAGGTGCCGTGTAACTCTTTCTTTACCAAAAAATGGCTCAGCCCGTCAATATTGAGTCGACAGGAATTCGAGGCTCCTGCAGCTCAGCTAACTTCATCAATTTCGCATTGTTCTTTAGAGTTACATTACAAAAAAGAACTTGCTGAAAGCACGGAATTTGGTTACAAATCAGTTTATTCACATCGGTGAAATGAGGAAATGGTGTTTTTTGTGCGCGAGCCTTTCGCGTGCGGGAACAGCTTCTTTCAGGACAAAAATTGCCCTGGTTTGCCGAAACATTGTTCATTGCAGAATTTAAGCTCACCTTTGTGTGCGGCACCAGCTACTGCCATGAACATAGCTTCTCTGTGCTTTAATTATATATACGCTTAATTATATTTACGCTTTAATTATATTTAGGATTGTATTTCATACCCGAGATTTGTGATGCTGGGCTATTTTCTGGGGTGAAGTGTAAGGATGTCAATACTTGCAACGTGAAAATGAGTTATTTACGCGTGTCTTGCTAATAAAGAGGCCCTCAATGATTTTTGCAAGTAACTATTGATTGATGTTGCTGGAAGAACTTTTTGCTTCATAAACTGAACGCCACGAAAATTTCAAGGCTTCGTTTAGTGCTAGTGGAGTTACAAAAATTTGTTGCCTGCGGAAATTGCATTCTTTATTCTCTCGTCCTGACGAAAGCGCTGGACGCTAAGCAAGGAGGGATGGCCGAGGCAAAGAAAAACACCACGCACGACTTGTGACCATGAGTACTTTTTTCCTTTTTTGTCGAGAGCGCGACTTTTATATAGTGATCGCACGGGCAACGTAGAAAAGTTGCGGCCTCCTACGGTGATCGCTGTAACGACCGCGCACGCCATGTTCAAATCAGTATTGGCTCATACATGGGCTTTTTACGAGTGATCTTTAAACGTCTTTCGTGATTTGTCTAGAGAAGAGAAAGAAATTTGAACTGACTTTGATAATTTATTGTTTATTCCAGGCCGCGTGTAGCTCTTAAAGATTTGGCTCCTGCTTCTACTACAGATCGTGAGCGTTTTCTGACCATGCATAAAAAGTGTGGCAGGACCTCCTTTAGCACTCCTACATAAATTTTAGCTGTGTCAATAAAAAAACTTGACTGTTTATGACTTTTCATCCAAAAACTTTTTAGAGAAATGGAGAAACACGGAGGTGTCAGACTTCATAGAAAAATTTTTCCATTTTAAAACACGACGGGAAATTAAAAGGAAATACTGAACAGAACTATACCTCTTGGTATAGCAGTTCAACCACAGAATCTTAGCTATACAACTAACAATAAGAGCGCTTAGCCTAGAGTTTGGCTTTATTTAGCACAAGGCCGCTACACCACTCAAGCACGACTTAATTTCCTTCTTGTTTGTGTTGATGCCAAGTTAACTTTAAAGGGCCACTCACCAGGTTTGACAATTTTGAGCTCGCAAGCGCAATGCGTAGACGAGGTGTCCAAGCTTTGAAACGCTACGTGCCGCAGAATGGGGTCAACTTTTAAGAAGAAAGCTGCTCCCCTTCCCCTTTGCCGGCGCACGCGTAAAGGATTAGGGCATGACGTAGGCGTAGGAATGGCCCTACGTAAACTTCAATGCAGTGATGTTGGTCCTCTACGTAGACGAGTCTGCTCTGACGTTGTGAACAGTATACCACGTGACATGGCAAAAAGTTTTTAACACAACATGCGTAGTTTATGTATTTGTTGCTTAAAAGATGAATAAAACTTAAAATAAGTAATGAGACGCAATAAAAATTGTGCGCATTTTTCTTCCATTTCTTTCCTTGAAATGCTACGAGATGCGGGGATATTGTACCAGCGTTACACATGCGTTCGTGTCCCTGTGGTTAGCTCATTGAGCAGATGACTGCCATAGAACGCTCCTACGCGTTCACACACTCATTGTGCTCATGTACTCTACCGCGTCTAAGCCAGCGTTTCCAAACCATATCGCAGAAACAGGCAGAAGGCCACGTAATACGCTGGTCAACAAAGCAATGCTGCTCGTGTGCTCCGGGGTTGGACTTGTTTGGGCACGTCATGCGCATGTCATCTCTTGGTCGGATGCCGGAGAGGGTGAAGAGATTTGGCTTGCGAAGGCTACGCAGAGGAACGGCAAGAGTTTCGAGCTCTCCTCCTCTCACCGTAGTTTTGCGCCGCTTCAAAAAACCTGTTTTCTCCGCCCGTAATGAACCGATCTGAAAAATTTTTGTGGCAGAACGTTCCTCAACGGACACCCAACAACTTCCACTGTCTAACTAAAATTTGATATGGGGCCCGGTTAGTGGCCTTTTAAGGTGTCCTTCTACATTCAAGCAGCAAACGGAGGGATGAACGACAATACAACCGCACTCTCGAGATCTACATTGGTTGATTTTATTATAGCGTTTATACAGCCTAGCAAGGCCAAATGCATTGTTAAATCACCTTAGACATTTCCATAAACATAGCCGTTAGCTTGCGCTAACATCATAGAATAATCTCTTCTTTGAATACATTCATGGCGAACGTGCACATAAAGCAAGAGGTGGTTAGCAGGCGATGCAAGGAGCAGTGCAAACTAGCCATGCTTCAGCTAGTAGCTGCAAGGTGGCAACTCCGCTCAATTTTATGGATAATAACACTATGTCGAGATTCTTGGTGGGAGTTGCTTTATTTCATGATAAATCTTTATTGTGGGACATATTCTTTCACAAAAACAAAATCAATTTATTTTGCAGTCAGTACTCTAGCTACTTCACTTCAAACCTAATGAATAGGTGTTTCGTTTTTCTACGATGCAGCAAAACCGCTAGAAGAAAACATAAATATATTTTAATTGAGTTCGTGAAGTAAATAAGCAAGCTTACCACTGTAATAAATTGGTTACAAAACAAGAAAAAAAAGCAGCACTAAAATTACGCTCTAATTCTACTGCAACAAAAATGTTGCTAGCCCAGTTTACCTGCATCAAAAAACTTCATTTCGGAACGTCATCTGTCATTCTTCCTTTCACCTTGCAGCCTTTCGCAACACATGCCTTGGTTTATATCTGGAGACGCCTGACGGAACAGTGAGTTTGCTCTAATTATTCCGTATTAAATATCGAGGCTTATGAACCTTGTGCACACTCACCTAAGCACACATTTATTTATTTTTTCACTTACATATTCTAAAGTACGGAGTGTGAATGTAGACTCGCAAAAACGCCCTAAATAACATATGTTCGTGATGTTTGCCTACCCCTGCACATCGGACGTTAACCTCTGCGGTTTGAATAATACACTAAAGGTAACATTGAGTTATGTCTGGAAAGAGCACTTCACTCCACTCGGAAATTGGCATTGTAATCAGGCCTTTGCGCAACGGAACACGCGCTGAATTTTATAAAAGTGTTATACATGTACACTGGATGAACGAACAACAGAAGAAAAGAACAGACAACGTAGTTCATGCGATGGCCTAACTGCATGAATCGATTTCCAACCGATTTCAAACCCATGAGAAAGTGTTACGACAGAAAATTAGAGAGGCGGCGAACCAGTCTTGAATGACTGATGGAATGACAATGGTTGTCTTTCATCAGAACTTGAAATACCCTTGAGAATGAATAAAACTATGGACCATCGCCCATAATGGAACCCTTATTGGATGCCAAGCAGCAGCGGTGCGCAGGCCTTGGGAACGTTGGTCAAGTTTTCACGTTTGATTGCAGTGCCGGCATACATAACCTAACGGATAAAAAATTGGCAGATCCCACGTACTGTGGGAATCGGTGATATGCAAAGCACAAATGTGAAGGGTTGATATATCACTTTAAAATCAGCTCAATGTTACGAGGTGGAGGTAAATGATGCCGTACCTGACTTCCATGTCATGTTTATCGTGTTTCAATGGGTTGTTTACCTCTGCCACCAAGATTTACAATATGTCACGCTATCGAAATGGCCGGGAGCACGCTATGAGCATAGTAAGTTGTCATGATCTTTCATGGCACGCGTTTCAGGATATCATATTTGCACCAGTCACACATCTTCGTCATACATGGACGTCACGTAACACCAAATGTGGTATATCTGCAGCTATTAAAACGGGCGCTAGCACATCATGAATGGCTAAATATACTCCAACGTAACGTCGACTCGGGTGCACGCTGGGCACAGCAACACTAGAGAGTTTTACTACTGCGTACGCTGCGTACGTGGTGGCTTTGCGTACGTAAGGACGCCACGTTATGCGTAGTGCACATGCGCAGACTGCAACGCGCACATATCACATTACGTACGCAGCCGCTACGTACGCACGCATGAGATGCGTGCGTGCGTACGCACGAGGTGATCGCGCCGTTCTCGAACAGTTCGCGACAGCGCGAGACTTCGTTTCGCAAAATGGTGGCATCGAAGGCAAGCACCGACAGGCTCTGTGGCTTAAAATATAGCCATAATCTGGCTATAACACTTGGATTGGTTCACATTGGCTGTCAACAACACGTTGCTTCTATTTTGATTAACAGATGGCAAAACACGCTTCACGCTCGTTACGTGCGCGGGTACTACGGCGTGCTAAAAAGCCGATTAGTGACAAACGACGCCACGTACGCAAGGCGCTTGCGTGATGCGTACGCCGCACCATTCCGCAGTACTCAAACTCTATGTTAGCAAAACGCAAGCAATTTATAGTCAGATGTCAGGCGCGACAGGCGCGACCAGCGTCCGCAAAGCGACGCTCGAAGGCTACCGGCGCGAATTGATGTATGCTGCATTTTGCGCCGATGTGTTACCCAGACAGCATGCGTCTGCCGCTATTCCTTACAGAGGGACGTCGCGTGCACTGGAACGCGCATGCGTCGAAGCAACGCAGCGCGGCGCGCGCTTGCGAGTATATGGAAGGACCGGTGCCTGGCGTGGTAACGCCAGCGTGACGCGACGTAACGAACGCCGGCGCGCGCGTGCACTGGATCACCCCGAATTGTATTGGTGCCATGCCTGTTGCATGTAGTCATGTTACGACATGATACGCGTCGCATCATTAGGAAGTTTGCCACCAGTCACATACTTTCGTCATCGATTGGCGTCACGTAATACCAAATTTGGCATATGAGAATCTGAGCACAATGGTAGCGAGCTGATCATAAGTGTGGCATATATGATGTTCTTACAAGACACGCATGTTGTGCTTATCCTCTTTGGATGTGTCATTTATCTATGTCGTCCATGCACGTCACGTTGTACCTAATTTAGTACATCTGACTTTAGCGAAACGGCCACGAGCACGGCATGAGCTGTGTAGATTACAGCATGTAGTATTGTCATTACATGAGACGCTCCTCATGATTATATCTTTGCACCAGTCATATACCTTCGTTATCTATTGATGGCATGTCACATTAACTTTGGTATATGTGAAGCTAGCGAAACGGCCGTGAGTGAATCATGAGCGTGGTATGCTGTTATGTGCTTACATGACACGTGTGTGATGAATATCATGATTTCACCAACCTCACAACTTCGTCATTCATCAAGTCCAGTAATACAAAAGTTCGTATAAGTGAAGCCAGCGAAACGGCTGCCAGTGCATCATAAGCGTGGCATGTATTCGTGTTCTGACATGTGCACGCATCTCATGATTTTCATGTTTAAACAAAGCACATACTTCGTCATCCATTGACTACCGTAATATGAAATTTGGTAAATGTGACGCTGGCGAAACGGCCGCGAGCGCATCATAAATGTGCCATGAAAATGATGTTGTTACATGATGCGCATGTTATAATTTCACGTTAGGGTATGTCGCTTGTGTCCGCTATGTAATCATCTCACACCATACCAGTTATTACCAGGTCATGTGAATGAAAGCACCACGAGAGCAGCAGGACCATGAAATGTAAATCATAACGTTCTTGACATGGTTTTATGACTTTCATTGGTATGGCCTAACATGACTGTATGACAAGAATATTAGACTAGTCATACCATGGATGTCATGACATGAATGTCATGGCTTCGATGTATGACTAGTCAAATATGCTTGTCATTCAGTCATGTTGTGCCATACCAAGTTTGGTATTGATACCGTTATCGAAACGGCCAGGAGCGCTAGAAGTCGTAGGGGGCTAGATAGATAGATAGATAGATAGATACGCTCAAAGTCCCTGAAGTTCGCTAAGAAATGGTCGCATTTAAAAGCAACCTTGAGACAGCGTTGGCGAAAATGAACACCCACCGCGGAGGTCTAGTGGCTAATGTACTCGGCTGGTGACCCACACGTCGCGAGATCAAAACCCGGCTGCGGTGGCTTCAATTTCGATGGAGGCGGAAATTTGTAGACACGTGTGCTCAGATTTGGGTGCACGTTAAAACGTCAGAGGTGGTAGAAATTTTCCGGAGCCCTCCACTACGGCGTCGCTCATGTTTCTTTGGTGTTTTTTGGACGTTAAACCCCACATATCAATCAATCAAAATGAAACACGACGCGCATGTCTCACGCCATGCATCTGTCGGCGAATTGTGGTCTGGCCGGCATACATGGGGGACGTGCACACGCGTCTATTTTGTGCGTGCCCTAGCGTCGAACGTCATAGACTTAGCGATGAGGCATAGTTAGCCACGCAGCTGTTTCTGGTCAGAGTGTGGTGCCTTTTAAATGCGAAGCATTTCTTGCTAAATTTCAGTGACATTGAGCGTATCTATCTATCTATCTATCTACTATCTATCTATACTATCTATCTATCTATCCATCTATCTATCTATCTATCTATCTATCTATCTATCTATCTATCTATCTATCTATCTATCTATCTATCTATCTATCTATCTATCTATCTGTCTATCTATCTATCTATCTATCTATCTATCTATTTATCTATCTATCTATCTCTCTGCTTACGACTTTTAGCTCTCTTGGCTGTTTGGATGATGGCATCGATACCAAACTTTGTATCATATACCATGACTGTATGTCGGACCATAACTGACTAGCGATAACAAGACAATCATGATATGTGTGTCATATTTGTCATGATTCACATGTCATGGTAATTGCTGCTATTGCGGGGGTTTCGCTCACATATTATTGTTACCAGGCAGTGGGCATGGCTTCGCCATCGAAGACAGATCGATGAAGAAAAAGTGGACTCGAAGCGCGAGCTGCTATTAGCCATGGGGGTGTCACACCTATCTGTAAATATTGCAAATACACTCGTTCCTCTCTTCCATGTTGTCTGTAATCCCCATGACAAATTGGTGGGACGTGCTGGGTAACAATCGCCACCCAACGGAGCTCCGCAGGGGTCATCTATTCGGAGTTTCCGTGACGGAACACGGGACTGATCCCACGGCAACCTCTCCATCGGCCTCGGCAGCACATCCACCGGCCTCACCCCCATACGTGCTGACGCATCCGAAGCACCCAGGAACGTTTCCACCGTACGCACGAGGTTGATGTTCACGACTCGATAGCTGACTACGAATGTACCAGTGCGCTCAACTGGTATGACCCAACTCTCATGCTGGCTAACGTGCTGTTTTACCTGAAAGGCACAGCCAAAGTCTGGTACGAGAACTATAAGTAGGAAATCGGCAGTTGGGACACTATCAAAGACAAGTTCGCGACTTATTAGGGAAGCCCATTGGTCGAAAGGTGCCTGCAAAATGGAGTTGTCTATACGTGCTCAGACATCCACAGAGCCGTAAATCTCTTATATACAAGGCGTGCTGGCAAGTCGGCAACGACATGTCGGAGTCTGATAAGATTGGCCACGTCTTCAAGGGGATAGTGTACGATGCGTTCAACCTGCTAATGCGCCGGAATTGCGTGACTGTCGAGGAAATTATTCATGAATGCCGGTGTTTTGAACTGGCCAAAAGCATGCGTATTTCAAGATCATTCACTCGACTGCCGAACAAACGCTGCGACGTCCCTCCTGCGAAGGTGGACTGTGAAGATGGACTGCGAAGATGAACTGCGAAGCAGTTACACCTGATCTTCCCCACAAATGGCCACGTCAATTCACAAGTTCCTCAGGTTTGCTTGGTACAGTCGACTGTGCGCGAAGAACTCGGCAATTTGGGCTTCGATGTCTGCGCCGTTGCTCAAACTCAACCAATTGGCTTCCGTTCAAGGTCACTGCCTCGCCCCTGGTCCACCGCCTCAAAAACGGTCTTATCCACGCTCTCGCAATCCGGCCGAATGGAGAACTGCGGATGATCGGCTGATATGCTTTAACTGCCGCTGGATAGGGTACGTCTCACGGTATTGCCGCAACCATTAGTCTTCGTCCAAGACACAGAATAACAGTGCTCGCCGCGCCGACAGCTACCGCCTTTTCCAGCCTCCTGCGCCGATCCCGACCAACTACCGCTGCACGACTACCGCCAACACGACAACATTTTATTGACGTCGACGTTGACGCCCTGACTGTCTGCACTTAATAACACCGGGGCACATATTTCTGTGATGGATGCCCGACTTTGTCGCCACCTGAAGAAAGTTTTCACACCGGCTGCTCCTAGCGTTATTCGTGTCACCGACAGAAGAAACCTTGTCCCACAGGAATGGGCACAGCACGCATCACAATCGCCGATCATCCCACATCTGTTCTCTTTGCAGTTATTGAGCAGTGCCCCAACGACCTCACTCTTGGATTCGATTCCTGTCCACTCATGCTGCTCTCATCGACTGTGCAACCGGCGTTCTCCAACTTGAACTGCCTCG
>WOVY01009221.1:0-15668 GCA_013436015.1 Rhipicephalus annulatus
TCAGGTGAACAAGAGAAAGATTTTTAATGAGTCGGATCACTAAGCGACCCCCTATTAACGCGATTGGCATCGCGTTGGGTCTCGTTCTTTCTGTAACGTTGTTACACGCTCTAGTTAAACGTGATTTCTTTCACGACATCAATCCTGCCTAAGGCCAGTTTGGGAATGAGTTTCAAGCACCAGCGTAGTTCAGTAGTATACTACTGGGCTGTCACGCTGCGGACTCTGATTCAATATAATTGTATCCTTGGTATTTTTTTATTTTTAGATCATCAAAAGAATAACTAGGCGTCACACAATCAAATATGTAAAAGTGAACCACCCAGTGCGTCAACAAATAAAAAACTTGTTCTTGTTCACCTATTCACTGTGGGGCATACACACTTTAGGCATAATTTTCTTATCGGTCTGACACTGTATAAAAATTGCATAAAATTCCTAAGCATTGTGTATAGCCGATATCACACTTCTTCGAAGACTGACGAGGGATAGCATTGTGAATGCTGGCCTACTATATACCGAAAAAATATCACTATTTATGGCGTAGTGGCTACCCCGAAAGTGTGGTTGTAGCAGTTACCCAAAAAGTGTTTGAAAAAGGCTCTGAAAGGCCGTTCTAGCTTTCGCTGTGACTGGGCTGCGCAATCCAAACAGGCCGGGTGTTTTTTCATGTCGGTAGTCTCGGTGTTGACTGCACAGGCAAATATATTACGCAAGCATTCACAATTACCGCTTTAGTGGCAATCTTTTTATTGTTCAAAAGTGAACCCTCTAAACTTCGCGCTTTTTCATTTTTTAAAGTGCATATGCATGGCATAAGTCATGCTCGGTTGAATACTGGTTGTGCGAGCACAATTTTTTCATGGCAATAAACAGTTGATTGCTTGCGGTCAGCGTCCTCCTTCTATGATGCTATGTTTTACTAATTCTTTATTGTGTCTGCCGAAGGGAATGCAGACACCGAATCTTAATTTTATATTTACCCCATGTCCTTCCTTCCTCCTCTTCCCTTACATTTTGTGTGCGTCCACGTGTATCGTGCGTGCGCTGTGTATGAGCGCGCGAGTGATGTGCGTGTGTGTGGAGGACAGTTTATGGAGGATTATACGACCTTCTCCCTAAAACGTTATTACGCAGGGAACGTTGGCTAGCAACGAGCCAACATACACACCAGGAAAAAAGAAAGCAGCAATGGTGCCCACCAGAAGAAGCCCTCTTGCTTCGTAAAGAATGTCCTAGAGGAGTGATCAGTAGAACGTCAAGCTTAGATTCTTTTTCGCCGCCTACTAGTGCCTTCTGTACACCCACGCTCCACAAGCCAGACAATGAGTCCACCCACGATCTGTAAGTGGAGGCGATTCAGAGTTAACCCCAGGAGGTGCACAGAGGAGAAAAAAAAACTAGAAAACAAACCGAAAGCTGACAATTGTCTATGGCTCACAGCTCTAAGATTGCCACCTTCCTGCTTCTCGTCAACCCTGGAGGTTAGGAAGAACCCACTGAGCCCTCGGGTTGGATGCCACAACAAGCCTAACGACTGCGGAGCAGCGCCATCGGCCGAACATGGTACACACAAATGAAATAAGCAGGCAACGACACAGAAAAAGTTAGAAAGTACGTAAACGAGAAAGCGAGTACCCAAGGGTATCAGCAAATGGCAGGCGCCGTTCATGATCATCACCCTTCCTATTCCTTCGACCTTTGTTGTAATTTCGATATATTGTCGACCTCTTCTCTTGAGTTTACTTTTTCGGCTCCACTCTAATCTCAACAAGAAGTAGCGTAAACATTGAATATGATGACGTTGCTTTCCTGTACTCTACGTACGTTCTCACTTCTTTTACACACCTATTTCAAATCCTTCGTGTTTTGGTAACTGTATGTGTAAAGCGGAGGTTGTTAATTTCACTTATAAGCTACGGTACACCTCAAAATAGCAAAGCTGGTCCATGTCGTTCGTAGAGCGTTTTTCACAATATGCCCTCTATGATAATATTACACTCACGAAAACAAAGGTTCCAAAGAAATTGTTCGGCTCAAGCACGGGTGATAGCCGTTCCACCACTGTAATTCCTTTGAGAGCTGTGGGTACTTTATTTTTAATGAATGAACAGGGAAATAAATAAAATAATAACCACCATTGACTTACAGAAAAACAAAAAAGGTCGCCGGCAGCTATCATACTGCCTGAAAATGCTGCAGCTGTTTAGGTGCCCTTAATGTTCTGAAAAAAAAAAACTGGCTGTGGATATTTTGCGTTTGGGAACACGGTTTACGTTGAAAAAAAAAACATTCCGTGAGCGGTGCGACATCAAGTGTAGACAATGCAAGGACAACTTGGCAGGTTGTTCAGGAAGATTTCTGAGACACGAACAAATGACACGTGAGATGGCGGCCACCTCTTGGTTCCTTTGCCCACAAGGCACGGTTTCCTTGCACCTTGTTGATTTAGAGCACCCATCCTTGAAAACAGCGGAGGTTGCAGAATCGCAACGTATTCAGCGTCAAGTACGGTGGCATTTTACCCGACATCGCCATTATCTCAGAGCTTCTGTACCCAATTTCACATACTAGCTGACGCGTTATTCTCTCTCAGCCGTACACTTACGCAAAGCCTCAGTACGGTACGCAAGTCCACGTGCTATAATGATGTTCGCCTATGTCATCTATGATAAAAAGTGTTTTTTACAGACGAGAACACCTGGTCAAGCCTTTGCGACTGTATAATAGTTCCTCAAGAGTGGAAACCTAGTAGACAGTGACTTAATTGAGTCGAAACAAATCATGAGACACGAACATTCTTAAGCTGAGAATGATTTCAGTAAAGCAGCATGTCTGTAGAGCGGTAATTCACATGTGCCAAATAATACTTCTCTTTTATCTAGGGTTGCATTCGTGCAAAAACATACCCAGCAGAGAAGGTATTTTTTCTAAGATGAAACATTCAAGTTTTCTTATCTGAGCAACCTTGTAAAACGTAACAATGAGCTATCACAGCTTTCTATTTTTTCTATACCAATGTTCCTGCTACAATTTCTCACTTGTCTCCCTCTTTTTTTAAAAATCGGTCGTGATGCTTTTAAGCTTGTTCACTCATCCTATAGCATAACAAAAACCAGATATCAAAGGCTTCGCGACGTGACGCTACGCTAGTGTGTCAGTTGTGAGTTTGGTCTGGCCTTTATCAACCCATTCAGCTGTCGCGTTGGTAGAGCTGAACCCCCAACTGTGAGAACAGGAACTGTGTACACACTCTTGATTCCGTCGTGTGCCACTGTCTCGACTTTGAATAATATCGCCGGACTCTTCAGTGTGCCTTGAGGAGACTGGATGATCATGACTCGAAAAAAGATTGTCCGTCTAACAGTTCACCTGTTCAGAAAACAACACGAGAATTTCTACTATTGTGAAAGGCGACATCACTGTGTGAGCACCTTTGAAATCCTGAACTGTGTGTGGTGAGCAATGTTCACCTCCCCTGTCAATCACCCTCTTTTTATATCCTTATTCCCCTCTACGCACGTTCAGTGTAGCGAACATGACGTAGTCTAGTCATTCTCTCTACTTTTTTAATATTGCTTCTCTCCTTTTTCCCCTCTTTAAATATTTTTGCATCATAAACGACCAGCGCCAAACTCAACTCGTGCATTTTGGCGTATGTGCCATATGGTTAGACCCATCATTTTTGAGGCAAAAAAAATTATTCTGGAAACACATATAACTGTCATTCAAAAACGGCCGGTATAGAGTAGCCCACCTTAGCGCCCGAAAATTGGATGGTTGTATGCATCAGATAAGATGATTTGACGAATACAACTCGCTGGTCATGAAATGATTAATGTCACAATCCCATCGATTAAGTAGCACTTTCACCAGACAGTGGCACATATCCGCGGATGAATATGTGCTACTGGTATGCGGGCATGGGCCACAAGTGACTTGACTTTTCATATCTACACATGAATGACAAGAACACAGATGGATAATACTGACGCGTCAGAGGTGAGAAAAAATCACAGCATATACACGAAGTGCATGAGGATGAGTGGGGTGAAGCGCCCGTTCGTTTGTTCGTTTTTTGCTTCTGTCCGTCTGCGCATATGACAGTGCGACCATCTGTGCGTCCATCCATCTGTTTGTGCGCCCGTTCATGCGTCCGTTCGTTCGTTTGTTCGTCCCGTCCATGCATCCGTCCGCGCATCCGTCCCTGCATTCGTCCATGCGTCCATCTCTGCGTCCGTTTATGCGTCTGCCCATCTATGCGCCATCCGTGCATCTGTCTGCCTCTCCGTCCATCAATCCATCCGTCCATCTAATACGCACTTCAAGTGCCATCTTACATATTTTTATCATATATTCAGCATATAGAAGTATCGCCATCCGTTGGAAAATACGGATAAATGAGAGGGTGGGCGCTCATGTACTTTCTTACGGCCTGTGTTCACGTCTACTTCCACAATATAGTTCGTTATATTCATAGCACTTCAGCCCCACCCCTCGCTAGACCTAGCTAACACTAAGGAGGGTTACGACCAGCGAGTTTATCGTGGCAACCATTTCTGTCAGATAGTGTCAAAGTGCGTCCTTCTAGTAGTAGTTTTTTGTATATTAAGCATCAAATTCAAGGCAAATTTATTGGAGAGTAAGTCACCAATACTCGTCTCTGTAAGTTATTTTCATCAGAAACAACTACCTTTTTCTTTATAATTAACATGCGTAGGTTTCCTCCTCAATTGAAAAGAGTGTGCGCGCACCCCTCCTCTAGTCCAGTCGGCTACCTACCACTAATACTACTATAACTACTACATCTACTATTACTGATACTACTACTACTACTACTACATACATCGCGGACGCATGACCCAGGGCATAGGGATCTTCGCCCCCAAAACAAATATCGGCTGCGTTGAGCAGACGAATTTAAATAAAAATCTCAGTGTCCTAGCAGGAATCAAACTCCCACATTTTGCGTGGCAACCAAGTATTTTACCACGGTGCTGCACCATGTCTCTCCAAATAGCCTCTAACGTTCGTGAAGCGTCAATTGTGATGAATTAATGTCTATCCAACTTTATAAACATGCATATGTACTCTTATGATCTAGCCGTCACGTCGGATGAAGATCAACTGTAGTTAGACGCAATGTACTGAAGGAGACTGGACACTTTATATCAACCAAAAAATGGCGTGAACAGACATTGGTATTTTTCATTCGAGAGAAATAAGAAAAAGCAGTGCATTTCCACGAAGTGAATCACGAGTGGGTCAGGCTGAAGGTCTGTAATTATGAAGTCGCCGACTAGTATAAAGGACGAACATGCGGACGAACGGATAAGCCAACGTATGCAAGGATGGACGGACAGGTTGAAGTATAGTGCGGATGCACAGAAGGTACGGCCCACAGACCAGGCGGACAGATGGGTAGACGTACAGAGGCACGGAGTAGTGGATGAAGGTGCGGTCGGATAGCCGGATGGGCGGGCAGATGGATGATATTGGAAATATGCACAGATTGACGAACCGTGGGCATTTGCACTAATTCGACATCGTTGCGCCTACTCATATATCAAAAACCATGAATGAACAGACAATGCACACTAAGATAAGTTCATATTTAAAAGACATGTAGCGAAAAAAAAATTGCCCGCAGCTTCCCTCGGGGAACACTGAGGAGGATGCGGAGCATATAATTGGTTAACAGTGTGTTTAAAGTGCGACTTACTTGGGTCGATGGCTAAATTGGTTAACGTGGTTGTGAAATGGGGTGGTAAATTGCGACTTACTTGGGTCGATGGCTAAATTGGTTAACGTGGTTGTAGGAGGGGGTGTTAAATGAGTGAACACGTACACACGTATGCGAAAGGGCGGCGCTGGTCGAAGGGACGTCGATCATTGTGTTTGTGGATTCGTTGGAATTCATTTCACCGCGACCTTAGACGTCGACGCGCCGTACAAACCAACCGACGAGCGGCTAAGTGAGCGAGCGAGCGCCGACCTTGAGTATATATACAGCGCGACGGCGCATGCACTGTCAGCTGTTGAATGTTCTCGAAGCGCGACGGCGCATGCGCTTCCACTGGAGAATCAGGAGAATTGTAGAATGTTCTCGAAGGGGAGGATGCGCGCGCGGCACAGATGGTGGGTGACGGTGCATGCGCGCGTCAGCTGTCGAATGTTCGAGAAGGGAGAGAAGCGCCACGGCGCATGCGCGCGCGTCAGCTGCCGATGTTCTCGAAGCGTGACGGCGCAATGCGTGCTACATTATACAGCTAGCGAATGTTCGTGAAGAGGAGAAGCGCACGCTGTGTGTAGAGGAGGAAGGGTGCACAGATGGCGGAGGAGTGAAGCGCACGCGGTGTGTAGAGGAGGAAGGGGATGCACAGATGGTGGAAGAAGGAGGAGGAAGCTTGCGGATGGCGCCGCACTACAAGCCCTTGAGTATTAGATGCTCCGCATCTAAAATCGCAGAATATCCACGGAGTGACTAATTTTTATTTATTTATTTATTTAATACATACTGCAGACCACAGTTGTGGTCCTGGCAGGACGAGCACTTGAATAGCACAATAATACAAAAATAGCAAAAGGGACAAAAAATGAAACGGCGGACATTGCATTGTCAATCCAACACACAATTAACAACACTAACAAAAAATGGGGCTATACAGTATCTAATAAGTATGGCTCAGCAATGGAATTCCATTCAGCCACGGTACGCGGGAAAAATGAAAATTTGTAAGTATCGGTATGCGCTTGTATGGTGTTAGCGATCTAGGGTTATGGTGCCGCGTGTGTTTTGTGGTCAGGGCGGATATTACAGGGAGGGGTCGATAGCCAATTCATGTTTAGTAAGTGAGCAGAGGAATCGAAACGAAATTTTTGTCTCTTAACTGAAGCTTGGGAATGTTATTGGCAATCATTAATTCAGAGGGAGAATCCGTGCAACGACATTTTGAAAAAATGAACCTGACCGCTTTCCTCTGAATCTTTTTCAATTTACCGATGTTCTTTTTGGTATACGGGTCCCATACTACAGCAGCATACTCAAGTTTTGGTCTAACGTATGAATGGTAGCAAAGAAGTTTAACACTTGGAGGCGAATTACGAAGTTTGTGTCTCAAGAAACACAGTTTTCGAAAGCGGAGGAGCAGATGTTTTCTATGTGCAAGTTCCAGGAAAGATTACTAGTGAACGTTACGCCTAAGTATTTGAAGCTGTGGCTTGGTTCACCGCGCATGATCCCAGTGTGTACTGAAATTGGAATCGGAGATTTTTTGCGCGTTATGCGGAGGGAAACAGTTTTCTCTGCGTTGACAACCATGCCCCAATCCTACACCAACTGTATATATTGTCCAGGTTTGTGTTAAGTTCTATTTGATCTTGCTGCTGGAGATTTCACGGAATAAAATACAGTCATCTGCAAATAGCCGGACATCAGTGGTGGGTTGTAACTACAGTGACGATATCATTGATGTATAACAGAAAAAGCAACGGCCCCAGAACACTACCTTGAGGCACTCCGGATGTGACAGGAAGACAGCTCGAGGCATGACCATCAATCCAAGACATACTGCTTTTCCTATTCATCAGATACCTAGACACCCCATGCTACCATAACTTTCGGGAAGATTTATATTTTTTAATTTTTGAATTAATTTGTCATGAGGAACTTATCAAATGCTTTGCTAAGATCAAGAAAAATTCTGTCTACCTGAACATTATTATCAAGGGCTTTTGCAAACTCGTGTGTGACGGTGACCAGTTGAGTCACAGTCGAATAGCCTTTCCTAAAACCATGTTGGAAGCTTGTTAGAATCGAGTGTCTTTCAAGAAATTCAGAATACGGTTGGCTATGATATGTTCAATTAATTTGCAGCATGTTGAAGTTAAAGATATTGGATGGTAGTTATCCGGAATTAATCGATCCCCTTTTTAAGACAGGGATGACTCTAGCGATCCTCCAGTCACGTGGTAGTGTTGCAGTTAACAGGCCACGCTTGGAAGATTACAACAAGAAATTTGGCGACGCATTCAGCATAACGCCGAAGAACCACATTGGAAGGTCATCAGGACCACAGCATTTTTTTGCTTTCAAGTTTAAAAGCATTGAAACCAAAGCAGAATAAGAAATGAATTCGCTTCACATGGTTCAAACAAAAACGTTTCTGGTACACATAATGCTGAATTGGCAAACACGCTCTGAAAATAACTGTTGAAGTGATTTGCGATGTCACTGCGATTTGTAACCGTTGCGCCCTTTGACAGAAATGGACGTCACTGGCTTTTTGTTATCGGATAGATAACTCCAGAACTTTGTTGGGTCGCTTTTAATAAAGTTTGGCATTAACGTTTTAAAGTAATAGTCTTTGGATTGTTGCACTTCACTTGCCAGGCTTCTTTGTAGCTTTTGGATTACATCTCGCTGGGCATGCCTCTTTTTCCATTTTTTAATGTTCCGCTTTAGATGGATGATACTGCGTGTCATCCAAGGTGTGCGTTTGTTAGTTTTTTTACGTTTGTTCGGTACAAAGTTGGTGATTACAGTAGCGGCATATTTCCAAAAAGCGATCCCAAGAGCGCATGCGTCATTTGTCCTCATTGCTGAAGTCAACTAAGGCACGCTTCCATATGTTCAATCACGCAAGCGTCCTTTCTCTAGAATAATCTTTAAAGTTTGAAACGGACGGTTTTTTATAACAAACAAATTTCAGGCGCGGAATAGATACGCTGACAAGGCTATGATCCGAATAACCTTGTTCAATTATTACAGAGTGCTCAGAAAAGTCGCGATTCACAAACACCAAGTCTAAAATAGAGCTCGACTGTCCTTGTACACGAGTAGGCTGTTTAACTAGGTTGAATTGCCCCGCCGTGGTGATCTAGTGCTAGGTACTCGGCCACTGACCCGCAGTCGCGGGTTCGAATCCCGGCTGCGGCGGCTGCATTTTCGATGGAGGCGGAAATGTTGTAGGCCCGTGTGCTCAGATTTGGGTGCACGTTAAAGAACCCCAGGTGGTAGAAATTTCCGGAAGCCCTCCACTACGGCGTCTCTCATAATCATATGGTGGTTTTGGGACGTAAACCCCACATATCAATCACTCAATCAACTAGTTGAATTAGGTCATGGGTGAGCATGATGTTAAAAATAGCATTCTCATTTTTGTTAGGCTGCGAACAAGTTTGCACCGGTCCCAGTCGATGGTGGGCAATTGAAATCACCTAATAAAAATATTTTTTATTAAGATACAGGGACATATGTGCTTGCAACGTGATTAGATAATCCGGAGCTGAGTCTGCAGGCCTGTAGCACGCGTACAAAGAAAGCTATGGCCCCACTCGTAATCTGTAGGCATAAACATTCAAGACTGCCCACATCTGCTAGAATCCTAGCCTCTAATGGCGCCTTCACTAGGACGGCTACGCCCCTCCTCTGGGGGCCCAGTCTTTGCGAAATACGTTGTAATGGGGTGGAAAAACTTCTTCATCACCTATTTCACTTCGCAACCAAGTTTCAGTTATTACGGCTATGTGCGGATCATGTTGCAATAATTGAATTTCCAGTGAATCTATCTTAATAATGATACTGCGTGCATTTATATTCAGTAGCCTTAGTTGTTTTTCACTAACCAAATTTTTTGTGTTTGAGCAAGACGATGTGATCTTCGCAGTGAATGAATCGGCGGAGCGTACAGTTGAGACGCTGACATGCCTTCAATTAGCTCTGTGATTGCCCTTGGCTTCGCGTAATTGGGCGGCTTGACTCTGCGATTTCGTTTTTTTTGGGCAGGAACTTTGTCGTTTTTCTCGTCATCCCAGACATAGGCCTTTTGTTTATGTATAACCTATCAAAACTAAGCGGAAGGTTTTCTCTCCATTTTCGCGGTTTTCCTTAGAACTTTGCAGAGCTTCCTCCTCAACTCTCTCACTCTTTTTGAAAAATCCTCGCCTATCGAATAATTTGTGCCTTTTAATTTCATTCCTTTTTTCAAAATGGCAATTTTGTCCCTTGAGTCCAGCAGCTTGAAGATTACTGGCCTTACTTTTCTGGGCGATGGCCTTCCCAGCCTATGAATGCGCTCTATACCCACAGGATCCAAATCAAGAATGCCTTTTACTATCTCTTGGTTTACAGTATGTTCCAAACGTGTCGCTACTTTCGTCCTCAGCTTCAGGTAATCCGTAAATGATAAGGTTAGACCTTCTGCTACGATTCACGAGGTCATCTAGCTTGTTCTCAAGGGTTCGAATTGTAGTAGACATGGAAGCAATCTGTTCTTGGCATGAGGAGACCTTGGTTTCAAGCACTGTTAAGGCATCAAGTTTTCTTTCAATATCTTCAAGCCGCTTTACTTTGATTCTTTAATATTATAGCGATTTCGTTAAGTTGTTTCGCTATTTTAGCCAGGTCTGGACCAGGGTTGGTCTCAATATCCCTCCTAGCAAGAGTATCTTCCAGCACAACGAAGCAGCGTCATACATCAAGCAACAAATCTCTGAACAGAAAAGCCGTGGGCACGGCAGCACCGCCACAAACGGGTCGCTAGAGCAAAAGCACTTTCCGTAATGCTTTCTCACCTGTACAATAAACAGGAACGGGTTAGCAGCGGTCCGCATGTTTGTGGTGCCACCGTGCCCAGTGATCTGTGTTTTGAGCAGGGTTTCCTTTTATAGCCGAGTAGAACGGGTGTCGTCATCCGCAGCTCCATCACGTGACGTTCTGCGCGCGCAGTGGACGAGTGACGGGGCAGCAAAGTCCCATGACAACCCTTCCAAGTGGTACGGCACGAGGCAGTCGGTCCTCTCTTGGTCATGCGCCGTGGGACCGGCAATGCACTTGCCACGACGCGTGGCGTTGACGTTATGCGGAGCCCAAAAACCTGTACAATAAACAGGAACGGGTTAGCAGCGTCCGCGTGTTTGTGGTGCCACCGTGCCCAGTGATCGTGCATTGAGCAGGGTTTATTTTTATAGCCGAGTAGACGGGTGTCGTCATCCCGCAGCTCCATCACGTGACGTTCTGCGCGCGCAGTGGACGAGTGACGGGGCAAGCAAAGTCCATGGACAACCCTTCCAAGTGGTACGGCACGAGGCAGTCGGTCCTCTCTTGGTCATGCGCCGTGGGACCGGCAATGCACTTGCCACGACGCGTGGCGTTGACGTTATGCAGGAGCCCAAAAACCTGTACAATAAACAGGAACGGTTAGCAGCGGTCCGCATGTTTGTGGGTGCCACCGTGCCCAGTTCATAATAAGTGGGGTGAAGCTTCGGATGGTTATATCCGAGAGTCGTCCGTCAGTCCATGCGCTACTTTGTATGTATGTATGTATGTATGTATGTATGTATGTATGTATGTATGTATGTATGTATGTATGTATGTATGTATGTATGTATGTATGTATGTCTCTCCATTCGTCCATCAAAACCTGCAGAGTGCGTAATTGAATAGGTGGTAACGCATGAGGTAGATGGACAGACTCTCACGGCTTTAAGAGGTTCACCCCTAAGCAATGAAATTTTAAATGAACGTAAAAAAGTACTAGTCCTTCGAGTTCCACAGTGGCTGCGGTGCTAAGCTGCCGACCGAAAGGTTGCGGGCTCGATCCCAGTGATGGCAGTCGCGTTTTGGTTCGTGTACTCTGCGATGTGAGCGCACGTTAACAGCACCAAATGGCCCAAATTTCAGGAGCCCTTCCCTATGGCGTCTCTCAAAATCACTTCGTGGTTTTAGGCGTAAAGCTGCAGTTATTTATAATAATTATTGTAGCTTCAATGTAATCAATCTAGTGATATAAAGTAAAGAAAATGCCCCGTATCTGCTCGTTACACTAGAAATGTCGTCGAAAGACGATAGTGTTGCGTTGAAGAGAGGGAGCGAAACGTTTATTTTTGTTCTGCGCCAGAAAATTGGTGATTGGTATACAGGAGGCACTGCGTTAGAGTGCCTCGAGCGTGTAGCGGAGGCGAACGAGCGCATCAAGTCACGTCACACGTGAGACATGAGCGCTATCTGGCAGTTGTCTTGGAAAACGAAGCGCTTGGCATGCGCAACCGTCTCGGAGGTGATAAGCTGTAGAACGCAAGGTGACGGGTAGGTGCCATTGCCATGTCGTCTTAGCAGAGCATTGCAAACACTTGCTTTTTCGTGCGAGTGTTGCCTCATCAGATCAACGTGATAAACGCTAGGGTCCTTATAATTACTTATGTATGGCTTTTCTAGTAAGAGACACACATACAAATTATTAACGTGTTGTTGTTATGGTGCCTCAGATGCGCGCAATAATTGATTTTTAATTAACAATTGCACAAGTATGAACGCTGAATCTTGAGTAATATTCGTGGGCGCTGCTGATAGGATCGGCCATTTGGAGGATCATTTGGACACTTGGATGCCGTTTAAGGTACCGTTAAAGGCGTAGGAAGAGACAAATGTACAAACAGACCAACTAATATTGTTGCGTTGAAGGTCCCCAAGAAAGAAAAACTGAGAAGATTTGGTAACAGTCGAGTGACAAGAAATGTTTGAGGATGGTGGTCATTGGACAGTATGAGAATAACAAGAAGGAGGCACAGTGACAGCAGGTAAACAGTGCTTACGCCAGTTGGCTACCTTGCGAAGAACTATGGAGGAATGGAGAGCGTCATTACTCATGTATGATTGTTTTGAGGGGCACCACAGTCAATTTTTTAAAGCTACGATAAGGTCGGCGTATGAACCCAAGTGGGCTATTTAACCAGAAGCCATGAGCCTTGTGATAGAATGGTCGCTTAGAAGTGAGCCGGAAATAGTCCTCTCAGCAGACCAACGTTAGTTCATTTAAAAAATTTGTGTCAGGAAAGGACGAGCTCACTACTCATCTAACTTCTGGCTTACAGAGAGAGAGAGAAGAAAGTAAGAAAGGAAATGCCGGGAGGTTAAACAGATATTGGCATCTGGTTCGCTACCCAGTGCTGGGGGCGGGGAAGTAAGGGCAAGAAAGAGGGGGTAGAAAGAGAAAAAAAAACGCACGCGCACTCATAAAAAAAACGAAAACACACACAGGAAGGGCGTCCTAGCTACAACCGTTCAGTAAGGGCCGGTCGATTGCAAAAAATTTAGTAGCGCTTTCAGGGCCCTCTTCTGTTTAGTCGCATCCTGACGATAGTGCAGAATTCCCTGCTCCGGCAGAGGTTGATCATCTAATTTGTTGAGTTCCTTGGCAAAGGCATAGTCGTTGTTTACTATACTCTAGGCAGTCACAAAGAATATGTTGGATTGTTTCCTCTTTGCCACAGTGGCCACAGGCTGTGGTGTCCGGCCATCCCAATGCGGAAAGCGTAGGCGTTGGTAAACGCAACGCCCAACCACAGCCTACATAACAGGGTCCGGTCTGTTCGGCAAAGCCTCAACGGGACTTGAAGACTTAGCGTAGGGTCAAGCGAGTACAGTCGGGCTTGCTTGAAGTGTGGCTGATTCCATTGTGACTGGTTTGCTGGCGAGCAAGCCTGCGGAAGCTTTCGTGCAGCATCTGTCCTAGAAGTGGTAGTCGCAGTTTATGATCTTCTGTGTGGGCTGAGCGGGCAGCTTGATCGGCCCGTTCATTGCCGATGATTCCGCAGTGACTGGGCAACCACTGAAATGTAATTTGGTGCCCTTTCACCGTCAGGTGGTGTATAACCTCTGCTATCTCTAGTACCAGCTGCTCGTGTGGTCTGCGGCGTGAGGCTGATAGTAGAGACTGCAGTGCCACCTTCGAATCGCAGAAAATAGTCCACTTGCGTGTAGGTTTATCAACTACAAATTGCAAACGCGGCAACAAAGTGCTGCCGATTCTGCTGCCGTTGATGTTTTTGCGTGAGATGTCTTGAATTTAATTGTCGTGGCCAACCTTGGTATCACTACTGCTCCTGTAGAGCTGTCCGGCTGAAGCATCCGTCAGTGTATATATGTGTGGAGTCTTGATATTTCTCATACAAGAGAAGTAGTGTGAGCTGTTTAAGAGCCGGTGACGACAAATTGGCCTTTTTCTGGACGCCAGGTAAGTTAATATTAATCATTGGTTGAGCGAGGCACCATGGCGGAAGTCCCAGGTCTAGCGGCAGGAGGAGAACGAAGTTAGAATCGACTCACCATGTGCGGTCACTGTTTTGCAGTAAGACGTGCATGGTCGGACCACTGTTAGAGGAGCTAGGTGATGTCGAGGGGGTTTGAGCATGGTGTCGTATATGTGTCCTCAGCACTTGTACGTTAATGTGGGTCTTGATGAGATTGTCCCTTGTGATGGCGATAGTTGCCGCTGTTGACGCACTTTGGGGCAAGCCTAAACATATCCGGAGTGCTTGAGCCTGGACACTTTGAAGCATTCGTATGCTTGTTTTACTTGCGTTGGTTAACACAGGTAGGCTGTACCGAAGGAATCTAAGGAAAAGAATCCTGTATAGTCGCAACATAGCAGTTGTGGACATTCCCCAGTTCATTCCAGCGAAGAACTTGAACAAATGACAGATGCCTGTCAATCGACTTTCATGTATGATACATGTGAGCTCCATGAGAGGTCTCTGTCAAATATAACACCTAGGAACTTGTATGATCGGAGGTGACTTATCCTTTCGCTGTTTATCAGAACGCTGTAGTTCTGCATTGGTTTGCGCGTAAATGCCACAAGTACACATTTCTCAGAGGAAATTTCCAGACCTCCTTGACGGATGTAAATAGCAACTGAGTGGCAGCTTTCTGAATTCGCGCTCGCAGCTGTAGACGTGTTACTGCAGACGTCCAAACGCAGATGTCGTTCGCGTACATTGACCAATCTGACAGTACTTGGCAGATGCTCATTGAGACCTATTAGCGTCAGGTTGAATAGTACAGGGCTAAGTATGCCACCCTGGGGAACACCACGGTGCTGTAATGTAGGCGAAGTGTCACCATCCTCGGTTCTCACGAAAAAAGGATCGCTCAGAGAGATAGCTGCGTAACCACTGAAACATCCGACCACCCACTCCTACCTCCTTGAGAGCGGTGAGGACAGCTCATGTGTGACGTTATCGTACGCTCGTTAACATCGAGAAATAAAGAAGCGCAGAGACGCTTACGGCTTTTTAAAATTTCAACAAAACTAGTTATAACGATGACGACCATTCCAAGCCAAAAACAGACAAAAAGAAAAGGATGACGTGCGTGCATTTGTGTCAGCCTATGCTTGAGTTTTTGTTTCCTTTTTGGTTGTTTTTTGGAGAGTGTGTGGTTTTGTAGTTAATCTCTACACTACCCATAATATCTTGAGGCTTTTTTAATATATACACACGTACATTGTAAGACGTGCCTTTGTCGTCATTTCTTTTTTTCTCGTCCGCGTTTGTTTGCACTGGCACCATGAACATTATTCACTCGCCCAACCCGCTACTAGTTTCCTCTTATACCTACACGGATATTATTGTACCAGGTTTTTCCCCTAAGACGCATCTCTACAAGGTGATCATCTCAGCAGTTAATACCATACATGGCTGCTGCTTGAAATCGTTCGTGCCTGTAAGAAATCATATGCCGTGAAATCTGGTATTCAAAATCACAACCGAAGAAGCTTGGAATATTAATGCATACTTGACCCATTGTTCGCATTGTGCTCACTTCATTTGTCAGTCACGCAGTAGAGCGTACTGTCATTAGACTACAGTGAAGAGTGCAGAGCGTC
>WOVY01009222.1:0-15436 GCA_013436015.1 Rhipicephalus annulatus
TGAGTTATCTGTCCTGGCTCGCGCAACTCATGACGTAATTTTAGGGATAGACCTCCTTGATACATGCGGTGCTACGCTTGACTGTGAAACTTGAGATATTCTTCTACAAAGTACGTTGTCCGCTGCCATAGTTGACAGTTTTGGACTCTCCATCGATGCGCTTTCATCGTCTGAAGATGTGACGATCCCTGGTCGAACAGCGATGATTGTTCTCGTATGCTCTTTTCGCGTTCATTCAGAACCCTGCACTGGACTTGTCGAGCCCGATCATACAAACGCCATCAAGAAGGATGTGCTGGTCGAACGGTCTGTCCTACAGCCTTAGACGGGAATGTTAATATTAGTGAAAATTACAATTTCACATTGCAATGTAACTTCTTCTACCCATTTATTTGAAACACACTGCAGGTCCAGGTAAATGTTTAAACAGTAGGGGCGTGCGAAGTACAAATCTTATATCAAAAGGGAAACAACATTGTAAGTATGCAAGTTATCCACAATAATTTCATGTTTTAAATTGAGACTCAGAGGTGCAGCTTGTATTTTTGTGGCACACATTTTGGGAGCTGTATTCATCATTAGAGCCCTTGTCTTTGGACCAATTCGTTTTCGTCTTTTACTTGTAATGAACCTACCTCCTCCCCCTGTTTCTTCCTTTTCTGACGGGAACTTTTTTTATTTCATTTAGGAGGGTGTTCTTGGAGATACATTACGGATAAAGCCAGAGGAAGGGATGGAGCGATCTGCGGATGGCCAGGTTGCTCACACTCTGTTCGAAGCCGAGTACGCGGATGGTGAAGGCCTCAACCCTAATGATTATGGTAACTATATTCACGTGTCTTTGTTGGCAAGAAAAAAAACGTGCTTAATCTTCCGATATTACGAATATGTATAATACAAAAACGAATTATGTTTTCACCAGCACATCATTGATTGTAGGTTTATTTACGAGAGCTTGAAAATTTGTATTTCAAATTTTTCCGCCACCTGACCTGAACGAAACCACTCTGACGCCTAGCCTGCACATTTACGTCACCACAGCTAACGCAAACGATCATGATTTATCTCGTGTGGATGCTGAAGTAGTTAACACACACATTGACACTGCCTACGCTTGAGCCGACGCCATGATATCATGAAGAAGCACATGATCCTAATATTGCAGGTGCCTATAACGATGGTAGGTTACACCAAATGCACTTATTGAAAACTTCGTCTTTTGCGAGAGGATTTTCGTGTATTGCGCTCGCAGAAACGCCGGAACGTATGCCTGTGCCACATCGCGGCATATGATCATGCTTAGCAAAACTGCGCTCAAGTACGTGACAAGGACAGTTTGTAGCTTGACCTATGAATGAGGGTAGGCGTGCGCTTGCTTGCGTCTTCCGCGATGCACCTAAGCCTAAAACCGCCAAAGCGCTGGATGTGGGGCATTCGTTAGTGTCATGATGCAGCTTCATTTCACTCGGGGTTGTGGAAGACCTGGCTTGCTGGCAAGGAACAGAAAACCAGCTGATTTTGCTCGACCAAGCCCAGCGAGTCGAATACGCCAGCGGAAACCTGGATGGAGGGACCCCAACCAATTGCCCAGAGACATTTAGTGAATAAGAAGTTTATTCTCTCATTTCATTGATCCTACACGACAGCTTCCTGCCCCCCCCCCCCGAAACCAGGGCATCTTTGAATGGGGTAATTGTAAGAGAAGTAGGATACAATTTCAAATATTCATTGAGTGGAATGGTTTCGAGGATAGCCTTCTATCCTCGCAGATGAAGGAGTAGCGAATTCATCATCATAATCATCGTAATCATCGTCATCATCAGCCTGACTGTGCAATTCAAACCAGAACATCATTTATGAGAAAAGCTTCTTAGAAACAGGAACTGTTGGCATCCGTCACGCTCGGCAAAATCCAAACCCACACCGAACACCTGCACAACAAAAAAACAAAAATATTTGTGTGAAAACCGACTTTATGTGTAATTTACGATGTACCTTAGAGCACAAAATATATTCACCTTCGCTGTTCGTCTGCCTATCAGTGCATTTGTCTATCCATGCATTCCTGGGTCCATATACCTGCCAGTTCATCTGTCTATGCATCGGTTCATCTGTTGATGTGTCCGTCCTTAAAGGTACACTAAAGGCAACTATTAGGTCGACGTTTATTGTTTAAATATCGGTCCAGACACCTCGTAGGGTTGCTTTTATGCCAAGGAAGGACCTATTGTGATATGAAATCATGCTAGGGGGTCCGTATTGGGTTAACGCACTTCAATATACCCGCCTCAAGAAGTGAACCAACCAGACCGAATCACGTCACTCCTGCCGTGCACAACCTCGCCCGGCTTTATTGAGCTTGTAGCAGAAGACCGAAAGCAGCGGGTACCACGGCAGGGCAGCGATGGCCATTCATCAGTTTCCCGCCTTTCGCTCCGAGATTGAAGGTACACTTTGAGTCAACTTCGCTCGCTAAATAGCACCACCTGTCTATTGTAACGAGGCGGAGATAAAATTTTCGAACCACTCGTGCCATTCTCTATGGTAACGTCCGGCAGTTTTTTTTGTCTTTGAATGAAACAGAAACAAAAAGTGGCATTTAATTGCGTCTCTTGATGCACGACAGGTTCTTTATTTCGTGCAGGCAGATCGATTACTTCTAATTATTTGTAGGTAGGTAGTTAGGCAGTTGTCATCGAGATCATTTTGAGAATATCCTACTTTGGCACATGTGTTCTTGTCCATTTTTCTTAATTTCTCCGTAAGTATGGCACTGCATAAAATCGTCATGTAGATGTCGTCATACAGTGAGCTTTCACTGTGACGTAACGTTTTGTTTGACTTAAGTGCTCTTTTCACACTAGCCGGTGACTACAACGTACTCATTATTGACCTTGCAACAGAGCTTTGCCCCCTTGACATCATTCACTTTGTGGAGATGCGTAAATTTTTCTTCCAGTTGCTTCGTCATGTGTATTTATTGCTGTTTTTCCTGTCACTGAAATATTTGTGAGCTGAAGCATTACCACTTTGGTGTCATAACGATGCAGATAATATTAACTCGATAAGTGGCGATATACTTATTATTAACAGATGCGTTGCTGGAACACCGAGTAAAAGACCAGAAAAATGTTCTATGTAGTTATCACAACTTTTCCAAGAGGCCATATCCGAGCTTTTAATACACACATGCCTATTAGTAGCGATCCTATTTTCAACAGGACAGTTCCAAAGTGTTTGCTTCATAGTAGATGTCGGATGTCGGATAACTTGTTGCACGAAAGTATAAATAGTGGACATGTATTTTTACTTGATATATAAATGCAATTGATAACGAAAATATATTATTGAAGAATTGCTTTACCACAGTGTGACATTTTGCCTGAGGATCTGTTATTTTTGTGAATTATTACCATGGTACACTATAGCCATGATACCATTTCTTAGCCAAATATATTTATTGTGCTCTTTACGAGAATGACACCTGCATGATTTTTCATGCGCTTATTGCAAGATGTTGTTTAAATAACGTTGTAGACCGTAGGCATATGTCTTACCGTCCTGCATTCAGAACATAAAATAAGGTTGGGCTGCATTGTACACTTTGCCAGACCAAAGTAGCACCGGCAATGTATACCATAGCGAAGGCCTTCGTATATTCTTGGCCACCTGCGGTATTTAAAGTGACTGACAGCGTTAGGTACATTGTTTTATACTACTTCGCTGTAATTATAGCGTAACTAGAGCGTCCGGTATCGTATTCCTAACTTTCGGGTGAGCAGCTGAGCACCACTGATACAACCGCTGTCACTGCGCCCGTTCACATGTCGACAAATTACTGATCGGTTAATATTTTGACAATTAAGATTTATTAGTGGCTTTCTTCCTGGTAGTACCCAAGTTCCATGATAACCTTTACGTGCCGTGTAAAAGTGCTAGCCTACTTTATTATGACCAAGATTGACGTATTTCAAGATGCCTCTCAATTTCCGTAAGTAGGACAAAAAACTAGCGGCACAGCAACATTAGCCTCCATAACATTACATGCTCTCGTGTTCTGGTGACGTTGAGAGCACGCCTTTTCAATCGGGACCTTTTGTGGTCGTACAGTGTAGTATGTTCAGGTTTGACGCAGCTGGCACGTTCTGCTGCTGAAATTCATGTGGCATACTCGCCTTCGAAGCACCCAAGGCGGGTTCAGTTATTTGCTTCATTACAAAAAAGTACCTAAGCAGTTTAGGCAGTGACTCCAAACGTTCAAGAGAGGTCGTATCGTGGCTGAGATCAACAATGAATTTATTCAACACAGCTCATGGTCTTCAAGGTCCTACCCCGATTCTCAGAATTTTTTTCGCACCTGTGGATTTTTGTGATACACCACACTCACCTTATTTCAATACGCAAGCACACAAAAACAGAAACCAACACGCCCCCGTCAACGCTCCGCGGGTTTCGTCCCCACGCAGACGTCCGTGTTAACGCCTCTCACCGATTTTATTTTGAAACTGTGAAGATTATCACACCCTGTGGGTGCTTAAAGTTGTAGGGGTGTCGTCCAATGTATGATTGACGCAAAAGCTTAGCTAATGTTCCAGCCGCAGACAGTCCACCGTGCACTATTAACGTCCCCTTTCCGTAGCTTGAGTGATCGCAGCTACACGGGTTCGGGCGAATAAGGCTACATGCTGGGTGAACACAACGACACTTTATGCTACGGTAGCAATAACGCGTAAATGTCGCGTAGAGGGGCTTCAGATAACAAAGGATAGACGCTTACTTATGCTTACAGTCATGTCTTCGCAACTAGGCTGTCACGCTGCCGCAAAAGAAGGAAGGGTGATTGGGTGAACGTTCTCCCCCTAACCTCCCCCCCCCAAAAAAAAGGAGGCCCCCGAACTACAGAGACTGATATATGAGAATATCTTGGTATTCAACATGGAGGAATGCTAGGTTGATGGGTCCCAATTTGTGTTCTCTGGTGGTTGACCCTCTGCCGTAGGTGCTGCCGGTGTCCCCACTCGTCGCCGCTGCATCTAAAGTAGCCTCCACCGCTACCATGCCCACTTGCACCATGGCCAGTGACCACCACTGCTGTCACTTCTGCGGCCGTTACTGCAACTGCTGTCGGCCTTGCAGCCAATACTGCCACCGTGGGCCCGGCGCTGGTAGCACTCTGGTCTGGTCCACGCCCCGTTGACCCCCACCACTCAGGTCATTGGTGGCGAGTGAGAGTAGCCAGCTTCGATAACTGTCTCGTTCAGCACTGGTCCAGGGCGCTCCTTTCAGAATGGTCTGGATCGTCTGATCGGGTCACGGCTCCCCTGGCCTGGCAGGCTCGGGAGTATCATTTTTGGTGTGCTGTGCTAGTACCTCGAAGTAGCAGAGGCCATAATGGTGCCCGTACAGGAATCGGTCGGTGCACTTGAAAAAGGGATTCATGAGCGCCAGCCGAGGAGGTGTTTCATTCCTTTGCAAGAGGCTTTAATGACTCATGTCTCGAAGGTACAGTCGTGTCCTCTTCCCAACTAGGCTGTCGTGCTGCCGTAAAATAAAAACGGTGAGTCAAAGCGTGCGCTTTCCCACAAGGTAAAGGTTCAATGCGTCACGTAGACGTATAGACAGGAGACAAGTTTCATGATCCGTGCCACCTGGAAGCTTTCAGACATTTGCTATGAAGCTGTGTGCAATGTATTGCTTTTTGCAAGTCCTAAAGTGCCACTGTGCCAAACAGCGCAGGAACGTTTCGTGACAATGGAACCTAAAGCACTTGAAATTATCTTCTTGAATGGTTACACGTTGAAGGGCTGACATCGAATATTTCTGAATTGTCGTGTCGGCGAAGCAGAATTTATACAAACCAACCTCAAATTTGAATACAGCCTGTGCGTAGGCATCACGCCGATCGGCGTTGCAATCCAAACTCTGAAATTTTCACCGCAATCATTCCTACCACACGTCACTTATGCTTGTGGGCCCGCATAACACATTAAAGTAGTGTTGATCCGGCAGAGTGCTGAACTTTCAGTTGAGCTCTCGTACGCTCTTTGCTCAGGGAATAAAGTAACTTACACGTAATGGACAAAATGCATATCTCGCTTAAGAACTCGTGCATTCCAAACTATTCAGTGGAGGCCACATCTCGAAAGGGATATTTTACGCCATTTTTTGTTGATAGGTTAAGCAGTTATTAGCATATACCATGTAAATTGTATGTTATTGTGCGTAAGCGCGCAAAACCGCAATTCCAGGACAGATTAGGTGGAACGAAAGGACGTAATGACTACATTTTCAGAGCAAGCAGCGATATGTCATACATTAAGCGCACGTAGTTGCAATAGAGTTAGGTTGTTGGCAAATAGAACTTTGCGGTCGCCTACCCAAGTGAACACTTGTGTAGCCAAAGAGTATGAAAAACAAAGCAGGGGAGAGCCGTTTTCCCGTGCATATAAGTGGACGTACGTGTGACCTAACATATCGCGCGACAGAATGTAAGCATATTTAGCCATGTAGTTTGTATAGGATCGCGGGCCACGCGGCTATTTTCTATTTTGCTTCTTCTAGTGGGTCGCGCGATTTAAAATACAGCATATACGAAACAGAATGAGGAGGACATATTTTGTATGCATGCGCGGCAGTTAGGATATTCTCCGTTGCTAGCTCCGGAGTAGACTCAGATTATCGGTGTGGACGAGTGTGTCGGAACACAGTGAACAGGCTCCAGAAGTCGGAAGTGGCACATGTCTACGGTGCGAAACCCCCTGCCAGAGGTGTGTGCTTTCAGCACAAAACTAGAACGGTATTCGTGCGGGGCCACAATGCAGGTGGGACTTGCCTTCCATTGCACAGGGTATCGTCTGGAGCTAACTGGGCCCATGTACTCCACATTCCTAAACTCTGTCAGGAGCCTCAGGGTGGCACACGCGGCTGCAGCCCGCTGCCCTTCGACGAAAAGTTGAGTAATGGCCGGTGCAGATGGTAACGATAGCGGTGTTCTTGTACGAAAGCTCTGGCAAGAAGCCGGTACCATTGCATGCTGCAGCTGTCGTAATCCAACGCAAGTGTGCGGATCAGGTTATAGAAAAAAGCTGACTGGTAGAGATTTTATTATGGCGAAAGTTGCGACCAGCTTTACGGCACGTTTGAAGGAATCCAGTCCCGGCCTTTGCATAGAGTGAAAGGCGTTCATCACCGGTGCCGAACGATTGATGGATATGCTCTGAAGAGACCGCCAGCAAATCAGCAGCAAAAACGTCGCTCGGGGTGAAGGGCACCAAGCCACTGAACTCAGTGCATTAATCTAATTGGCCAGCAAACGCTGACGTGCCACGTCAAGGGCGATTGTAGTTGGGGGCTTGAAGGTAGCTGATAAGCCATTTACGTTAGGAGTGTAGCCCGTAGCGTGGGTGAAGATGTCTCCGAATCAGTGGTCGAGCAGCATGCGACACGTTTGCCCTTGATAGATCTGATATGGCATGCGACATTGTATAGTGAGCGTAGAGTCTGCAGTGCCGCAGCTTTCACGGGGTGTCGGTGTGTGTGAACCCGCACAGATGGTGGGCCAGCGTGATGGAATGTGGACATCGACGCTTCTCGGTGGGCAGGTAGATGGTTGATAGATAATAGGGCTTGCTGTTTCACAGATATGTGCAAGGTGCCGTTCACTTTCATTGTGCATCAGCGATGTTCGACTGTGCCAGCAGTGGCTTCATCATGCTTTAATGATGAGCAAGTGAAAAAGAGAGAATGAACGGCCACGCGCTGAACAGAGTTAAGCCCTAACCCGCATGCACGTGATTTGCTGTCGACAGCAACAAACGACAGTGACGAATTACAAGATTTGCTGTCGCAGAGGCCCATATGTCACCACAGCTGGTCGCGTAGCTCGTATACTGAAAAATAAAACGATCGCTTGTCGCCCGAAAGCTAGCGTGGCGATTTTCTGCAACATGGCCACGCCCCTGGTGCTAGCTTCGGTTACAATTCGTTCGCGATGCTTTTTATCCGCGCGTACTTGAAGGAATGAAAGATATTGACTACCTTTTTCTATATTCACATCTTACGCTGAGAGTGAAAGAGCGGCTGTATTTTGTCATAAATCTTATTATCAAAGGTTTCTTTACATATCTCAACGGTAGCTTGTGACAATATGGCCGCTTGCTGCAATGCGAATCGTCATGGCAAGTGCGTCATAGCCGTTATAGTGTGTGCTTTGGAACGGCCTGCCATGGTTAAGCCAAAGATTGCGAAAGAAGAAGATCGTGAAATGCTTTTGTGGTTTCCCTATTCCACAGAAGACAGTAATAAAATTAGAATGTTTTCATTGACCGACTTTCAAACACCTATACAATATTTATGTGAAATGTACGCGATAACTTTGTCCAAGCAACTATGAAATTTTGTCGCCGACATGCGGTTGCAGGCGTCCTGGCGTGTCCGTGCAGTGGAGCGAATTTTTGCTGCCGCTTGACACTGTCGCAAGGGAGTCGCGCGAATGGTCTTCTGACTTTGAATCGCATTGATGGTACGGTGATCTCGTACCCATTTTGCGAATTACCTGACGAAATTTGTCATGGAAGCTTTTCTAGCGTGAGAAAAACTTGCACAGTTGTGGCGTAAAGGAGTTCTAAGAGTGAAACCACGAAATTTGAAGCGTTAATGACGGAGTTAGAACGTTAGGCTAGCTTTGACATTGTTAAAATTGCAGCTATAGGGGGAGTTTAGCGCCAAACTTTGTAGTGCTCATTTGATCTCTGTAATCCGTGATTTTTGCGCCAGGCAGATCACCAAGATGGTGATGTCGTCAGCTTCCCGTGTTTACCATTTCTGTGGCATGCGATGAATGTGAAAAGTCTTAGCTTCACTAAAGAGTAGACTGTAGTACACACCGTGCTCAAACCGCCAGTTTGTCTTCCTGTGTAAAATAAAAAAGAACCCGTTAGAGCGTTCCCTGTGGCACCCAGCTATATATAGTTAAAGGTCCAAAAAGTCTAAAGACCTTGTAGTTAGAGATGCCACGGCACTTTGCGTAGCTCATGGAATTTAGAGCGACGCGATTGTTCTCTTCGATTCTCCCGCACGCTATGGCGCTACGGATTCACCAGTGCGCTTCTTACATCTGCCAGTGACCGAAACTGAGAAGAAACCAGTTCCGCAATTCATTACAAGAAAACAAAAATGAATCGAAACACGGCCTATTCTGTCGTCATAAAAGCGGGCAGTAAACAGTTAATAAAATGAAACAACATGGTCTATTGGCCGTCATCATCGTGCATAGCTGCAAGCCCGCGCAGACGAAACGACTAAGCCGCACATATTGCTGAAGACATGGCGGCCACTTACACGTGAATATGAATGACGTTTTGATCACTAAAAGTTCACCATCAGTCGACAAGAGTGAAAATGGGGGCTTTTTGGTAACGCCATTGAAATACGCTTTCTTAGCGCTAGGCGAAATACGGAAGCAGGAATGCATAGATGGACAGGACAGGCTACTCGGTCCAGTACAACTATATCTTTGTTTTCGTATTTCGCCTCACGCTTTGAACAAATATTTTGTGATCAATGCCAAACAGTGCACGCTGCGCAGACAAGTGATGTCGGAGTCTTCTGAACTTTGCCGAAATATTCAGGTTTTTGAACGCAAACGCAAGTCTTCGTTAAAAATCCTAGAAAATACTAGAAAGTGCTGAACCTCAGGAAAATGAGCCAACGCGGTTGTTGGGTTTTTTTAAATTGTATTTTAATATTGCAAATAAAGCTATCAAATCTTTCGTTTTAGATTTCACACCAAAAACTTTGCGTGCGGATGTCTCCATTACGTGAAAGTTACAAACCAAATATTTTGTCCAGTGAGCTTTATTGTCGTCAGATGACGATGGGCGTTATTTATATTGATCAATAAATATGTAGCCCCTAAGACACGCCGCTGCGATCTTTGATGTCATAGTGAGTTTTATATCTCGACCCCTCAAAAGCCTTCTTACACCCCAAAACATAAGCATCAGGTAGATATTAGAAAACCAACGCCTTACAAGACCAAGAGAGAGAGAGAGATAAAGATGCAAGGAAAGGCAGGGAGGTTAACCAGACGCACATCCGGTTTGCTACCCTGCACTGGGGAAGGGATAAAGGGGAGAAAAGAGTTGCAAAAAGATGAGAAGGTACACACAATCACGAGCACACTCGGGGAGCACACACAGTTACAGGCGGTCGCTCAGGTTTGTTGACTTAAGGTAAAGTAGCAGTGCTTTAGTTGCTTTCTTGCGCAACTGAGGCAGATGCCCAAGGTCCTAGTATCTTCTGCACACAAAATGGTCCGGGGTCAAGTCGATTCAAACCATCCGTAGCTGGCATCGCTGTGTGTCGTAGCAAGCGCAGCTGCACAGGACGTGTTCGATGGTCTCTTCATCTCCGCAGTAGTCACATGTAGGAGTGTCTGCCATACCAATGCGAAAGGAGTACGCCTTTGTGAATGCAACACCCAACCAAAGGCGGCATAACAGTGTCGCATCGGAGCGGGAAAGGTGTGATGGTTAGCTTTAGCTTGAGCGAAGGATCCAGTTCATAAAATTGACACCTTTGGAAGGTGGTAGACGACCCAGAACGTGCGTGTGAGATCTCGAGCCAGCAGGTAAAGTTTGTCTTGCTGTATCATTCCTTGATAAGGAATTGGGACTACACGGGTTTCTTCATGGGCTGAGCGGGCTGCATCATCGGCTAATTTGATTTCCGGGTAATACCGATATGTCCAGGCAGCCATTGATATATAATATCATGCCCTCCTGCTAGAGCTTTATGATGGCAATGTCTTATTTCTTCTACCAGTTGGTCATGGCTCCTCCTACGCATGGTAGACTGCAAACTCTGAAGCGCTGCCTTCGAATCACAGGAATATGACACATTTTCCTGGACGTTCTTGAACGACATATTGTAAAGCAGCCCTTATAGCAGCAAGCTTACAAGACCAAAATACTCCGCCTGCTACTTAGGCAATCAGGAAGCCAGGGACTGGTACTGCTTCAACGAATATATACTCACAAATCGTTGCAGTAAACACGATTGTTCCACAGATATACAGGGCAGGGATGTGCACCTGCTGTTGAAACCATGCGGTCACAATTACATACGTCTTACCAATGTAAAAATTGACCAGCCTACGTAGTTTTTTATGTTGTTGCGTTTAAGACAATGACTCACAACGTGGTCTTGGAAGGCACGGTTTTACGAGCTGCCGCTGGGGAGTCAACTGCAAGCCTTAGAACAGGAAACAATGCTTCACTCGGATATATGAAGGAACAGTCAGTTTGAATGAAGTCTGTCCTCGATATTGCAGTGTGTTGGTGCGGTAACTGCAAGGAGACATCTTCAAAAGCGTCTTGTTTGCGCGTTTACAACGCACGTACTTGTGCGAGCATTGCGCGTTAAATATATTGAAAGGTGAATTCACTAAATAAAAAAAACATTTTTATCACAAGCTTTCTTTAAAATGAACTAGAGCCTGGAAAATTGTACCTAATGTGATGCAGAACTGCGAAATAATGCTAAATGAATGCTGTTACAAATGCTGCTCAACCAGCATCACTATAATCTGAGCAGGTAGCTTGTGCAGGAGATTTTCTTCGCTTGTATTCATGCATAATCTCAAGCTAGTAAAGCACAATGTGTGGATACCTTTGAAATTGAACAGATTCAATCAAATGCCTTTTTTTCTGAATTATAGCTGTGCCAAATGAAACAAACGTTGTGCCTGAATCAAGACTGCTGTTTGCCAAGGGTGAGCAATGTTCCAGATGCTTGACTTTTTTTTAACAAAACGTACCTGTTTAAATTTAACAAAGGGATCATTTATTGACTCCTAAGGACATAATAATTCTGCTGAGACACTTAATTTCTTTAACAAAAACAAGACTATTTTCCAGCCTTTAAGCGCTATAACTGTTTAGGATGGTTTGTATACATCTTACTGTTCCAAATACCCTGATTCTTCGTGAAATTTACCACGAATTTTGTTCAATTTTATTCGTTTGGAATGCTGGTAAACTCGGTAGACTCTTGCATAAAACGTCCGCGAATATTATCAAAAATAACAAAAAACAACATATATTGGTTGCCTTCCTAATTTCTTTGTAGTGGTAAACATTGTATGAGGACACGAGATGTTAGAGTAAAAAATATGGTAATAACGCGAAATAGGTTATATACTGATACAGCAAGATGTGACGAAATGTTTTTTTTTTTACAAAGAGGTGAGCAATGGTTATTCGTAGTAACGCACTTCAACCTTGCCAAGTCTCTTCTTCTTTCTCTTTTTCTCTTCTCTGCCACCAACGTGTCCGTTGCATTCCCCCGCGAGCAGACGAAGCCGCAGGGCGAGTTATGATGTACAAGTAGGGTAGAAAGGTGAATAGAAAGGCGAGCAGTGTGAGTGAGCTGCATTCTGCTCGATCGTCGACCAATGGACAAAAACGAGCTATTACATAAGTGAGCTGGCTGAGACGCTCCAAAACTACAAATAGTCCTGAATATCGTGACAGAAGCTTTTGACATAATCTTCGCTTGCGTTGCGGTGTTCAAAGCAACACCAACTGTCCTTTTTCGTATGATACTGTTTGGTGACGGTCGTCGTAACATTCCTTCGAAAAACGTTGAAAGGCCAGAGTCCGAAGACGAACGATTTGACGGGCTTCTTCCGTGAGGCTTGAGGTGTTCAATACAGAATCGTCATTGTGCAGAAGGAAGGGTAAGAAAGTTTCCAGAGGGCTTAGTAGCAGCATGACATACAACAAATAAACTGGGCTTAAGTTTGTTTCATGTTTCGGCATGTTGTACACATGCGTGATAAAAGTCAGCACGTCATCTCAGTTCTTATGATTGGAGGAAACGTACATGGAAGGCATGTTCGTCAGCGTTGTGTTTGTTGGTTCAACGAGACCATTCATCTACGCATGATACGGTGTGGAATGACAGAACTGTGTTGTGCACATGCAAAGTAATTCTTCAACGGCATCAGCAGTGAAGTGGTGGCCACGGTCGCTGATCATAACACGTAGTGAGCCATCGGAAATGACCACGGTGTGGAGCAAGAAGTCTGCCACGGAAGCAGTGATAGAAAGGGAATGGCTGCGGTTTCGACATACCACGTAAGATGATCCACGCAGACGATTATCCAGCGGTTCTTATTGTTAGGACAAAATTGGACCATAATGTCAATTCCTACTTGTTCAAAAGCGTGCGGGGTGGTGCTAATGGCTGAAGGGGAGTTAGTGTGTTAATAGCCGGGCACTTGTAACGTTGGCACGTCTCGCAGCCCCCCGCCGCGCTGGTCTAGTGACTAAAGTACTGGGCTGCTGACCCGCAGGTCGCGGATCGAATCCTGCATTTCCGATGAAAGCGAAGCTGCATTTCCAATGAAGCCTGAAATGTTGTAGGCCCACGTGCTCAGATTAGGGTGCACGGTTATTCAACCCCAGGTGGTCGACATTTCCGGAGCCCTCCACTATGGCATCCATCATAATCGTATGGTGTTTTTGGGACGTTAAATTCTAGAAATCAATCAAATGAAGGACGTCTCGTAGCTAGCAACGTAACGCTTCGCTGTTTCGTATATCTTGGGCCAGTAAAAGCGTTCCTGCCGTGCAGTGCAGTGTTCATATAAAACAGAAGTAACCTGATATCGTATCGTCATGCAAAGCACGTAGAACATCGGAGAAAAAGCACCCGGCGACAAACTAACAGGAAACGTGCTGCACATCTGGAGTAGTTAGTCTTATAGAGCAGCATTTCTCGAGCCGTAAAGCTTCCAACTTGGTAGCGAGGTACAGGTGGTGGCAAAAAGAGGATTCAGGTTGAGATCGTTCTGTTGTTCTCTCTGGAAGTTAGCCGCGCCGGAGAACGTGCTTCTAACAGTAGCAAGGCAGTCGACGTAATTCTCAACATCGCAGTCTTTAGTCGCAAAGGAAATCTGGGAGAGGCAGTCTGCCTCTGCATGACGATGGCCATTCTTGTACGACATTGTGAAGTCGTATTCCTGAAGTCGCAGCACCCTACGTGTGTAGTGGCTAGAGGAATCTCGCATACCGACCAGCCAGCATAACGAATGATGATCGGCAATTATTTTAAACGGCACCTCATAAAGATAACAATGGAACTTCTGTACGGTAAAAAACAACTGCCAGACGCTCATGTTCCATAACTGTATATTTGCGTTCGAATTTGCCTAGACATTGATTGGCATATGCCACGACATGCTCTGCGCCACTGTGACGTTGTACAAACATCGCTCCTACGCCGATACTAATAACGTCAGCGTAGACTTCAGTAGGACAAGACAAGTCGAAGTGAAGCAACAGTGATGCTGACGTTAATACAAACTTATGTTGGGAGAATGCGGCAGCACACCCTGGTTTTCAGTGTAAGGTCGCATCCGTCGCAAGATGCTTGTCAGCGGATACAAGATCTCCGCAAAGCGTAGAAAAAACAATGGAATTATGAGCATAGTGCCGACAAATGAGCGAAGTTCTTGTGCGGATTGCAGTGGTTTGAAAGAGCTCACTGCTTCTATTTTGCGAGAATAGGTTCTGACGTCATCCTAGTCGACTAAGTGCCCCAGCACAGGAGCTTGACGTTCGCCAAAGCGAATTTTTTTAAAAATAGGAACCTGGCTGCTTTTTTGATACAGGCGGAAACAAGACTGACACAGCTGTTATGTTCTTCAAAACATGCAGCCAAAGATTATAACTTTGTTAAGGTAGCACAAGTATATCTCCCGTTTTACGCCATGTATTATTGTCTCCGTAAATCTTTCAAAGGTGGCAGGAGCATTACAAAGGCCAAAAGGCATTACAATAGCTTCAAATAAGTCATCCTGAGTTTCGAAAGCAGTCTTTTCTTTGTCGGCGGGTTCCGTAGGTATTTGGCAATAACCTGATCAAAAATCAAGCATTGAAAAATAGGAGGCGGCATGCAAGCAATCTTTGACGTCGTCCATTCGTAGTAAAGGATAAACATCTTTCTTCGTCATAGTGTTTAGACCCCTGTATTCTATAGAGAATCTTCAGGAACAATCCTTTTTTCTGACAAGAAACTGGGGCTGCTTGCGGGTTTGACGACTCTTGCACGGCACCTTTCTTAGCATGCCCTTTATTTGTTCGCTGATAAGTCAAAAGCAGCAACATGCCGGGAAAGGACCTGTACCAGCACTTGCCATTCCGTTGTACGGAGAGCCTTGCTGATCATACCGACATTATAGCTTAACTACGGAGACTATCGCAAGGAGAAGGGAAAGAGGTGGTTAGGTCCGTAACTAGTGCCGCTATTGAGTGCATGAGGCTTCGTAAAAGAGAGCTATCTTCATCCCGCGAAACATAACACTACTGCCGTGGAAGAATAGTTCAGCGTCCACACTGCTGCACCTCCTTCTGTCATGCACACAACAAAA
>WOVY01009223.1:0-11361 GCA_013436015.1 Rhipicephalus annulatus
GGTGGTACTTCTATGCAATGAATATACGATGAAAAGATGCGAAATGGTGATACTTTAGGTGTTCACTAGATAAACGGACGGATGGACAGACGCACGGACGGATGGACGCATGGACGGTCGCACAGACGGACGGATGGATGGAAGCGTAGACAAATGACGGATGCTTCGCTCCACTCATCATCAAGCACTCTGTGGGATATGCGGCGATTTTTTCAAGTACGTGAAATCAAAACAGTCTCTAAACACCTCGTGGCCCCACTGCCAGTCAGGCACGCTTATCGAGACTTTGTTTTTATTTTGTTTTTGCTTTGAGAAAAGCAATAAATTTGTTTGTCGAAAGATGGAGACGTACAAGGCGTCTATTATTCTTTGAAGATGGTCGTTTCTACAACACAAAAAAAAAGCTTGGTGGGCAAGTGACACATATTTTATGCCGCTGGAAAGTGCCGCATGAGCCAAGCGAAAAAAATAGAAAGAGCAGCTCGCACTAATGGTGCTAGAGGGGAGTACTACCCGCGGAGCATAGAGCTCACTTGCTTATTAGCAAGATCTCAAAATTATTATAATAAACGAAATTTTTCAGAACACGGTCATCTTGACTAGCTATTGTTAACACCACGGGCTTCATTCTCACCATCCTAATTGGCATGTGTATAATTAACCAGGACTAATCAGCAAAGTCAAACTAGTAAGTTCGTAATTAGTTGATACTATACAGCCAGACACTAATGAGCGAGGCCTATTTACCATGATTTCAATTAGCGTGTATATTACATGAGGAGGCGCAAATAGCTTAGCCTTAGCACAGGTGGGCTTAATTGGGTTGACTGATCATGAACTAAGACCATGGATGAGAAGACAAAAAGATCGAGCCAGAGCGTGCACCGGCCGTATCATAAAAGTTTCTAGTCGACACCGCGCTACATAAGGAAAAACACTTTTCCACTCCAGTTGAAAAGTGCTGATGCGCGCGTGGTATAGTTAACGGGTGTAATCACATCACATCCACCTGAAGCATGATCGCTTGGCCTTTTATTTATAATGTTACGGGGATTACAAATGCACGGAAGAGAGAAAGCAGTGTATTTGCAATATTTACAGGTATGTATGACACCCCAGGTCTGCTAGGATCTCGCGTGCCGAAATCCGCTTCTTCTTCATCGATGCGTCTATGACGGGGCGGAGCCATGCCCACTGCCTCATAATAATATCACGGCAGCGCTCAAAATAAAAGAAAAAGAATTAAGACAGCGGTACTCAAAAGAAGCGGGCATATGGTGCACAATTATTGTTTATTTATAGCCACGCACATAGTCCCGTTGCTTTAAATATGCTATAACCACTTTTATGACCACAGTCGAACTGTTGGTGTCAGACCGTAACATTTAGCTCAGGTTGAAAGGATTATTTGTACATATTCAGCTCTTTATCTCCCCATATAATTATCTATTACTCTTTTTCTCCCCCTTCCTGTCACCCAGTGTGATTCGCAGTATAGAAAATGCTATAGCTCAGGTCGACAATCTCGGCTTTTCTATAAGTGAACCTGTCTCTGTCTCTCTATTCTTGTTCATTGCACGGCTGCGGCGCTAATCAACTCGTGGAGCAACTCAGTGGTTGATGCTTGCACGTTCAGGTTAAAAAAACAAACAAAACAACAGGGGCCGCTGTTCGTAGTACACTAAAAAGAACCCTTGACACAAATTTGAAAACTCGAGGTGCTCACTATAGAGGGGCCGGAAAGCTTACGTTGTTTGATATTCTCGCACGTGCGGGCAGGAGGCACATCTGAACGATTATGACGAACAACGTTGCCTTTAAGATATTTTAATTTAGTTTGAACTTAACGTGAGATGCTTATTTGATATTCCCGCAGCGCTTGAACATCAGTGCCGCTAGTGTGACATAGACAGAGGTCACCTGTGACGTTCCACAGGAAGGACTAGTATTATCGACGCCGCAGAATATGCGCTGGTGGCGCGGACGATACAACGACTGGCACCCGACTGGGCTGCTTTTCCAACTCGCCCCTCTCGCTCTGTCATCAGGCTGCTCACGGGATGCATTGGCTGCTTACGTCAGGAATGCTTTTATTTTTTATTTTTTCGACGAACACACGCTCAACGGATTCAAAGCCCGAAGGTCTAACGCGACGAAAAATCTAACGAGCCTCAATGTTCAACCCTGAGCCCGAATGTCCAACCGAAACTGTATGTCCATCAAGATGGAATACACACTAAGACACACCCTTAGTTCGAAATTCGTCACACAAATGATTCATTGGGTTAGGATAGCCTAACTCAAAATGGGCATTTTTTGTGTCTGTTTTGGTAATGCTAACTGTCTGGGGCGAATGGCGTTGTAATTTTTTAGATGCGGAGCATCTAATACTCGAGGCTTGTAGTGCGGCGCCGTCCGCAAGCTTCCTCCTCCTTCTTCCACCATCTGCGCATCCCTTCCTCCTCTACACACCGCGCGCGCTTCACTTCTCCACCATCTGTGCATCCTTCCTCCTCTACACACCGCGTGCGCTTCTCCTCTTCACGAACATTCGCTAGCTGTATAATGTAGCGCGCATGCGCCGTCGCGCTTCGAGAACATCGGCAGCTGACGCGCGCGCATGCGCCGTTGCGCTTCTCCCCTTCTCGAACATTCGACAGCTGACAGTGCATGCGCCGTCGCGCTGTATATATACTCAAGGTCGGCACTCGCTCGCTCAGTTGCCGCTCGTCGGTTGGTTTGTACGGCGCGTCGACGTCCAAGGTCGCGGTGAAATGAATTCCAACGAATCCACAAACACAATGATCGACGTCCCTTCGACCAGCGCCGCCCTTTCGCATACGTGTGTACGTGTTCACTCATTTAACACCCCCTCCTACAACCACGTTAACCAATTTAAGCCATCGACCCAAGTAAGTCGCACTTAACACCCCCGTAACCAATTATATGCTCCGCATCCTCCTCAGTGTTCCCCCGAGGGAAGCTGCGGGCAATTTTTTCTTTATTCATTCGCTTGGCTTTACACGAGGTGGCAGCTTACCAAGAAAGTCCTACATGCTTCCTAACAGTACGTGGCGTAGTCAACGGGTGGCACAGCAAACATGTACCCTCCCCTCCCCAAACCCCTTCCCCACAAACCCACCCTGAAAAATTTATTGCCAACGCCCTTGCTTTGCACCGTCACGCTTTTCACCGGCATCCTTGATGGTGCAGAGTGGAAGAAACAAAATGCGTTTGCTGAGTCATTGCGGTTGTTTTCGCATTTCGTTCACATCTGATTGAATGTGGTTATCCATTTTTTACACACAGCTGTGAGAATCTCAGCTCAACTGAGTTTCCATTCGCAGGGAAATCATCCTATAAGGAGCCTACCACGTGGCCTTGGCACCCAAGCGAAGACGCTTGAACCATTCGTCACCACGCTTCACCGAAACTTGGCTACACTGGCCAGGAATAACGTATGGCAATAACATTTGCTCGATCGATAGATATGTGGGGCTTAACGTGCCAAAGCCACCATGATTATGAGAGACGCTGTAGTGGAGGGCTCCGGAAATTTCGACCACCTGGGGTTCTTTAACGTGCACCCAAATTAGCTACATTTGCCCGCATTTTAGACCTATATATGTGTACATTTTAGTGAGTGCTGCACCCAAATACCACGAAATCACGCGGGACATTAGATGGAGGGTGCAAAACTATTGCTTTATAGTTAATACGCAGCGTCCTTCACGGGGAACATGGCTCGAGACAAGGCATAACATGGCTACAGTGTACCAGAATATACGGGGTAGTGCGTTCACGGAGTCACGCTAGTATGCGCTACATAAAGCTGGTGGCGCACGCTGCAGCGCAGCATGAAACTGTCGCTCTGTATTTCGGTGCGTTCCCCGTAAATAGTTGCCGCTGCACACCGGCATTCCCTGGTTAATTTGGCGTACGTGTATGTAGCGGCTTGTGAAATCGCCCGCATGCAGCAACGCGTCATAAGGATGGGGCTGTGTACGCTTCAGATGCTTCGATCATGGTTCTGATATGCCAAAATTTAGCTCAGTTGCCATAGACGTCAGACTATGCCCAGGCGGCGCTGGAAAAACGCCGCAACCAGCGCCCTCATCGCCCCGCTGGCCATAAGTGGGTAGGGCAAAGAGTCGTCAGCAAGCGAGCATGCATATGTCTTCCTATTTCGTTGGTGTCGAGGCGCGGTTTTTCTAAAATTCAAATACCTCATTGAGATGTGGGGTTTAACGTCCCAAAACCACCATATTTTTATGAGAGACGCCGTAGTGGAGGGCTCCGGAAATTTCGACCACCTGGGGTTCTTTAACGTGCACCCAAATCTGAGCCCACGGGCCTACAGCATTTCCGCCTCTATCGGAAATGCAGCCGCCGCAGCCGGGATTCGAGCCCGCAACCAGCGGGTCAGCAGCCGAGTACCTTAGCCACTAGACCACCACGGTGGGGCAAAGTTCAAATACCTGGCAAGCTTCTTCCGTCAATTCAACGTCGCTTCAGAAAAGTATAGAAAGCTCATCAAAACGAACTGCTGGTACAATGCACTCGCAAGTTGAGGGCAAGCTGGCATCGCATGACATCGAGTTCGAGGCAAGCACTACGACGTGCGTTCTGTAACGCCTAAATGCATTAAATTTGGGGATACATGCATGATGCCAAAGCGATGAAGTGCATACACGAGCAATCTATCTTATGATAAGTGGCACAAAGTTCGCTTTGTACGGCACGAAAGGCCCCGGCGATTTCTGCCTTTGAAGTTGCATTCTCTGCCGATCTCTAACGTCCTGTGCATTGGACTGTTTTATTACGCATTCTAGAATGTTCTACGTGATTCTCACGTTTGCCGACAATCATAACAGAAAGGTTGGGGCTGTAAGAATGCTGTGTTGCTTCCCACAAAGCGGGGAATCTCGAGACGTTCCCGCCAAAAGCTTCTCGAGACGTTCCTGAGTGCGGACTGACGGGATCTCGCACACCAGATGATTGAAGCCCGCGTGCAAAAGCCGAACGAAAGCGTCGCCATGTTCGCTGAGGATATGGCCCGTCTATTTCGCCGCGCTGACCCTGACACGCCCGAGGCGAGGAAAGTTCTTCACCTGATGCGGCGAGTTAAGGAACCGCTTTTCGCCGGCCTTGTACGAAATCCGCCAACAACAGTGGATGAATTTATTAAAGAGGCGACTGTCATTGAGCGGGCGCTCTGGCAACGATGCCGCCACTTTGACCACCTGCCCGACCGAACGCCTGTTGGTGCTGCCGCCCAAAACGCTGCTGTTTCCGAAAGCTCTTTACGGCAAATGATTAGGCAAATCCTACGGGAAGAGCTGCGGGCCCTCGGCCTTTCGTCTACCGAGCCTCCAGTTGCTTCTGTTGCGGAAATCATGCGCCACAAACTACAGCAAGCCTTTCCATCACCGGCGCCACCACCTGAACCACGTCTATTGATATATATATGCTGATGCCGTCCGCCGTCATCAGCCCGCCCCAGAAGAACCACCCTTTCAGCCATGGCCCATTACCTTGCCTTGGTGGCAGCGGGAACCTGTGTGGCGACCCCCAGTACGCCGGATTGACTTGTGGCACACTGTCGACCATCGACCCCTTTGTTTCACGGTGGAGAACCAGGCCACATCTCGTACTACTGCCGTCATCGAAAAGCCCGGTTTGGAAACTTTTCTCGTCCCGCTTCATTTTATTTTGAAGACCCTCGTGGCCATGGTGGTGATCACCTGCCGACCAACCGAGCGTCTTCACCAAGTCATCGCTGGCGGTCTCCATCACCTGCACGAGGTCACACTTCCCCGAATCGCCAAAGCTACGCTGACGCCGTCAGAAACCACTCCCCAAACCCGTGCCTGGGAAACTAACTGCTGCGACTTCCGGGGGCAAAGTTGCCAATCGCCGAGACGCCAAAAAAAAAAAAAAAACCCATTGCCTCTGCACAAAGACGACGTACGACGGTGATGACGAAGACGACAACAATCACGAGTACTAATGCCAATGAATTTGTACGTGCTGACCTTAGCGTTATTATAGACGGCCACTACGTAACAGCACTGGTTGACACTGGTGCTGACTTCTCTAATATGATACAAGAGCTCACCGACCGCCTTAAGAAGGTCAAGACAACCGTGGAGTGGGCCGAGCTTAAGTGCTGGTGGACAGTTAATGACGCCAACCGGCAAATGCACCACTCGGCTCATAATCGGTGATTCGAGCTTCGTCGCCACTTTTGTCATTTTACAGGACTGTTGTAAAGAGCTGATTTTGGGTATTTATTTTTTGCGAGAGTACGGTGCTGTCATCAACATTCCAGAACGTATCGTCACCTTTCCGCCCATCCTTACATCGACGCCACCACTGAAGAACAACTGCAACGTTTACGTGTAGCCGATGATGTGATGCTCCTGCCGAGATCTTGCTGCCTTGTGTCGGTGTTATGTGAACGGCCGTGCCGTAATGAGGTGATAGCGGAGCGAATAGACACGCTATTGCTTACGCAAGGTGTTTCAATAGCGAGAGGCGTTCTGGCACTTACTGATGGGCGGGCAGAAGTGCACCTCACCAACTTCAGCAACGAGCGTCGTTACATCCAGAAGGGCACTGCAATTGCCTACTACGACGACGTGGACCAAGCCAGAGATTGCTTCGCTTTGCAGCCGGACGACGCGACCGTCCCAGCCTCGACACCTTTGTATGTCAACATTTGCTCAACCCTGTCACCCTCGGATAAACAGCGCCTACTGCAGCTGATACACCAGTTAAAAAATTGTTTTTTCGTGCACGTTGAAAGTCAATCGAACACCATTGACCAGCACCGAATCATCGTTGAAGAAAATGCGAGACCGATCCGACAAAACCCATACCATGTGGCTCCGAAAGAACGCGAGGAGATCCATAAGCAAGTTCAGAAGATGTTCCAAGATGATGTAATACAGCGTTCCAAAAGTACCTGGGCATCCCCTTTGGTATTGGTTAAAAAGAAAGAAAGCTTATTACCAACGATTCATCGCCAACTTTTAGTCCATTGCGGCGCCTTTGACACGGCGCACACGAGAGCATGTCCCCTTCGCGTTTCTGTATAGATTACCGCAAGTTAAACCAAGTCACGAAAAAGACGTCTACCCACTGCCACGCATGGATGACTCTCCTGATTGGCTGTGGCATGCGCGCTATTTTTTATCGATGTACCTGCAAAGTGGCTATTGACAAATAGAGGTCGACGAGAGAGACCATGAGAAAACTGCCTTCGGGATGCCCGACGGTCTTTATGAATTTAAAGTGCTTCCATTCGGGTGATTATGAGCGCCAGTCACGTTTCAGTGTTTAATGGACAATGTGCTATAAGGACTGAAGTTGCAGACGTGCTTGGTATATCTAGATGACTTTATTGTCTTCTCAGCTACATTCGAGGAACGCCTAAGTCGATTATTCGCAGTTCTACAAGCTATACGTTCGGATGACCAGACTTTAAAACCAGAGAAGTGCCATTTGGTTTTTAGCGAACTTTGCTTCTTAGGCCACGTGGCCAGCCACGAAGGTGTTCGACCTGACCCGGGAAAAATCGATGCTGTCGCAAAGTTTCCCGCACCACATGACAAAAGAGCAGCGAGACGCTTCTTTGGCCTCTGCGCTTATTACCGACAATTCATCGCCAACTTTTCGTCTATTGTGGTGCCTTTGACGCGGCTCACACGAGAGATAGTACCCTTTCTTTGGGGCGAAAAGGAACAAACTGCTTTCAACGAATTACGCCAATGCCTTCAAACACCTCCGGTTCTTGCGCACTTTGACTAGGAAGCGCCAACAGCACTTCACACCGACGCAAGTAATGTAGGCCTGGGCGCCGTACTTATACAATGGCAAGATAACTCCAAGAAAGTGATAATTTATGCCAGCAGAGCTCTCTCTCGCACGGAAGAAAACTACTCGACTACCGAGAAAGAGTGCCTCGCCTTGGTCTGGGCAGTTCTCAAATTTCGTATCTGTACTGCCACTCATCAAGGTCGTCAGCGATCACCACTCGCGCTTTGCTGGCTCACTGAGTTCAAAGACCCATCCAGCCGTTTAATACGCTGGAACCTTCGGCTTCAAGAGTTTGATATGACCATAATTTATAAGTCAGAGAAGAAGCCCACCAACGCAGACCGTCTCTCGTGGTCACCCGTTGAGCCTGCCGCTATTATTGACGAGTCTATGGTCGCCGCATTCTTGGGAGTCATCAACGCGGCCACTATTTCACAAGAGCAGCGCAGTGACCCTGACCTGCTTCCGCTTATCGACTTCTTAGAAGGACGACGTGAAGACGTGCCGCGAGTTTTTGCGAGAGGACTGCTATCTTTTTGGTTACGTCCTATACAAGAAAAACTTTTCTCCCACCGGCAGCCCATACTTGCTTTTCGCCTCTGCATCACTGAGAAAAGAAATTCTGGAAGCCTGCCATGATGAAGTCACCTCCGGTCATCTCGGCTACACTCAAACATTGTCCCGTCTGCAAAACAGTTACTACTGGCCGTACCTACCTGCTGCTGTAAAACATCACGTCCTTACCTGTGCCGACTGTCAAAGACGCAAAGCAAGCCCCGGCAGGCCGGCAGGCTAATTACATTCTGTCCAAGTACGAGCAAAGCCATTCGCCCCAAATCAGAATAGATTTCCTGGGCCCATTCCCAACTTCTACCACATGGAACAGATGGATCATTGTCGCCACTGATTACTTGGCTCGCTACGCAGAAACTGAAGCCGTGCTGAGGGCCACAACAACAGAAGTGGCTCACTTCTTCATAGAAAAACGTCGTCCTTCGGCTCGGTGCTCCAACAGTTCTCATCACGAATAGAGGAAACTGCGTTTATTGGCAGAACTTTTGAAGTCGGTTCTCAGGTTCAGCGGTACAGCTCACTGGAGAACAACGGCGTACCATCCACAAACGAATGGACTAACAGAGCGGCTTAGTAAGACCATCGCAGACATGCTCTGCATGTATGTCGACACAGAATACAAGAACGGGGATGAAATCTTGCCTTATGTGACCTTCGCCTATAATACCTCCTGGCAGAAAAACTACCGAATGACACCGTTTACGGGCGCGAAGTCACTACAGCGTTGGACGCTATGCTGTCGCACCTGTGTGACGACACTCATGCTGACGCCGAAGAATTTGGTCAGCGCGCCGAAGAAGCCCGACAGCTAGCCCGCGTGCGTATTGGTCACCAGCAACACAAAGATGCGAAATGGTACGACCTACGACATAAATTGGTAACCTACACACCAGGCCATACGGTATGGGTCTGGATCCGACGCGGACTTTCAGACAACCTATACGAAGATACTTCGGCCCATATCGAGTCACCCGACGATTGAACGACATCGACTACGAAGTTATTCCTGACGGCGATTGTAGTTCCAATCGCCGAAACCGCTCACCTGAGATCGTGCATGTCATCCGGGTGAAACCCTACTTTCCCAGTTAACTCTCGCTTGTCCTGTGGGTGCCGGTGCATATGTGCGTTTTATAAGTAGAGCGCCTTGGCTGTGCATCGGGACGATGCCATTTTTGGAGGGAGGCAAATGTCACGTGTGTCCCGAGAGAACGACGAAGGTGACAGTGCATACGCGCAATTTCACACTTTTATGCAGAACGCAACAACAAGAAAGATGATGAAATCTCTGGCGCACGGTAAATAAAAAACTCACCCGCTGCTGCTTTCTCAGCGTCTTCAAATACGGCTCCTGTCTTCATGTCTCGACAATATGTTTTCCGCTAGATGGTCATGGTTGACCATTTTTAGAACTGTTTGAAAGTTCCTGTGTGTATTTAGCGGCGACGGCTGCACTATCCCGGCCTTTTTCGACGTGGTTTGAGGCCTTCCGAATGCGCCTACAAATCGCCGAATGGGCTCGTTTTCGTCGTGACACCTATCGAACAAACTCCGTTAAAGGGACCACGAAACACTTTTTAAAGTAACTGTGAAATGAATTCAGTAGAAGAGCTAATTGCCTCACAAATTCAACGCCGCAAAAAATTTAAGAATCCGTCCAGTGCGAGTGGGAGACGTCTATTAGACCTCTCCCTTGTTTGTAAAACAGTGTGACGTCACTGCAGGCAACCCGCCCATCATACCCTCTTTAAGAGCAGGTGCTGGTTCGCAAGAAGTTCTGCCGGCGGGCATCTTTCTGCATAGCAGAGCTGCGTGTCTACATTCCTTCGACAGAAATTTTACATTGCTATGTTCTAAAGTCACAGCTTTTGAAAGAAGGGGTCGCGGAAAGGTCACTGCTCATAGTGTGAAAATTCGCTCGTCGTAGATGGGTGGATAGATGGAGCAACTTTATTTAGATGAGAGACACGACTAGCACGCAGTTGGCTTCACCCACGTAGATGGTAGCCATAAACAAATCTGATGTTTTTCGAAAGCAAGCGTTTTGAATGTGCATGGTGACTGGCACTTTGAGAAATATTTGCATCGCATAGATGTAAACTTAATGAATTTCCATCGTGGCATGTGTAAGGGCAGTTTTAAACGAGGTACAGCATACTGTAGAGCTGCTGTATGCAACGTCACGGATAAGATTCTCGCTCATTGCGCAAAACCCAGATCGGAGACGAATGAAAAGAAAAAAGAAACACTTCTTGCCATGCGTTCGGCTGAGGTCAGCATGTCCTTGTGAAAGTTAAATTCTGCCGCTGAGTTTCTCAATAATCAGGGAAAATTCATGTGATGTAAAACCCTACAACTTAATAATATATAATATTATCTGGCACAGTTACCTTGCTGCATTCGCACCTGCAACGTGTTTTTGTACCTATATTGCTACTTTAGGCTTGATACACAAACTTCTATTGTGCATTGTCAGTTCATAAGGATCAAGCCGTAAAGGTGCAATGAAGATAAGAAATGAAAATCTCCGCTGTTTCCATAACACGGATCAGGTATCCGATAATACGAGTTATAGCTGTGGTGAAGCGTATATGTAGACTCGGCAATGCTACAACATGCTTGTAGCTCATGCGTAGTCGTATATGCCATCCGGAGATCATGCACTTTTATTTTCCTGCCCGCCGCGCACGCGCTGAGATGTACCCACTCGCGGATGATCGCGTAAAATGCCTTTCTACCTTGGCTAAAATGTCCGATAGTGAAGTTCCATCATCAACCAGTTACTGCAACCGGCCCACAACAAATACCAATGTTTTCGCAAATAGGACTAAAGAACCCCAGGTCGTCGAAATTTCCGGAGCTCTCCACTACGGCGTCTCTCATAATCATAGCGTGGTTTTGGGACGTTAAACCCCACAAAATAATCAATCAATCACAAATAGGACGCATCACGTTATACACACTGCA
>WOVY01009224.1:0-17283 GCA_013436015.1 Rhipicephalus annulatus
GGCTTTATGCACTTACCTTGTAGTCTATTTGAGTGCCCACACTGGATAAAAGACCACGTATTCTTCCTTACTGTTGATAGCTGCTTTCATTGTCCTTGATTATCTGCCGCCAAATACATAACCGTGAAGTTGATCAATTAGTTACCTTAAGTTTAACACAGATAGCCAGGGATTCGGGACAAAGATAAAAAAGGGTTTGTATCGGCTTACAGCCCAAGAGTTCATTTTGTATTCAGATACTTCGCCCCCATAACAGTTTTTTCTTGATTTTGTCACGATTATATTATCCGCCATTCAGTGGTGACAGATATCATCATCATCATCATGAGCTTGACTACGTCCATCGCAGAACAAAGGCATCTTCCATGGTCCACCAATCATCCCAGTCTTGTGCTTACCGTTACCACATTATACCTGCAAACATTTTAATCTCATTGGCACAACTAACATTCTGTCCCTCCCTCTCCTACGTGGGTTGGTCCTCTCTAGGAATGAGTTAGTTGCCCCTTAATGACCAGCGGTTATCCTGCCTATGTGCCTGGCTCAAGTTCATTTTTTTCTTGATTTCAACAATGGTATCCTTAATCCCTGACCCACTCCACCCTGTTCTTTGCCTCTCAAGGCTATACCTACCATTTTTTCTTCTACCCCATCTTTATTCTTCTAGTTATTTCACTCTCATGGTTGCGGGTCCACTGGTACTACCTGTCCAAGGTCGACATATTCCTTTATAACTTCCAGCGTCTCTCCACTTCTTGCAAAGGGCTGTTTTTTTTACCGAGACTGTTGCACATTACTTTAGTTTTGGGCATTATTTTTGGACCTACTCTACAGCTTTCCGTGACCAGTTCAGTAATCACGAGCTTTTGTGCAGAAATATATGAGCGCACAAGGTAGAAAGAAGGAAGCACTTTGCAGAAAAGGCGCAACTGCCATTTTTATTGGACCAAAATTCATTGCACGAGAACACCTAAACGCGCAGGCACAACAACCTATCACGAAAAGGCGTCACCCCCCTCGCCCTCTTAGTTATAGGTGGTTGCGCCCGCGCGTTTCCGTGTTCTCGGGCAATGAATTTTTTTTAGATGCGGAGCACCTAATACTCGAGGCTTGTAGTGCGGCGCCGTCCGCAAGCTTCCTCCTCCTTCTTCCACCATCTGTGCATCCCTTCCTCCTCTACACACCGCGCGCGCTTCACTCCTCCACCATCTGTGCATCCCTTCCTCCTCTACACACCAGTGCGCTTCTCCTCTTCACAAACATTCGCTAGCTGTATAATGTAGCGCGCATGCGCCGTCACGCTTCGAGAACATCGGCAGCTGACGAGCGCGCATATACGCCGTCGCGCTTCGAGAACATCGGCAGCTGACGCGCGCGCATGCGCTGTTGCGCTTCTCCCCCTTCTCGAAATTCGACAGCTGACCGCGCGCATGCACCGTCACCCACCATCTGTGCCGCACGCGCTTCTCCCCTTCGAGAACATTCTACAATTCTCCTGATTCTCCAGTGCACGCGCATGTGCCGTCGCGCTTCGAGAACATTCAACAGCTGACAGTGCATGCGCCGTCGCGCTGTATATTACTCAAGGTCGGCGCTCGCTTCGCTCAGTTGCCGCTCGTCGGTTGGTTTGTACGGCGCGTCGACGTCCAAGGTCGCGGTGAAATGAATTCCAACGAATCCACAAACACAATGATCGACGTCCCTTCGACCAGCGCCGCCCTTTCGCATACGTGTGTACTTGTTCACTCATTTAACACCCCCTCCTACAACCACGTTAACCAATTTAGCCATCGACCCAAGTAAGTCGCAATTTAACACCCCATTTCACAACCACGTTAACGAATTTAGCCATCGACCCAGTAAGTCGCACTTTAACACCCCGTTAACCAATTATATGCTCCGCATCCTCCTCAGTGTTCCCCCGAGGGAAGCTGCGGGCAATCTTTTTTTCTAATAAAACGGCAGTTGTAAGTTGAGCGTCTTCCCCTATTGAACTTTATTTCACGAGCTGTGATTCGTTCCCTGATTTACTGAAGACAATGTCGTCACGAACCGCAGGTTACTAAGATACTCTCCGTTAACTCCTATGCCTTATCTCTCCGCCTGCAAACATAAACCGCCTGCAAAACACGCGGTGAATAACATTGAGAGATCGTTTCTTCCGGTCTTACACCCTCATTTATTGGGATTCTGTCGTTTTCTTCGTGGATAACTAAGGTGCCTGTGAATCCACTGCAGATTTCTTCCAGAATGTTTTTGTTAGGGTTCTTCGATGCCCTGATTGCGTAGTGCCTGTCTTACTGCTACGTATGAAGGTGGTTGTATTGCACTCATTTCTGTGTTATCTGACTGATAGTATAAGTGTGATGTATTGTGGAGTAGCCTGAACGAAATCCTGCTTGGTCCTTTGGTTTATTGAAACTATAAGTCACTTTAAGTTCAATTAGCTATTATTTTTGTAATAGTTTGTAAAGAACAGACAGTAATCTGATCGGCCGGTAACTTTCAAATCCTCGACGTCTTTTTTCTTATGAATAAAGATGATGTTGGAGTTCTTACAGAGTTCTGGTACTTCCCCGTCAAGAGACACTTCATATATAAGGTGGCCAGTTTTCGAACACAATTTCTCCGCTATCCTTCAGGAAATCTGTTGTTACCTTATTCTCACCAGCGGCTTTCTCTCATTGCATTCCTTCTAGGGCTTTCCTAACATTTCCTGTTCATTACTGGTAGGATGTTGAGTTCCTCTAGGCTAATAATGCTTCGCACGCTCTCATACTGTCGTTTCGGCTTCTGTAAAGTTCTCAGCAGAACTGCTCCCCACCTCAATTACCTGATTCATATTGATTACAACATCTACTTCCTCGTCCTTCAATGCATACATTCAAGTTTTGCTTACGCAGAAGTTTGCGTTTGCACCTCTAGACTTCTGCTGCTTTTTAACAGCCTTCTCAATGCTCTCCATGTTATACCTTCTGATGTCGGGCCGCCTTGCGCTTAATAATCACCTTAGAAAGCTCTACTTGCTCTAAATTGTCGGTTGCATTTCAGGCTTTTAAAATTTTTTGTCTCTCCACAAAATTTTGTATCCTGAGACAATTTTCTGTGTTCTGTTTAGTGACTGTACATCCGACTTCCGTTGCACACTCTTTGATGATACCAGTAAGATTATTGCTCACTATGTCAATGCTGACGTCGGATACCTCGTTTGGAGCCTCGAATCTATTCTGAAACAAAAATATGAATTTCTGCGCTTTCACTCTCAACACTAGTTAATTAATTGGCATTTTGAGCATCAGTTTTTTTATTTGCTGTCTTAAATATAGGTGAACACAAGATCTAACCATTTTATAGTCATTGCATCGAATATTCCCAACTACTTCTACATTCTGTACAATGCCTGGGTGTGTGTACAGAATGAAGTCTACTTCATTTTTAGTTTCCTTGTTAAGACTTCGCGACGTCCACTTACGGCTATCTTGTTTTCTGAGGAAGGTGTTCAAGATCTGTAAGCTCTTGGGTTCTGCAAACTCTACTTAAAACTCCCTCTGGGACTTCTGGAGCCCATGCCATATTCTCCGACTGCGCGGTCTCCACCTGTTTCTTGCCTACTTTGGCACTAAAGTCGCTCATCAGAATAGTATACTATCACTTTATCAATGGCTGAGTCTACGTCTTCATAGAAGCGTTCAACCAAGGCATCCTCAAGGCTTGATGTAGGTGCTTATATAGGCCTGTATCACCGTCATCTTGTACCTTTTGTTAAACTTAATTGCGATACTTGCCACCCTCCTACTCATGCTATAGCATTATCTATGTTGCCAGGGATATTATTGTGTATAAGAAACCCTACCCTTAGTTCATTTCTGTGAACTAATTCTTGTTAGCATAGGACGTGTCCGTTCTTCAGCACTGTATAAACCTCATGTGTCCTCCTATATTCGCTGAGGCCCTATTACATCTCATTGAACACCCTCCTCGAATAGGACAGCTAGACTAGCCTCACTAGATAGCATACTAGCGTTGAAGGTAGCCAAGTTCATATTTCAATGGTGGTCTGTCGGAACCCAGAGATGCTTAGCACCCTCTGCTGCGTCACAGGTCTGACCGCCACTTTGGACAGATGCCGGATATACTTCTCAGTAGTACTATGCATTGAATGCTGTGCAACAGGAATTTTGAGGGGATACTAATGAGCTAGCAAATGACATGGGTTAATGTAGTTTAACTCGCTTAACTGCGTCATCGAAGAGATATAGATTACCCTCATTTTAAGGCCTCTTTATTTGTACTCGTCGTTCAAGTACAGAGAAAGTGCACTTAATTAAAAAAAGAACATAATAGCTACTGCGCAGTAGGTGAGTGCCCGACAACCTCGTCATCACTCGGATATGCCACAAGAGATTAGACCCGCACGCCTTGAAGTAAAGAACAGAGTTGTATTAGAAAAATCAAGCTGGACAATGGCGAAAAGCACTCACGAGCAAAATATCTTCTTATGTTCAGCTCAACACCACCGTAAATGGCGTCTTCAAAGGCACCAAACAGGCAAAATAAACTTGAACCCTCGTGTACTGATTCGCCCCATTATTCTCAGGGCACAATCCAGTCGAAGACAGCGGGCGTTGCACGTACCACCGCGCGTTACATTCTATAGGCAGCCTGCATGCTTTTTTAGGGCAACGTTGCTGTTTAAGGCAACGTGTCCAAAGAAGCAGCGCCGGCGGGAGGGCTCACTTCGTGCCGCGCTGTTGGCTCCCAAGGGCAGCGAGAGTGCCCCATCTGCATCTTCTCGGCGAACAACGGTGAATCCCTGGAATTAGTTGCCCGCCACGTGCTACTTATGTTGTCTTAGTCGCAGAGGCATGCTCCTAATGCCTCACCACAAAGTCAACCTACGAGCTAATTTCGAATTATTCAAATGAGGCCGTACAATGAGTGTTCCGCCGTTTTCGTATACACTGCTGGCACAGCTTCCCTTGTTCGCACGCGATGCCTTAACTGCGGCTGCAGGATTAAAAACAACATTGCTTTTTTATTCAGCAGCCGTGCCTTAACGAAGGCCTGCTTTACGACCCAGCGTAAAACTCACTGGCGTAGTAACGCCTGCGGCGAAGGTCTGTGACGCGTTCGGTATTTTCCTTTTATTTTGCCCTACAAAACAGATCACAAAATATCGGAACACTGGCGCTCTGCGCCCATTGATATTCTTTGATAACGAAATAACAATCCCACGTTTAAATTCACATATAAACCCAATAAAATGGCTGGGGCATAGCTGCCATGGTAGCTAAGGGGTAGAGCATCGAACGCGTTATTCGAAGGTGGCTGGTACGGTTCCTGCCCACGGCAAGTTTTCTTTTCACCCAATTTTCTTTCTTCACATTTACATTACAATTGACCTAATAACTTCCTCTATACTTTTCTTGGCCTTATTGTCTGTTAGATGTCATTAATATTGTGTCAAAAACACGGAAAAAACGAGCCCTTAAGTATACACTTGTTTCTTTTCTTTATTGACGAGAATCCCGTACTGGCAGACTTGGTGCCATTAGGTTGTATACGAGGGACTATTTGTCAGCTGCCAGCTCGTAATAAGTTCACGTGCTACGTGACGCCAAACAGGCTCATAAAGAATGTGCCACACTCACTGCCATGGCTACTGGTGGCGCTGACTGACACTCCCACGTACGTTTAAGTTCACATACAAACCCAATGAAGTGACTGGGTGGATAGCTGCCGTGTTAGCCCAGTGGTAGAGCATCGAACACGTTATTCGAAGGTGGCAGGTTTGATTCCTGCCCACGGCAAGTTATATTTTCACCCACTTTTCTTTCTTCACATTTACATTATTATTGCCCTAATATCTTCCCCTATACTTTCCTTGGCATTATTGTCTATATATATATATTCTAATGAATTAATGAATCTGAATAACGGAACGCTCTGCTGGCAATGAAGAGGAAGAGGATGATCGGTGGCTGTAGTAGTAGCTCGCGCACGCCGCTCGCCATTAGCCAGACCTGCCTGATAAAGCACATTTTTCCAAGCTGCGTCTGAACCTTTTTCGACGTACAACATCTCTATTTTAAGTGGTGGAGGAGCCGGGGTTCCCATCAACCTGGAACTTCGCACTCGGATGCTACCCGCACCGTTCACCATGACTACTCCTGGCCCTTCTCAAGCTGCCTTACCAAGAACCCCAGGTGGTCGAAATTTCCGGAGTCCTCCACTACGGCGTCTCTCATAATCATATGGTGGTTCTGGGACGTTAAACGCCACAAATCATTTTTACCGACTTTTGCCATTACACCCGCACCTGACACTAATGAACCTATTGATGTATTCCGCAAGTCCATTGATTGCAACATCACGCCTGGGCAGCAGGAACAGCTGATCAAGCTCCTAGAGCGTTTTCGAGCCTCGTTCGACCACAATCAGCCTTCCTTAGGCTGATTGTGGTCGAGCGTCATTTGTTGTTTACCGTATAGATACCGGTCAAGAGACGCCATTACGGCAGCGTCCATATCGTGTGTCAACTACCAAACGCTGTGCCATCAATGAACAGGTTGACGACATGCTGACACATGGCATAATGAAACCGTCAAGCAGTCCCTGGGCCTCTCCAGTTGTGTTGGTGAAGAAGAAGGACGGATCCATCAGGTTTTGCGTGGACTACCGACGTCTCAACCGAATCACGCGCAAGGATGTCTATCTGCTGCCACGCATTGACGATGCCTTGGACTGCCTACTGGGAGCCGAATTTTTCTCTTCTTTAGATCTGCGCTCTGGATACTGGCAGGTACCCATGGCAGATGCCGATTGCGAGAAAACAGCTTTCATCACGCCCGACGGGCTTTACGAATTCTCAGTCATGCCCTTCGGCCTCTGCAACGCGCCAGCTACTTTCGAGCGAATGATGGACTCTATCCTTCGAGGCCTCAAATGGAACGTTTGCCTTTGTTATTTAGATGACATTGTCGTCTTTTAAACTGACTTCGCAACGCATTTAACCCGCCTCGAGAAAGTTCTCGCGTGTATTTCTGCCGCGGGGCTGCAACTGAATCTGAAGAAGTGCCATTTCGCCGCTCGAAAGCTGCAAAGACGGCATTCTTCCTGACCCTGCCAAACTTACAGCCGTTTCAGCGTTTCCCGAACAGACCATCATGAAAGAGCTCCGAAGCTTCATAGGCCTGTGCTCTTACTTCCGGCGCTTCGTCCGCAGTTTCGCGACGATCATCGCTCCTTTGACCAAGCTCCTTGCCGGCTCTAGAGACCTTTCAGCCTGGTCTACCACCTGTGACGATTCTTTCAATGAACTGCCCCGCCTCCTTACGTCGCCGCCTATTCTGCGACACTACGACCCATCGGCACCCACAGAGATCCACATTGATGCTAGTGGTGTCGGGCTAGGCGCTATTCTTGCACAGAATAAAGACGGCTTCCAAGAGTACGTGGTTGCCTACGCAAGCCGAACTCTTAGCAAAGCCGAAATCAACTATTCCGTCACTGAAAAGGAATGCCTGGCCATTATTTGGGCGATAGAGAAATTTTGATCTTACTTGTACGGGCGCCGTTTTGACGTCGTGACTGACCACCACGCCCTCTGCTGGTTGTCGTCACTGAAGGATCCAAGCGGTCGCCTCGCCCGATGGGCATTACGCCTCCAAAAATGTAATATTCGCGTGGTCTATCGCTCCGGCCTACCCCCTGACCCGAACTGCTGCGAAAGTCTAACCTGTGATGCCACTGCCGTCACCATCGCCGACATGCCATCTGAGCAACGCAAGGACCCTTGGGTTGCTTCGATTCTAGACATCCTGGCTGGGCGGACGGCTTCCCCTCCTTCTCACACGTTGCGTCGGCAAGTCGAGCACTTCGCCACTCGCGACGATGTGCTGTACCGACGCAACTACGCACCCGGTGGAAGTCAGTGGCTACTCGTGATTCCACGTCATCTGCGATCCGAAATTTGTTCCACGTTTAGACGACCCACAATGTGGCCACGCAGGTTTCCTGAAGACTTATTCTCGCATACGTCTCCTATATTACTGGCGTGGCATGTACCGTTTTATACGACAATACGTTCGTGCCTGCTCGATGTGCCAGAGACGAAAAACTCCCCCTTATCACGCCAGCGGCATCTTGTTACCCTTACCATGCCCATCCCGACCATTCGACCGCGTCGGCATCGATATCTATGGTCCCCTTCCCAACACTGCTGACTGTAACCGCTGGATCATAGTTGCCATCGACCATCTCACGCGGTATGCCGAAACTTCATCCGTTCCCTCGTCTACAGCAAAAGACGTTGCGACTTTCGTACTTCACAACATCGTATTACGTCATGGAGCACCTCGGGAGTTACTGAGCGATCGTGGTCGCGTATTCTTGTCAGACGTCATCGCAGCATTGCTGCGTGAGTGCCCCGTCGTTCACCGCACTACAAGCGCCTATCATCCCCAGACCAATGGAATGACAGAGCGCTTCAACCGCACCCTTGGTGACATGCTGTCTATGTATATCTCGTCAGACCACTCCAATTGGGACCGAGTGCTCCCGTTTATTACGTTCGCCTATAATACCGCCATTCAAAGCACTACTGGGTTCTCTCCTTTTTCCTCCTTTACGGACGCCAACCTTCTTGCACTATGGACACCATTCTTTCGTACAAGCCTGAATCCTCAGAGTCCACGACTTTGTCTCAAGCCGCTACATACGCTGAAGAATGCCGCCAACTGGCAAGATCAGTCACAACCCAAGACCAAGGACGCCAAAAGCACCACCATGACGCATCAAATAACACTACATTATACAATCCAGGTTCACTCATCTGGCTGCATGTCCCTTCTGCTACACCTGGCTTCTCTACCAAGTTGGTCCTCAAGTATCACGGCCCATATCGTGTGCTACAAAAAACGTCACCAGTGAATTACCTCATTGAACCACTGGAACCATCTTCTGACCAACGTCGTCATGGCCAGGAAATTGTCCACGTCTCGAGACTTAAGCCCTGCTACGACCCTCCCGTGTTTACTTGTCCATACGTCGCCAGGATGGTTCCTTACTTCGCGGGGAGTAATTTTAATGAATCTGAATAACGGACGCTCTGCTGGCAATGAAGAAGACGATGATGATCGGTGGCTGTAGTAGTAGCTCGCGCACGCCGCTCGCCAGCAGCCAGACCTGCCTGATGAAGCACATTTGCCAAGCTGCGTCTGAACCTTTTTCGACGTACAACACCTGTATTTTAATATATATATATATATATATATATATATATATATATATATATATATATATATATATATTTATTTATATATTAGATACCCGTTACCCGTATTAGATACCCTACAACTTGTGTGCTATGAAACAGGTCTACAAAATAACAAACTACGCACGCAGTTGCTCACTTAGCCATAAGTTCTGCGGGATAACCAAGTGAGCGACTGCGTGCGCAGTTTGTTATTTTGTAGACCTGTTTCATTGCACACAAGTTGTAGGGTATCTAATACGTGCCAATTTACTATTGTACAATGATACGCGTTATCAGTTGTATATGCACTATAGCAACGTGCCTTTGGTGATATATAATCTTGTTTCTTAAACTACCGATAATGACTTAGCCGTGTGATACGCAAAGAAGCGGCTTATATATGTGCCCTGTGTGTCATGTGTAACCATTCACTCTGACGAAGGCAGGCCCATCTGCCGAAACGTTATTAAAACTTGTGTTTTCGCACGTTTGTCGACCTCTTCATACTGCATTTTCCACCGGATCCAGTGAATTTCTCCCGCAATATATACATATATATATATATATATATATATATATATATATATATATATATATATATATATATATATATATATATATATATATTATGAGACCACGTCTGGTACGGCAGCAACCAGGTTATCTTTTTTTAATCCACACGCATGAGCCAGAGAGTCAGCCCGCGTGGCATATGATGATGATCACTACAATGATTTGGTCTCACAGATGAAGATGAAGTACATAGTCAGCGCTCACACTATTTCCCCCCCTTCGCGAAAGAGGGCAGCAAGTTAGAAAGGGTTGGGACGCCGAATATATCGTTTCAGTCGAGAGACGTGGGCGATCTCGGTGTGGCGGCGACGGTGATCAGGAGCCGCGTTGACAGGAGCAACGCGATAGTTGACTTCAGATGTTCGTTCCAGGACGGTGTATGAACCGAGATATCGGTGAAGCAAATTTTCGCAGAGCCCAGATACACGAACAGGTGTCCAAAAAAGACTTCGTCGCCTGGGCGGAACACAACAACTCGACGCTTCGCATCAATGTCGATTTTTCTCTCTTCCTGAATGGTAGCAGTGTTGGCGCGGGCGATTTCACGGCAGCGGGCGACGCGAGTGGCGAACTCTTCCGGGAGAGATGAAGATGGATTGAAAGATGTGGACAAAAAGGTGGTGTCCAGAACAAAAGTCGGTACACGGCCATACACGAGAAAGAAAGGGCTGAAATTCGTTGTACGCTGTATGGCAGTATTATATGCGAACGTGACGAAAGGAAGTATTGTGTCCCTGTTTTTGTGATCCGGTTGCACGTACATAGAGATCATACATAGGGGTTGGAGGGAGACGAGGAGGAAGAAGAGGTTAGAAATAAAGAAGATGGCTGACACCCCAGCCTAGTACTGTGTATTATTACAATCATGTCGGACAAAGTTCGGTGAAAACGCTCAGTCAGACCATTAGTTTCTGGGTGATATGCTGGTGTGGTCTTGTGGATGGTGTTAGAGGCCTGTAAGACTTCAGCAAGGACATGTGAAAGAAATGTCTTGCCACGGTCACTAAGGAGCACACGTGGTGCGCCATGTCGTAAAATAATGGTGCAAAGGAAAAAAAATCGGCTACATCAGAGGTAGCACCAGATGAAAGAGCTGCCGTCTCCGCGTAGCGAGTAAGGTGGTCTACGGCAGTAACAATCCAACGGTGACTGGCTGGCGTAAGCGGAAGAGGTCCATATAAGTCTATGCACACAAATTCAAAGGGGGTGGACGGGCACGGCAGTGGTTGGAATGGCCCCGCGGGAAGAGACGTGGTACGTTTTCGGTGCTGGCATGACGCGCAGGAAGCGACGTACTTGGCGACAGAAGTGGAGAGGCCAGGCCAAAAGCAGCGAGTCTTGAGGCGGTCGTAGGTCTTGTGGAACCCTAAGTGGCCAGCTGTCGCGTCGTCACGAAACGCTTGTAGAACTTCAAGACGACGTGAGCGAGGAATGACGGGAACCCATTGGTTACGGAGAGGATGGTAAATTTGCCGACATAATGTTCCCTCATGAAGCTTGAAACGAGCAAGTTGTCGTCTTAGGCGGCTGTTTGGAGCACGCGATAAGCCAGTGAGCCGATTGATGATTGTGCGGCAGTAGGTATCGGCATGTTGGAGCGAGGCGAGATCTGTGGACGAAAGAAGGTCCGCCGAGGCAACTAACTGTTTCGAAGCAGCACCCGTCTGTTTGCTCACTTTGGCGGGCGGTGACGAACAGATGGAAGGTGACACTTTGGCGCTTTGCGAGAGCGGGCAGCGGGACAAACCGTCAGCATCTTGGTGCTCTCGGCCCCACCTATATGTGACGCTGTAGTAATACTCTTGCAATCGTAGTACCCAACGGCCAAGGCGTACCGACAAATTTTTGAGAGACGATAACCAACACAGAGCATGATGGTCAGTCACTATTGTGAAATGCCGGTCGTATAAGTAAGGACAAAACTTTTGTATGGACCACACGATGGCGAGACATTCTTGCTCAGTGATGCTGTAGTTTCGCTCAGCAGGTGACAGAGTACGGCTCGCGTAGGCCACGACTTGTTCTTCGGAAGCGTGGTTCCGCTGAAGAAGGACAGCACCGATGCCAAGTCCACTTGCGTTAGTGTGTAGCACAGTAGGTGCTGCAGGGTCGAAATGGCGAAGCACTGGCCGCGATGTGAGGCATCGCTTGAGGGTGTGAAAAGCGGCTCCACAGTCATCCGACCAGACAAAGGGTGCGCTCATGGTCAGAAGTTTGTGCAGAGGAGCCGCAATAGTAGCGAAATCACGTACAAAGTGGCGGAAATACGACGCTAAGCCAAGGAAGCTGCGAAGGTCTTTCTGTGTGGTTGGTGTAGGAAAAGGCAGTACCGCGGCAACCTTGTCGGGATCGGGCTCAACGCCATGTTTACTGACGACGTGACCTAATACCTTGATGCTGTGACTGGCAAACCGACACTTCTTAGTGTTGAGCTGGAGACCGGCCTTAGCTAAACACGTGAGGATTTCGTCTAGCCGTTCTAGGTGCTGTGAGAAGCTGGACGAAAAGATGACAATGTCGTCCAAGTAGCAAAGGCAGTTCTTCCATTTTAATCCCCGCAGTACCGTGTCTATCATCCGTTCGAATGTGGCTGGGGCATTGCACAGGCCGAAAGGCATTACATTGAATTCAAAGAGCCCATCTGGCGTAGCAAGCGCAGTCGCCTCTTTATCAGACTCGTGCATTGGAATCTGCCAATAACCGGAGCGCCAGTCGAGACTTCAAAAGTACTCGGCACCTTGTAAAGTATCAAGAGCGTCGTCAATGCGAGGAATTGGGTAGACGTCCTTACGAGTGATTTTGTTGAGTGATCTGTAATCAATGAAAAACCGTACCGAGCCATCCTTTTTTTCACTAGTACGACAGGAGAAGACCATGCGCTTGTCGAAGGCCTGATGACGTTGCGCGTGAGCATGTCATTGACTTGTTCTTCTATAAGCTTGCGTTCAGAAGCCGGCACACGGTAAGGGCGGCGGCGAATCACACAGGATCCGTTGGTGTCGATACGATGGGCGGTCACTGTTGTTTGACCCAGACCTTCGGAACAAACGTCAAAGCAAGTTTTGTGCTTCATTATAACGCTATCAAGGCATAAGTTTGCGTTGGGTTGAGACGTTCACACAAAGTGGCCTTGAGAGCAGGAAATGCATCTTCCGCTGGCGTACACTTTGAGAATGACGAAGCAGACGAACCAGTGACGACACAAAGCGGTGCTTCTGCGGTAATGCTGGCAACAGTGGTCCCCTCAGACAAAAGAAGTGGTTCTGGCGTCGTGTTGCAGGCCGTGATGCTTGCATAACCACGGGAGAACCACACTAAACAAGATGCGATGGGGATCCCTCGAAAAATGCAGCGCTGGCAAGGAACAACCACAGCGTCACCATCTACAATGTCCCGTGACTTAATCGTAAGGACACGTTCTCGTCCGGGAGACAGAAGGAAATCCGCAGATGTCACAAGGTTGGGTGACGAAAGGTCGGCAGCAGAAGAAAGCTCAGTGTCCGTAATACGAATGAGGGGCCGACCACACGAAATTACAGCAGACGCCGCTGACAAGAAGTCCCAGCCTAAGATTATCTGATGAGCGCACGAAGACAGCACAGCCAATTATATGTGATGACGGATTCCATCGATGAGAATACGAGCAGTGCACAACCCGGTCGGGCGAATCGGACTGCCATTAGCACCGCATAACATGGGACCGGCATAAGGAGTTAGCACTTTACGCAGGCGAAAACACAATTCACGATCAATTACGGAAATTGCGGCTCCAGTGTCTATAAGGGCGTCAACAAAAACACCTTTCATACAAACAGGCAGTAATTAGCTGGACGAGACGGAAAAGTTGTAACGTTCCGACGACAAGCAGTTTCCCCTCTAAAAACTGCACCTTCTAGTTTTCCGAGTCCAGAGAGATCGGAGCGGGACGCAGGGGTGATGACGTACGCCGAAACGATGACGGAGAACGGCGGCGAGATGAACAAGAAGGATGAGGCCCAGCATGAGACCGTGGAGGGGAGGGCGACTGACGGAAGGTGTATGAATACGGTGCGGGATCGTATTCATCGGGTCTCGGGGCAAAGTCTCTCTCGTAAACTGAGTAACCACGCCGTTCATCCTGCTGGTGGCGGCGACAGAAACGGGATATATGACCCCTTATGCCACCGTAGAAGCAGATGGGGTGGGGAGGATGCCACGTAGAATAGTGGCGTGGCCTTGGCGCTTGCGTGGTCATCGCAGCCACATGGTCGCATTCGACGTCCGTAGGCACGGTTGGAACTGGTGCAGGGGCGCGCGATGCAACTTCTGCGTACGAAGGCACTGGGAAGCGCACAGGAGACGGGGCATGTGCAGCGCTTGTCATTGATGCCAGTTCGTCCTTGATTATCTCTCGCAGGTTGGGAGGAGGTGTGTGGACAGACGCAACGGTAGGGTTGCCTGGAATAAGGCCGTGATGTTGTTCTCTGACAATTGTGCTGATAAGGGCCCACAATTCATGCTCTTGGTAAAGCGAGCGTCGCAGGAGGCGTGTGGAAGTCGCATGGAATGAAGCGCGTCCAGGCGTTGGCATGTAGTGATGACGTCCCGGACGGTAGTCGGATTCTGGATCACGAGAGCATTGAAGGCCACAGAGTTGATACCTTTCAGTAGATGTCGGATGCGATCGGCCTCCGTCATGTCATTTTGTGCTCGGCAACAGCGAGCCAGAATATCTTCAATGTAGGCCGTATACGATTCGTCGTCCCCCTGGATGCGGGTAGCGGGCTTCTGTTTCGCTACTGCAGTGCATCCTGCAGACGTGCCAAATACCTGACGGAGATGCCCCGTGAAGGCCGACCAATTGGAGAAGTCGCTCTCGTGGTTGTAATACCAGGTTTTAGCGACGCCATGGAGGTAAAAAGGAACGTAGCGCAATTTGTGTGCCCCGTCCAAATAATTACAAACGCTGGTTCGATCATGACTGTCCAGCCATTCTTCGACGTCTTCGTTGCGGAGGCCGAAAAATACCGGAGGGTCTCGATGAGAGGTACTCACGGTGTAGTGAAGCCCAAGTGGCTGAGGAGGAGCGGTTGCAGCAGCGGACGCGTTGGGTTCTGCCATCGCTGTTGCTTGAGGGCACAACCGTCGACCAGACCGGAGCTCCAGGGGTGATGGTATAGAGCAGGAGGACATGGGAACCAAAGCCCGCTCCACCACTTATGAGACCACGTCCGGTACGGCAGCAACCAGGTTATCTTTTTTAATCCAGACGCACGAGCCAGAGAGCCAGCCCGCGTGACATACGATGATGATCACTACAATGGTTTGGTAATACAGACGAAGATGAAGTACATAGTCAGCGCTCACAATATATATATATATATATATATATATATATATATTATGGCAATAAAGCATCGTCTTCCGTTTGCTCGTTCGCTTCTTCTGGTGACTTATAACTCGACCGGAATCCAGGAAGACTTTCAAATATATATATATATATATATATATATATATATATATATATATATATATATATATATATATATATATATCTGTGTGTGTGTGGTTGTGTGTGTATAGTGGTCACAGTGGAACGGGATTCCTTCCTCTGCACGCTGATATGTGCCGACGGCTTACCGCGGCCTGCTGCGTTCCTTCTCCACGGAAGAGCTGTAGGACGTTGCTTTCAGCGGCAGTGGGCCTACAGAGGTTTGCCAAGGGCTTGGTTCAGTGATCGAGAACGCTATAGGCTCTACGAACAGGATTAATCTCACATAATACCTACACCGTGCCGCTCACCTACACGTATTGTTAGAATGCTTGCGAGGAAGTGCATCACAACTTAAAAATGTGCTATTGCATAGTATGATTGCTCCTTCAATTATATACTGCAGCTTTTCTTCGAGAAGGTAATAATGATTGATTGAAAAACTAAATTGGTCGGCTTCTAGAGAAATCGCATGAATTAGTTCGCCAAATATGCTAGCGTTATATTTTTATTTATTTTTTGCATAAAAATTGAGGCAGCTGGTGTGATCGCTAGACAATGGGGGACTACTCATGCTGCCATTTATCTGCATCCGAAATAAAAAACGCTCTTGTAGAAATACCTCATTTTTTTATTGAAGCAGGAATAAATGAAGAGTAAGCTGCCGGCGTTAGCCATGACTACAGCTACGTGGTTTCACATCGTTAATTATTATAGTAAAGTTAATTGAATCAACTATCGATACCATTTTCACTGTCCGTATACCTGCGATACAGTAGTGGTGCAGGCTCTTCTCACAATCTGTCCGTATGCACCTTACAATATGCGTTTTTGTACGTATTTAATTTATCTGTGGGATTTAACGTCTCTAAACCACCATATGATTATGAGAGATACGGTAGCGGAGGGCTCCGGAAATTTCGACTACCTGGGGTTCTTTAATGTGCACCCAAATGTGAGCACACGAGCCTACAGCATTTCCGCCTCCATCGGAAATGTAGCCGCCGCAGCCGGAATTCGATCCCGCGACCTGCGTGTTAGCAACCTACTAGCTTAGCCGCTGGATCACCGCGGCGGGGCCCGTTTTTGTACGTAAACATCTGTTTAAGGCATTAATGAAAAAAGTAGAAATAATAATTGTAAGAAAAAAGCCGGCGCAGCATGATTTTTAAATCTTTTTTTTGGTTTTTACGCGCAGCTCTAATGATACGTGTTATTTTTCCAAGCACAAGAACGGCTAAGAAGCCCAAGAATTATGATTCGAAAAAGGAAAGCAGGGTTACGAAAATGTGGCAGCGCTCAAAGGACGTTTGGGCACTGCGTAGCGCAGCGAGGGGAAGCCGAGGGTGAGTGTGCGAAGGACGACGTTCCCACATCACCGCCGAAGTTTCACTGCACGTACCGCTCTGCACGCCAGATGTCTTGTACTCTTGCCGGCCGTGTCTTCCAGGGTATGCAAATGAAAGACCCTGATTTAGGCTGAGCGAGACATTCATAATTGCCTCCTTCCAAGGAGAAGCAGCTCGTTGCCATGAACATGCCGGTGCAGAGCCGTGCTCACGCATGCAAGTCGGAATACTTCGGATTCCCTCTATTGAGACTGGTAGACCGTTTTTTTTCTGCACTAGCCGACGCGCATCGAACGCGTAGACTCTCCACGTAGAAAATACATTGCTACCACGTTGCGTCAGTGTGATTATTTGACGCCTCTTTGGACAGGCTGAAGCACCGAAAAAAAAATTGCTGGCTGTCCACTCGAGAAAAAAAGCATCTATTGTGACAGCTATATAGTGGTTGATTTCATTGATTCATAGAATACCCAGCGATATGCGCCTTATGTATCGTGTTTCATTTATTACGTTTGATGGAGTTATTTTCCTCCGGTCGCACGTTTTTTTTTCATTTTTTTGAGGATTCGGGCTACGAAATGTTGTGTTTAGTGATAATACATTAAGATAGGTTACTCTCTCTAGCTTATTCTAAA
>WOVY01009227.1:0-14293 GCA_013436015.1 Rhipicephalus annulatus
TGACCACTGCAGTTGAGATCTCTTTGTTCCATTTGTCACACTCGCGTACCACACAACCTCTAAGCCACCACCAGATTCTCACCACTCCTTTTGCTACACAACCACGAACCCTCTAGCATCATTGAATTGATTTTAACATAATATCTGAACGCTGACGACTACCAACCTGTGCCGGCTGTGGCTCACCACGCTGAGAAATGCCGATAACTGGCCTGTTCTTTCACCTACGACCAACAGTGTCACCAAAAACAGCGCATGACTCCGTTATCCCTCCTGACCTTTTCACCACCGACTCTCTCATGTGGCTTTGAATCCCGCGAGTCGCTGCCCCTGGTCTTTTGTCTAAGATCCTTCCGAAGTACCGCGGACTTTACCGCCTGGTCGCGCAGATCTCTCCTGCCAATTATGTGGTTGAACACATTACGTTATTTTGTGACCTTCATCACCAGGGGTGAGAAAATGTCCACTTTAAACCGTCTAAAGCCGTATTAGGATTCTCTGACTTGTCTCTAGGCTGCCAGGTGGGGTACCTCTCGATTACCGGGTGTGATTGCGACGAAGAAGATAGACGCTTACAGAAGTACAATGTCAACTCCTGGCTCGCTCAGCAGTTCGCTTCCTGTCTACGCCTTCTTTGCTGTGGCCGCTACCAGCTCGTTTGCTGCGTACTTAAATAAAACCCCGTAACACACTGAATAAATCACACGACAGAACAACCCGTTAATTTAAGCCCAGTAGTTCTCTGCCCCTTGGGGAAATTCGCGAGGTGGTACTGAGGAGTGTGGACATGTCTGTGTCGGCCCCCACATTTTCATGTGATTTCAGCCATGTTTTCGACAATTAAAGCCAAGTTTTTAGGCTTACGTGAAGCGCCCTTTAGCACTCTTTACGAGGATATCACTGTTTCCGCAGTGAGTGAACTTTTCGAGACTTTATCAGGTTTTGACCAGTCTACACGTTGCATCGGCTGCTGATCCTGACCACGTCTAGGCTTAGCGCAAGTACGACATTACAGCTGGCCACAACTACGGCTTACACGTGGCAGAGCCAGGCCCAAGTCAGGTCCGCGTTTGACGAAACCAGACGCAATGCCCCAGAAAATCGCAGTAGAAGAAATGGACGCTACGCAAGAATATACTTCCGACGCGGCTGGATTACCGCCTATAATAATCAAAATGACCGGACCAGGTGAAGAGGTGACGCTCATGTCTGGTGCGAAAAGAGAAGCTGCGACTTAAAAAAAGGACGATACAATCATACCCCCTCGAACATTTCAGAAGGTTTGTAGTCGGCTTGCCGACTCCCCAGAATTCCGGAAGAACACCTCCGGGTTGTCGTCCATCCCAGGTGAGGCATGAATGTTTGCAGAGTGAACCACTTCGCACTCTCGAAGTCTCTGATTTTATCGACGCAACTCTCACGGACAACGAGGCAGAGGAAGACTTAGTTTACTTCAACAGTGTACAAAACATTATCATCATTTCTACTCCCATGACAACCAACGCCAAGGCTCATGCCACCATACGAAGAATACACGCAAGGTTTGGAGCCTTCAAGATATCTGCCTACGTAACGGCACTGGAGAATATCTGCAACGGGGAACTTCGAAACATAGACCCGTCGATCACTTAGCCCCAACTCAACCACGCGATTGTGAACAGTCGTAACCCAACAACGATGGCGTGAAGAAAAGCAAGAACACGCGAGCCGTAGTCGTACTGTTTGAAGGTTCACGCGTATTGAGGCACATTGCGTGCAGGTCGGCGTACATTGAATGCTCGCTGTCAGGCGAATATCTGCTACGCTTGCGGCCAAGTTTGGCAGTGAGCCGACGTTGTCATAAAGTAAGGACGAAAAAAGAAAAGTGCCACAACTGCGGGATGAACATTCCAGAAGCCACCCCGAGAGACACAGAGTTCCACCCCCAAATGCAAACTTTGCAGAGGAGATCGCATCACAGGAGAGCGTTCGTGTTAGAGAAGAGACCACATTCCGTACATAGTGCGAAAACGCCGAAGGGACAGACGCGCCGATTTGCTGGCTTGACCAAGAGGAGGGTGCTGAGATGGTCATGAAGCAATGAACACCTGGTGCTGCTGCACGGCAAAGCTACCTTTCCAGGGGAAATTCCAGCTCCAGGGCGCGTTTCCTGCTCTACAGAGGCTTCTCGCTCCCAAGAGCGCTTTTGCTCTCGAGGGCGCTCACGGTCACCGGCGCTGTTCCCGTGGATCTGCCGGTAACCTATTCAGGAGCCGCTCTCGGTCCAAGACCAAGCCGACCGGGGCGGACAAGGTGTGGGCTTGTAGCAGCAGCAGCGGTGACAACACCAGTGAAGCGAGCCCTCAGCTCCTGCCCTCGACTCCTTTGGAGGTAAGGCACAACCAGAGCATAATGAATAAAAAAAGGGCATCCTTGTCCTAGAGCGCGAAAACAGAGAATTAAACATAAACTAGAAGAATTCATTACACTAATGACTAAAAGAGCTTGGCCACCCTTGAGACAGCACTGCCGAAACCCTCACATCTTATCTTGAACCCCTCACTGTCGTAAGCACACAAAGAAGCACACACAAGCGCAGAGTAGTGACACCTATGTCAGACAAATGCGAGCATGTGTTTATTGATGGAATGTCAGAAATCAGCGAGGCCCCCTACAAGTCTCAGGTAATGAGGTTAACTCCACAAGTCGACGCTGCTAGAGCTGTACTAACACGTTGAGCACAATCAGCACCATGCAAAAACAGCTACAATAGGCGATCTCACAGATCAACTCTAGGCTGGATTGCTTAGAAAGATCAGTGGGCACACCAGAAAACCGCCAAAAAAGCATCAGCTTCTGCAGTAGCAGAACTTATGTCCTCTTCGAGTCTAGTGATTTTGCCACATGAATTCAGTAAAACCGCACAAAGCTGATGCGGATTGTGCCAGTGGGATCGTACCACTCGCACAACCTCTTCATAGATACTTCGCCGCAGTTTTTAAGTGTGGCAGTGAAACTGTAATTCATTTCCCAAGAAGAAAAACAGTCTAGCACAACCAACTTAGATCATGCAAGAAAAAGCGCCGTGTTATTCTTCTGCAATAAAGTGGAGTCATTGGAATTTCCACGGAGCCTAACTTTCCCAGGGTACATGGTAACCAGGCCGACCCTGTGCCCCGACTTCAAACGCGCTAGGGGTATAGCTACGCTTGTCCGCAAAGACAACAGCTTTGTGGAGAATACCACCCATGCATACAAGCAAGGCCTGGAATCACAGCTGGTAGAAATCATCCCTGGTCGTGCTACCAAAGCCAACGTTTTCCTTTAAGCGTCTACAGTCTACCGAGGAACAAACATCGTATTTTCAACAGCCTGTTCCTGGTGGCTACAAAAAAGGCCAAAAATAAGCCTCTCATGATTGCTGGAGCCTTTAACAAGCTCACTAAGTCTTGGGATACTCCAAAAAAGATGCCAAAGGAACTAAACTTGCTGAGTGTGCAGATACGCTTGGTCTAAAACTCATCACAAACCCTCGATTTCCGACAGGCAACGGTAATTCTGTTCAACGGGATACCACTCCCAACTTAGCCATCGTGCGCAACGTAGAAGTGTCGAGGGACAACCTACAGGAGGACCTGAGTAGCGACCACTTCATCGGGGAAATCGACGTACACATTACTCAACCCCCGCTAAGAAAATACACGTACGTTGATTGAGATATGTTTCGCCAGATGCGAAACAATAGACAGGTCCCTAAAAACGTTCGACGACCTCGTGAGTAATCTGAAAGAGGCGATTAACAAGGCAACAACAGAAGTCTCCGTGGAGTTGGAGGTACCTGCAATGGACTCAAGGCTAGCACATCTCCTCGAGGCCAAGATTGTACTTTGCGAAAGATTGAAGAAACAAAAGCTGAACCCGTGGCTCAGACCCAAGATAGTTCAACTTAACAAGGACATAGTACAACGTGCCAAGAAACACGCTGCGCAGCAATGGGATGAGGTCTTCAACGACGCAGAAGGTGAAATGCGCAAAGGAAGCAAATGGGCCCTACTGAAGCGTTTGTTCGAGTAGGGCCCATCTCCATCGAAAAGCAGCGCCCGGCTGCAAATTGAGAGACTCGTCTACATGAACACCTCCGAAGGCGGTGGCCTACAAACCTTTGCTGAGAAATTGGCGGATAGATACCCTATTGAAAAAACGTCCGCAAGTCCGCAATAAGAAAGGTGGATTGCACCAACCATTATTTTGGTGGCACATGGTGTATGGTGGCTTATGGTGGAGCGGATGGTGGATGGCACGCTCCAGCCAAATGTTGGAGCGCTAAGCAGCGTCAAAATCACCGTGATGAGCTGCCACTGAAGAAATAATAAAAATAATTGTACATAAAGATTGTAGCGAGCACCCGTAAAAGAGAGGGAGCGCCTGCGTGGAATTGAACTTGTCACCTCCGAATTTTGAACTGAACACACTAACCATTGCGCCACACCGACAGATGGCTCTATGGGTGCTAAAGAACTAGTCAACTCACAAGGTCACTATTTAACTTCAGTTCTGCTTGTCGTTTACTCGGGAGGGACAGAATCTGCACCTGCTACTAAAATTTGCACATTTGATAAACACGAAACTGCTGCCTGTAACCATTGCCACTACGAATATTGCAACAGCGCTATGTTTTCTTACACTTTATTGCCGCAAGGAAAAAAAACAAACAGGTAGAGTTTATCGGTGGTTACGGCCAAGTTTATTATCCGTTTTCACTTTTTCCAAAGAGCGATATCAGTTCAAGCTTTATGACGCTTGCATGCTCATTCGATAGATATGCCAACACAATTGATTTTGATGTTTTTCGCGCAACGCGCACTGCAGTCGTGCCAGCGCACCGTTGTTGCTCTGTAGTTAGAAACAGCTACATAACGGCATGTCTAAAACGAATGCAGCGCGCCAGAAACATTGTGCTATCATATTGGTTCTATAAGCATACGAATTGACGTTTCTATGTTCTCGCTTAAGAGCCAGCGAAGTGCCGGCGAGTGCGACCAGCAGCTGTCTGTCAGAGGATGCGTCCATCTTGTGGAAGTGCTGCAAGCGCGTCGCATCGACATTTGTCGCTTCTTGCGCGGACAACGTACACAATAAAAAAACTTCATTTATGTTATACGACGCCACATCTGTGCTGCATTATTTTTACTCGCCAAAGTTGTCCATTCTGAAACTCAGAAGCACCGATGACACTTGTACGGGCTAGGCCAGTAGGATTAAAATTTGGTGAAAATCATGGTGGTAGAACAGAGAGGGGAAAAACAAATTCAATGGGGCTCGCCTCGGCGCATGTCGAAAAGGAATGATTTTGCATATTCGCACGCAATTCGTTAACCCAAAGCATGGCTAAAGCAATAGAGTGCACAAGAATCACCAGAGTTGCGTTTCTAGCATGGTGACATCAAGTGACCGCAGTTTTCTGCTCTAACATTGAAAGGGGCAATTGCGAACTTGAGCCCATTTATTTGTCGACAACTGCGCGCCGATGTAAAACATTTATTCCCATGTTCACAGTGACAACTCTAGTCTTCTAAACATCGTAACAAAAAAACACACATTGCGAATGCCACACAGATGTAAGTACGTGCGTGAAATGTAAACACAATCCCAGCCGCGTACTCCATGCTCCACAAAACTTGAAACGTTGTTGACACCACAGGAATAAAAAACAAACGCACAGAAAGCGCTATGGGCAGCGTTGGTTTCTTTTGAACGTAAACATATATCTCGGCGCATTCAAGAATGAAACACTACAACTAAAAGATTTTACATACTGCTATGTCCCTTCCATCATGCCACCGTCATCCACCTTGCTCACCAAGCCTTCCACTAAACACGTTTTGCCTCGCCACCATGAGCCGGCATTTTTTACCATCACCACCATTGTCTCACAACCCCCATCACCATCTGTGACGGTTTTTCCCGTATAGCCATCATCAGCCGGCATTTTCCACCACCACCATCATTGGCTTGCCACCACCACCACCATCGGTCATAATTTTTTCCACTCTCGCCGTCATCAGCCATTATGCCCACTACAGTTTCCACCATATCCACCATTCTTTCCACCATATGTACCAACGATTCCAGCATCCACCAACCAGGATTTTCAATAGGTTACTTACTACTTGAAAGCAAATCTATTCCGTGGGACAACCCCACATCTGAATATCAACCCTATTCAAAAACAGCGTGATGCCAGTATATTTTGGCCTTGGTACACGCTGAAGACACTGGTACACACTTGTAATCACTGCCACTTTGCTGGGCGCACTTGGAAAATCTGTGTCGCACTGGTAGGGGTGCTGGCTCAACCGCTGTGATGCTGGTGCGCACTGCGAAGCGCTAGAAGCGCTGGACTTCGCACTGGTAAGCGCTTGTGAATACTGGAGCACGCTCTGTTTCTACTAGCGCAGCGTGCACGTTATTGTAGCGTGTGCCGTGGTATATTTCGGCGTCGTTGAATACAGAGCGCTCTATTAAACGGCACAGGGAGATGCTACCCTAACAGATACCGAGCATACGCAATATTTGCGGTGCACGTAGGTATCGCAGCTATTATGCACCTTTTTCACATATGCCCCCGCGTATACCGGCCATATTCACATCATACGTGTATTGATGTAACGATTCCAAGTTGCAGTGTTTGTAAGCCTGGAGCAGCACCCCACTCCAAACAGTAACAGGAAATTGTTTTTGCTGCAACAATGACAAAACGTAAATGATCTCTCTCGATTGCTTCACAAAATTTTCCAGTTGAGACTAGAAAAAATGCAACCATTCCGATCCTGTCACACCACATAAATGTGTGTTGGCCATGTTTATCCCTTTACTTACTTCAGGTAAGAGTTGGCAGCAGCGGCAGCCACGGCAACCGAGAAGTTACCCCACGTTTATTCTCCAGATACCGACGCTCAGGGGCTTTCAAGAAATCAGATGGCCATTGCATCACGAGTGCAACTGTACCGACGCACTAAGGGGCGTCATTCCCTGCATCGGAGCTGCATCACTGCGCTGCCTGCGCTAGCTCTCTGCGACTGATTGTGGGAGCCACGTGGATCCGCGTCACATCGGCTGTTCTGCAGGCCCTTTATAAGGAGCACCGCCTGTCCTTCGCCGTCGTTTTGGCAGCAGAGGCAGCAACGGGAACCGAGAACTTACCCCACGTTTATTCTGCAGGTTGTATATTATTTTCATTATTTCTTGTTACTTAAATATGATTTGCTGCCCTGCTGCCAATTGTTGATTAAGGTGTATCTCTTTTGAAGTGTTTGCTGTGTAGTGTGTGTGTTTTCTTTCTGCTGTTCGGAATGGGAATATATGTGGCCTAACTTAAGAGGGAAATTGCGGATTTGAAACGTGAATTTCGTAAAGAACTTCGACAACTGAAGCAAAGTGTGGAATTTACTGTTGAGCAGTATTAGGCACTGAAAAAAGAAGGTGAAGCACTTAAGCAGGAAAATGCCGAGATAAAAGTAGCCCAAGAGCCTCTTTTGAAAGAGCTTGAGGAATTGAAAACACAATATCTCGGAACTCATTAATGATAGTGACACAAGATCAATATTCTAGAAACAGGAATATTGAGGTAGAGGGTGTTCCTTGCTCGCAGAATGAGAGCTTGGGAATATTTTGGAAAAAGTAGGTGAAGCGCTTTGTGTGCCGATAACGGAACACGATATCGGTGTTTGCAATTGCGTCCCCGTACGGAACTCTGGTCTCGATAAGAACATTGTCGTGTCTTTCAACCGTCGCTCTAACGCGACGCTGCGATTCAAAAAGCGCGAAAGGCTAGAGCCACGGCAGAAGACTTTGGATTTGCCTCGAAGCAGTCGGTGTTTGTGAATAAACACTTATGCCCTCAACTGAAGCAACTACATGGTATGACAGATGCAAAAAACAAAGAATGAAATGGCGATTTCTATGGGTGAGTGACGGGAAAGTGTTCACACGGAAAAATGAAGAATCTGACGTTGTTAAGATCACGTGCGAAGAAGATCTATCTAAAATGTGCTAGTGATTATTACCAAAAGCAAACATTATTCCTTTTTAAATGATGGTTTCACCACCTAAACTTGTTCATCCTCGCTACGCCACCTCTTTTATGTTGTTGCATTTCAATGCTCAGTCGGCCCGTAATAGACATGACCAGATAGAAGCATTTCTTAGTGACTTTACATTCCAGTTTGATATTGTAATAATAACTGAGACATTATACTCTGCAGAAGATGATTATCTTCATTTGCAAAGTTATCCAAACTTCGTTTTAAGTAGAACAAGACATTGCAGATGGTGTCAGAAAAACTTTCATGTAGCTTGGTCGCAAATCTTTTCAAATTCACACCCGACCATGAAGCACTAACTATACAATGTGGATGCAATGTTTTCGCTGTTTTGTATTGACCACCTGATGGAAATTGCGAAAGACTTTTCGCCTTCCTAGAGGAGCTACTATGTTATGCATATCAAAATAAACTGTGCATAAACATAGGTGGTGATTTCAATATTACTCTACTGCAATCGAATTCAGTTACTCAAGCTTCAACCTTACTCCTTGACTCTTTAGGTTGTGCGAACATAATAAAAGCACCCACTCGAATCACATGCCTTACTCAATCTCTTATCGACCTATTTATTGCAAATAGCCCAGTGCCAAGTATCAGTGCTGGTACCATTGTTGCTGGTTTAGGTGACCATTTGCCGATATACATGTTTTCTAAACGAAATAACATTCTTACAGCAAGACGACGCGAATGCAAATCTTTCGTAATTCAGGAGATAAATCCAAGAACAATGAATTATTTTTGAGATCAGCTTGAACCCGTTGACTGTGCACCCGTATTCAACTGTAGTGACGCTAACACAGCTCACGATACACTAATGTGCATGATAAAAACACCTACACTAGTTGTTTTAATTTAACAATGATAAAGACATAAAAAAGCTACGCAAACCTTGGTTAACAAATGAAAGTTTAAAGCTGGTTCGTAAAAAAACGCGACTTGTATAGCCACTTCGTGCACTCGAGAAGCCCGGATGATCTTTCTGCTTTTGAAAAATACCGTAGTTTTGTAACTAACTTTTTCAAGATGAAAAATGGTGTACATAATAAAAGCGTTTAATGATACGTACTGCAAGGGTGATTCAGTTTGGCGGGCACTTAATAAACTTCTAAGTCAAAGCAAAGCAATGAAGAGGTCGAAGTTAGTGAGAATGGGAAGCACCTAAAGGGTGTTGAATTAGCAAACTGCTTCAATCAACACTTTACAAGTTTAGACTTTAGCGCTCACAGTTCAGACGCTCTCAATTACATGGGAGCGCCCAATCTACACACGGCATTTTTTGAGCCCATGACACCTGAAGAAGTTTACTCTGCTTTCATATCTTTAAAGAACAGTAAAGCAAGGGAAATTGATGGTCTGCACATTAAACCAATTCGATTTGCACTACATTTTCTAGTAGATCCACTTGCGCACGTATTCAGTATTTGCGTGTCTACTGGTGTGTTCCCGAAAAAAATGGAACAAGCAAAGGTAACTGCTTTGTTCAAATCAGGTGACCAAATTGATATGTCGAATTATCGGCTGATGTCAGTGCTCCCTGTCATTTCAAAAGGTTTGGAAAAGATTTTTTGTAAAAGGGTTGTGTCATTTCGTGAAAAATATCGCCTATTAACTCAATACAAGTTAGGGATCCGTAAGGGCCTATAAACGAAATTGGCTCTATTAACACAGAATGATTTATATTTGAATGGCTTTGAAAAAGAAACATTAAAGTTATGTGTAATTGTTGATTTTTCCAAAGCCTTTGACAGGATTAACTATGTTACTTTACTACAAAAGCTAGAACATAATGGATTTTGTGGATTGATTTATTGATATGTGGGGTTTAACTTCCTAAAAACCACCATATGATTATCAGAGACGCCGTAGTGAAGGGCTCCGGAAATTTTGACTACCTGAGGTTCTCTAACGAGCTCCCAAATCTGGGCACACGGGCCTACAACATTTCCGCCTTCATTGGAAATGCAGCCGCTGCAGCCGGGATATGGATTCCGTGGAGTACCACTGAATCCTCTCAGGTCTTACCTGATGGAGAGAAAACAAAGCATTTGCACCTCGGGTGAATACTCAAGCCCACTGAATCTGGAAGCTGGTGTTCCTCAAGGAAGCATATTAGCACCCGTACTGTTCAACATCTATATAAATGAATTAGTGAACCTGAGCAGCTTACCACAATATATATTATACGCAGATGACACCAGCTTTTTCTTCCAGTCACGTAGTACTGATTAATTATCCCAACAAGCTAACTCTGTTCTCGAAACGCTGTATTTGTGGAGCGAAAAAATTCTTTGCAGGTTAATTTAAAAAAGAAAATTTGTTATTTTTGCACCAACCAAAAACACGTAAATCATAATATAAACATATTGTATCGATCAGAACGAATTGAAGTCACGGTTGCCGTTAAAACGTTAGGTGTAATTTGTGATTAGCACTTATTGTGGGACAAACACATCGAGCGCGCTGCAATACGCATGGCGAAAGCATGTGGAGCACTGTGTAGACTTCGGGATGTTCTTCCATCGAAAATACGGCTACTGTTGTATAATACAATATTTATCTCTTATGCAAATTATTGTAATTTAGTATGGGGAACTACATCAAAAAAGAATTGCAGGACTATATTTATGCTACAAAAAGCATTACGGCATGTGTCATGTGTTCCTAATGACAGCCATGAAGTTCATTATTTGCTCAGTTTATTAGTCTCCTATTTCGTTACCATTATGAGTTTAACCTTGTCATGAAGTATAAGGAAAGCGGTAAACGAGGCCATGTTGCATTTATTCATCTTTGTAAGTTAAACAAACCACATCAACTCAATTATGACATCAGAGAGCGTGAAACTAGGGCGGTCCCCTTTTCGAGAAGCAATCATGGAAGAGACTGGATACCGTACCATATATCATTAGTGCTTAACGATCTTGAGAGGAAACATTATTTTAAATACTACTTCACGTCGAATTTTAAAGCAGTATTTTTTAGCCGTGCGGCTTTAAGTGAGTAATTTTATGCTACATATGTGCTTTCTTTTCATTTCTTGTTTCTTAGGTATGGCTTATCTTTTATTTTTGTGGTGTGTTTGAAAGTCTTCCTACATGCTCTTGTGTACTTGAAGATCTGTGTTGTGTCACCATGATGCATATGTTCTACGACTGTGTTTGTAAACGTTGTGGACTGTTCACTAAAAAAAGTGTCTTCTGTGTAAGGAAAAAAAGGAAACATTTGTTTTGCTGCACATTTGCAACACACATTTCAGTGTTTTATTAGTTTGATTATTTTTTCTCAAAAAATTATTTGTCTATCGATGCATTTCAGTTCTTTAGTACGTGTGTTGTTTCCTGCCAAATTCTGTAGGGGCAGGGGCCTTCGTCAAGCCGCTATCATAGCGGCTTTTTGCTCCTGTTCGAGCATTTGTTGTAAATGAATGCTGAAATAAAGAATCAGAGTCAGAATCAAATGTTCCGAAGCTCAAATGCAGAATCTTCAACCATCCCAACTCACCGCGTCAAGAGCGGTCTTACCAAGTGCCCGGCCCAGCGAGAATTAAACCTGTCGTGCCGGCCGCGTTGGTATATATGGTACCGGCGCTTCTTGCTTCAGTGCACACAACTTTTAAAGTATGATAGTAACTGTAAAGTATAGTTTAGACAGTCATGAACATACATCAACGATTTTGTCTTGTGTCGATGTTCGCACAAGGAGCGCTGACGATTGAACGTCGCCCTTTCAGCTACGCAGGCTGTCACCGAAAGCTGCCAGCCGTATTCAGAATGGTACATCTCTGACTGATCTGTAACAACACGCCATTTTCAGTTGTTAATTTGGTACGCCTTCGTGAACTGACTCCCTGGCATACGTTTTCAATGGATTGCATTGGTATTTCTACGGGTTTTCCTTTAATTGTTTGTAATAAGATAACTGCATATATCTGTACACTGGCACGCCCGCTGCTGTATACTGCCAGCGGAGGCCAGAAAAACTGCTGTCGCTCGGCATCGCCACTCCGTAAATGCGTTTCTGGCATTTATTGACCTTCGACTTACTTCAGGTACAGTTTAAATAACGGTTAGAAATGTTGCAAAGCTCAGATGCGAAAACTTCAAGCATCGCAACTCAGCTGCTTCGAGAGCAGCCTTACCCAGTGCTTGTCCCAGCGAGACCTATTGTGCCGGCCCGCGTCAGTGTACATGCTGCCGGCATTTTTTACTTATGTAGGCACAGTTCTAAAGTGTTAGAATTATTGTGAAGTACAGGTCAGACATGTCTTTGCCCAAATCGACCATTTGTCCGCGTGTATGGTGCCCGCACAAGGATTGGTGACGATCGATTGTGACGTGCTTTCGACAACGTAGGCTCTCACCGAAAGCTTCCGTCTGAGCGCAGGATCGGGTACTTCTCTGACTCGTATATAACAACAGACAATTCTGAGTGGGTAGTTTGTACGTGTTAGTAACCTCAAGTACGGAATTATTGGAATATGGAAGGCGTATGAGGCGGACTCCACATAAGACATATGATGCAGACTCCGCATAAGACGTATGATGCGGACTCCGCATTTTATGGAAAGACGTATCATGCAGAAATTATTTAAATGTGTGCATGTTACGTCTGATCTAGTGCAAAGCAATATAATGTGTAAATTGAATAGACGTCCACATATTGAGTATATGCAATACTGTGTACAAATCACAATATTTCTTAAATGTGCATGATGAGGAATTCAATCATCAGCATCTCTCTAATTGTCGTGATGCGGAAGCAAAATTACCTTTTAAATAAAATATATTACAATACTACTAAATTAACATTCTAGCGACATAAATGGTGGTTACACTGCAACACATTAATGCAGTGTTCTATGCAAGACTTAAAGAACTTATGAAGTTATTATTATCAATAGAGAAGCATGAATATACACATCAGCCCTGCTACAATCAATATATTTTTTATTTCTCTGTATGCTCCAGCTGTGAATAGTGACATTACAGTGTTGATGGTACGCAAATGAGGTGACTGCACCGTAATTTCACGAGCTCCACCTAAGCCACAGGATGGTGGCACAAAACACAATGTAACAGCAATTTCAGAACGAAATGTTTAAACATTAATAATAATCATAGCACTGTGGAAAGTGTGGCGCTGTGTTTATCTCATGAACGCCTTGTGGAGATCGGTGAAATGCTGCTTGAGGCTCCGGCACCACTGTAAATTTGGAAGGTCACTGCCATAGAACTTATGTGTCCTTCATAGGCACCTGGAAATGAAAATAATTGGCACAAATAATGTCAGAGACACATGTTAGCACGTTAGTTCACATGCACAAGAAATATAACACACAGAATGAAACTGAAAATGTAAGGCACACAATTCTTCATGTTATGCATATGTGAATAATAGAAGGAATGAGTGTATAAATTAGTTCGGCCACATCAAAGAAAACAGCATGCTTATCACAGTGAAAATAACTAGGTTTGTCACGATTTTCAATGGTAGAGATAATCGATTAATATGTCCTTATGAAATTATGATTTAAATGCTTCCTGCACAGTAAAGCTTTAGGAACTGCAAGTGAAAGCTCTCAATGTACATTTAATAGTGTGTGCATGTACATCTGCTGCCTTTATACTATACAGTTTGTGCACAAAATTGGCATATTGAACAATTTTGAGAGTTAAACCTATGCAACTTATGAAGGTTAAAATCACCATGAAAGTAAGCAGGACCAGGCAGGTGCCATTAAAAATCTGTGCAAGCCAGACAACTATAACAGAACTGCACACATATAGGGGAGCAAGAGTAACAGAAATTCGGCTGCTGACCCACAGGTCGCGGTATGAAATCCCGGCTCCATTTCCGATGAAGGCAGAAATGCTGTAGGCACGTGTGCTCAGATTTGGGTGTAGGTTAAAGAACCCCAAGTGGTCGAAGTTTCCAGAGCCCTCCACTACGGCGTCCTCTCATAATCATTTAGTGGTTTTTCGGAGGTGAAACCCCACATATAAATCAAGAATAAGAGAAATAAACTGCCAACAGAAAAGTTAGGTGCATGTGCTATCTGTAAGGGCTTACACCTTACTACATACAGCATGCTCATTCCATTTTAAATACCGATATTGAAAATAACTCCTCTATTAGGAATGTAAAGATAAGGTAGAAACTGAACGACTCTACAAAAAGTGACCCTATTATGACATCACGTTTTCTTATAA
>WOVY01009231.1:2500-12500 GCA_013436015.1 Rhipicephalus annulatus
ACCTAACCTAACCTAACCTAACCTAACCTAACCTAACCTAACCTAACCTAACCTAACCTAACCTAACCTAACCTAACCTAACCTAACCTAACCTAACCTAACCTAACCTAACCTAACCTAACCTAACCTAACCTAACCTAACCTAACCTAACCTACCTAACCTAACCTAACCTAACCTAACCTAACCTACCTAACCTAACCTAACCTAACCTAACCTAACCTAACCTAACCTAACCTAACCTAACCTAACCTAACCTAACCTAACCTAACCTAACCTAACCTAACCTAACCTAACCTAACCTAACCTAACCTAACCTAACCTAACCTAACCTAACCTAACCTAACCTAACCTAACCTAACCTAACCTAACCTAACCTAACCTAACCTAACCTAACCTAACCTAACCTAACCTAACCTAACCTAACCTAACCTAACCTAACCTAACCTAACCTAACCTAACCTAACCTAACCTAACCTAACCTAACCTAACCTAACCTAACCTAACCTAACCTAACCTAACCTAACCTAACCTAACCTAACCTAACCTAACCTAACCTAACCTAACCTAACCTAACCTAACCTAACCTAACCTAACCTAACCTAACCTAACCTAACCTAACCTAACCTAACCTAACCTAACCTAACCTAACCTAACCTAACCTAACCTAACCTACCTAACCTAACCTAACCTAACCTAACCTAACCTAACCTAACCTAACCTAACCTAACCTAACCTAACCTAACCTAACCTAACCTAACCTACCTAACCTAACCTAACCTAACCTAACCTAACCTAACCTAACCTAACCTAACCTAACCTAACCTAACCTAACCTAACCTAACCTAACCTAACCTAACCTAACCTAACCTAACCTAACCTAACCTAACCTAACCTAACCTAACCTAACCTAACCTAACCTAACCTAACCTAACCTAACCTAACCTAACCTAACCTAACCTAACCTAACCTAACCTAACCTAACCTAACCTAACCTACCTAACCTAACCTAACCTAACCTAACCTAACCTAACCTAACCTAACCTAACCTAACCTAACCTAACCTAACCTAACCTAACCTAACCTAACCTAACCTAACCTAACCTAACCTAACCTAACCTAACCTAACCTAACCTAACCTAACCTAACCTAACCTAACCTAACCTAACCTAACCTAACCTAACCTAACCTAACCTAACCTAACCTAACCTAACCTAACCTAACCTAACCTAACCTAACCTAACCTAACCTAACCTAACCTAACCTAACCTAACCTACCTAACCTAACCTAACCTAACCTAACCTAACCTAACCTAACCTAACCTAACCTAACCTAACCTAACCTAACCTAACCTAACCTAACCTAACCTAACCTAACCTAACCTAACCTAACCTAACCTAACCTAACCTAACCTAACCTAACCTAACCTAACCTAACCTAACCTAACCTAACCTAACCTAACCTAACCTAACCTAACCTAACCTAACCTAACCTAACCTAACCTAACCTAACCTAACCTAACCTAACCTAACCTAACCTAACCTAACCTAACCTAACCTAACCTAACCTAACCTAACCTAACCTAACCTAACCTAACCTAACCTAACCTAACCTAACCTAACCTAACCTAACCTAACCTAACCTAACCTAACCTAACCTAACCTAACCTAACCTAACCTAACCTAACCTAACCTAACCTAACCTAACCTAACCTAACCTAACCTAACCTAACCTAACCTAACCTAACCTAACCTAACCTAACCTAACCTAACCTAACCTAACCTAACCTAACCTAACCTAACCTAACCTAACCTAACCTAACCTAACCTAACCTAACCTAACCTAACCTAACCTAACCTAACCTAACCTAACCTAACCTAACCTAACCTAACCTAACCTAACCTAACCTAACCTAACCTAACCTAACCTAACCTAACCTAACCTAACCTAACCTAACCTAACCTAACCTAACCTAACCTAACCTAACCTAACCTAACCTAACCTAACCTAACCTAACCTAACCTAACCTAACCTAACCTAACCTAACCTAACCTAACCTAACCTAACCTAACCTAACCTAACCTAACCTAACCTAACCTAACCTAACCTAACCTAACCTAACCTAACCTAACCTAACCTAACCTAACCTAACCTAACCTAACCTAACCTAACCTAACCTAACCTAACCTAACCTAACCTAACCTAACCTAACCTAACCTAACCTAACCTAACCTAACCTAACCTAACCTAACCTAACCTAACCTAACCTAACCTAACCTAACCTAACCTAACCTAACCTAACCTAACCTAACCTAACCTAACCTAACCTAACCTAACCTAACCTAACCTAACCTAACCTAACCTAACCTAACCTAACCTAACCTAACCTAACCTAACCTAACCTAACCTAACCTAACCTAACCTAACCTAACCTAACCTAACCTAACCTAACCTAACCTAACCTAACCTAACCTAACCTAACCTAACCTAACCTAACCTAACCTAACCTAACCTAACCTAACCTAACCTAACCTAACCTAACCTAACCTAACCTAACCTAACCTAACCTAACCTAACCTAACCTAACCTAACCTAACCTAACCTAACCTAACCTAACCTAACCTAACCTAACCTAACCTAACCTAACCTAACCTAACCTAACCTAACCTAACCTAACCTAACCTAACCTAACCTAACCTAACCTAACCTAACCTAACCTAACCTAACCTAACCTAACCTAACCTAACCTAACCTAACCTAACCTAACCTAACCTAACCTAACCTAACCTAACCTAACCTAACCTAACCTAACCTAACCTAACCTAACCTAACCTAACCTAACCTAACCTAACCTAACCTAACCTAACCTAACCTAACCTAACCTAACCTAACCTAACCTAACCTAACCTAACCTAACCTAACCTAACCTAACCTAACCTAACCTAACCTAACCTAACCTAACCTAACCTAACCTAACCTAACCTAACCTAACCTAACCTAACCTAACCTAACCTAACCTAACCTAACCTAACCTAACCTAACCTAACCTAACCTAACCTAACCTAACCTAACCTAACCTAACCTAACCTAACCTAACCTAACCTAACCTAACCTAACCTAACCTAACCTAACCTAACCTAACCTAACCTAACCTAACCTAACCTAACCTAACCTAACCTAACCTAACCTAACCTAACCTAACCTAACCTAACCTAACCTAACCTAACCTAACCTAACCTAACCTAACCTAACCTAACCTAACCTAACCTAACCTAACCTAACCTAACCTAACCTAACCTAACCTAACCTAACCTAACCTAACCTAACCTAACCTAACCTAACCTAACCTAACCTAACCTAACCTAACCTAACCTAACCTAACCTAACCTAACCTAACCTAACCTAACCTAACCTAACCTAACCTAACCTAACCTAACCTAACCTAACCTAACCTAACCTAACCTAACCTAACCTAACCTAACCTAACCTAACCTAACCTAACCTAACCTAACCTAACCTAACCTAACCTAACCTAACCTAACCTAACCTAACCTAACCTAACCTAACCTAACCTAACCTAACCTAACCTAACCTAACCTAACCTAACCTAACCTAACCTAACCTAACCTAACCTAACCTAACCTAACCTAACCTAACCTAACCTAACCTAACCTAACCTAACCTAACCTAACCTAACCTAACCTAACCTAACCTAACCTAACCTAACCTAACCTAACCTAACCTAACCTAACCTAACCTAACCTAACCTAACCTAACCTAACCTAACCTAACCTAACCTAACCTAACCTAACCTAACCTAACCTAACCTAACCTAACCTAACCTAACCTAACCTAACCTAACCTAACCTAACCTAACCTAACCTAACCTAACCTAACCTAACCTAACCTAACCTAACCTAACCTAACCTAACCTAACCTAACCTAACCTAACCTAACCTAACCTAACCTAACCTAACCTAACCTAACCTAACCTAACCTAACCTAACCTAACCTAACCTAACCTAACCTAACCTAACCTAACCTAACCTAACCTAACCTAACCTAACCTAACCTAACCTAACCTAACCTAACCTAACCTAACCTAACCTAACCTAACCTAACCTAACCTAACCTAACCTAACCTAACCTAACCTAACCTAACCTAACCTAACCTAACCTAACCTAACCTAACCTAACCTAACCTAACCTAACCTAACCTAACCTAACCTAACCTAACCTAACCTAACCTAACCTAACCTAACCTAACCTAACCTAACCTAACCTAACCTAACCTAACCTAACCTAACCTAACCTAACCTAACCTAACCTAACCTAACCTAACCTAACCTAACCTAACCTAACCTAACCTAACCTAACCTAACCTAACCTAACCTAACCTAACCTAACCTAACCTAACCTAACCTAACCTAACCTAACCTAACCTAACCTAACCTAACCTAACCTAACCTAACCTAACCTAACCTACCTAACCTAACCTAACCTAACCTAACCTAACCTAACCTAACCTAACCTAACCTAACCTAACCTAACCTAACCTAACCTAACCTAACCTAACCTAACCTAACCTAACCTAACCTAACCTAACCTAACCTAACCTAACCTAACCTAACCTAACCTAACCTAACCTAACCTAACCTAACCTAACCTAACCTAACCTAACCTAACCTAACCTAACCTAACCTAACCTAACCTAACCTAACCTAACCTAACCTAACCTAACCTAACCTAACCTAACCTAACCTAACCTAACCTAACCTAACCTAACCTAACCTAACCTAACCTAACCTAACCTAACCTAACCTAACCTAACCTAACCTAACCTAACCTAACCTAACCTAACCTAACCTAACCTAACCTAACCTAACCTAACCTAACCTAACCTAACCTAACCTAACCTAACCTAACCTAACCTAACCTAACCTAACCTAACCTAACCTAACCTAACCTAACCTAACCTAACCTAACCTAACCTAACCTAACCTAACCTAACCTAACCTAACCTAACCTAACCTAACCTAACCTAACCTAACCTAACCTAACCTAACCTAACCTAACCTAACCTAACCTAACCTAACCTAACCTAACCTAACCTAACCTAACCTAACCTAACCTAACCTAACCTAACCTAACCTAACCTAACCTAACCTAACCTAACCTAACCTAACCTAACCTAACCTAACCTAACCTAACCTAACCTAACCTAACCTAACCTAACCTAACCTAACCTAACCTAACCTAACCTAACCTAACCTAACCTAACCTAACCTAACCTAACCTAACCTAACCTAACCTAACCTAACCTAACCTAACCTAACCTAACCTAACCTAACCTAACCTAACCTAACCTAACCTAACCTAACCTAACCTAACCTAACCTAACCTAACCTAACCTAACCTAACCTAACCTAACCTAACCTAACCTAACCTAACCTAACCTAACCTAACCTAACCTAACCTAACCTAACCTAACCTAACCTAACCTAACCTAACCTAACCTAACCTAACCTAACCTAACCTAACCTAACCTAACCTAACCTAACCTAACCTAACCTAACCTAACCTAACCTAACCTAACCTAACCTAACCTAACCTAACCTAACCTAACCTAACCTAACCTAACCTAACCTAACCTAACCTAACCTAACCTAACCTAACCTAACCTAACCTAACCTAACCTAACCTAACCTAACCTAACCTAACCTAACCTAACCTAACCTAACCTAACCTAACCTAACCTAACCTAACCTAACCTAACCTAACCTAACCTAACCTAACCTAACCTAACCTAACCTAACCTAACCTAACCTAACCTAACCTAACCTAACCTAACCTAACCTAACCTAACCTAACCTAACCTAACCTAACCTAACCTAACCTAACCTAACCTAACCTAACCTAACCTAACCTAACCTAACCTAACCTAACCTAACCTAACCTAACCTAACCTAACCTAACCTAACCTAACCTAACCTAACCTAACCTAACCTAACCTAACCTAACCTAACCTAACCTAACCTAACCTAACCTAACCTAACCTAACCTAACCTAACCTAACCTAACCTAACCTAACCTAACCTAACCTAACCTAACCTAACCTAACCTAACCTAACCTAACCTAACCTAACCTAACCTAACCTAACCTAACCTAACCTAACCTAACCTAACCTAACCTAACCTAACCTAACCTAACCTAACCTAACCTAACCTAACCTAACCTAACCTAACCTAACCTAACCTAACCTAACCTAACCTAACCTAACCTAACCTAACCTAACCTAACCTAACCTAACCTAACCTAACCTAACCTAACCTAACCTAACCTAACCTAACCTAACCTAACCTAACCTAACCTAACCTAACCTAACCTAACCTAACCTAACCTAACCTAACCTAACCTAACCTAACCTAACCTAACCTAACCTAACCTAACCTAACCTAACCTAACCTAACCTAACCTAACCTAACCTAACCTAACCTAACCTAACCTAACCTAACCTAACCTAACCTAACCTAACCTAACCTAACCTAACCTAACCTAACCTAACCTAACCTAACCTAACCTAACCTAACCTAACCTAACCTAACCTAACCTAACCTAACCTAACCTAACCTAACCTAACCTAACCTAACCTAACCTAACCTAACCTAACCTAACCTAACCTAACCTAACCTAACCTAACCTAACCTAACCTAACCTAACCTAACCTAACCTAACCTAACCTAACCTAACCTAACCTAACCTAACCTAACCTAACCTAACCTAACCTAACCTAACCTAACCTAACCTAACCTAACCTAACCTAACCTAACCTAACCTAACCTAACCTAACCTAACCTAACCTAACCTAACCTAACCTAACCTAACCTAACCTAACCTAACCTAACCTAACCTAACCTAACCTAACCTAACCTAACCTAACCTAACCTAACCTAACCTAACCTAACCTAACCTAACCTAACCTAACCTAACCTAACCTAACCTAACCTAACCTAACCTAACCTAACCTAACCTAACCTAACCTAACCTAACCTAACCTAACCTAACCTAACCTAACCTAACCTAACCTAACCTAACCTAACCTAACCTAACCTAACCTAACCTAACCTAACCTAACCTAACCTAACCTAACCTAACCTAACCTAACCTAACCTAACCTAACCTAACCTAACCTAACCTAACCTAACCTAACCTAACCTAACCTAACCTAACCTAACCTAACCTAACCTAACCTAACCTAACCTAACCTAACCTAACCTAACCTAACCTAACCTAACCTAACCTAACCTAACCTAACCTAACCTAACCTAACCTAACCTAACCTAACCTAACCTAACCTAACCTAACCTAACCTAACCTAACCTAACCTAACCTAACCTAACCTAACCTAACCTAACCTAACCTAACCTAACCTAACCTAACCTAACCTAACCTAACCTAACCTAACCTAACCTAACCTAACCTAACCTAACCTAACCTAACCTAACCTAACCTAACCTAACCTAACCTAACCTAACCTAACCTAACCTAACCTAACCTAACCTAACCTAACCTAACCTAACCTAACCTAACCTAACCTAACCTAACCTAACCTAACCTAACCTAACCTAACCTAACCTAACCTAACCTAACCTAACCTAACCTAACCTAACCTAACCTAACCTAACCTAACCTAACCTAACCTAACCTAACCTAACCTAACCTAACCTAACCTAACCTAACCTAACCTAACCTAACCTAACCTAACCTAACCTAACCTAACCTAACCTAACCTAACCTAACCTAACCTAACCTAACCTAACCTAACCTAACCTAACCTAACCTAACCTAACCTAACCTAACCTAACCTAACCTAACCTAACCTAACCTAACCTAACCTAACCTAACCTAACCTAACCTAACCTAACCTAACCTAACCTAACCTAACCTAACCTAACCTAACCTAACCTAACCTAACCTAACCTAACCTAACCTAACCTAACCTAACCTAACCTAACCTAACCTAACCTAACCTAACCTAACCTAACCTAACCTAACCTAACCTAACCTAACCTAACCTAACCTAACCTAACCTAACCTAACCTAACCTAACCTAACCTAACCTAACCTAACCTAACCTAACCTAACCTAACCTAACCTAACCTAACCTAACCTAACCTAACCTAACCTAACCTAACCTAACCTAACCTAACCTAACCTAACCTAACCTAACCTAACCTAACCTAACCTAACCTAACCTAACCTAACCTAACCTAACCTAACCTAACCTAACCTAACCTAACCTAACCTAACCTAACCTAACCTAACCTAACCTAACCTAACCTAACCTAACCTAACCTAACCTAACCTAACCTAACCTAACCTAACCTAACCTAACCTAACCTAACCTAACCTAACCTAACCTAACCTAACCTAACCTAACCTAACCTAACCTAACCTAACCTAACCTAACCTAACCTAACCTAACCTAACCTAACCTAACCTAACCTAACCTAACCTAACCTAACCTAACCTAACCTAACCTAACCTAACCTAACCTAACCTAACCTAACCTAACCTAACCTAACCTAACCTAACCTAACCTAACCTAACCTAACCTAACCTAACCTAACCTAACCTAACCTAACCTAACCTAACCTAACCTAACCTAACCTAACCTAACCTAACCTAACCTAACCTAACCTAACCTAACCTAACCTAACCTAACCTAACCTAACCTAACCTAACCTAACCTAACCTAACCTAACCTAACCTAACCTAACCTAACCTAACCTAACCTAACCTAACCTAACCTAACCTAACCTAACCTAACCTAACCTAACCTAACCTAACCTAACCTAACCTAACCTAACCTAACCTAACCTAACCTAACCTAACCTAACCTAACCTAACCTAACCTAACCTAACCTAACCTAACCTAACCTAACCTAACCTAACCTAACCTAACCTAACCTAACCTAACCTAACCTAACCTAACCTAACCTAACCTAACCTAACCTAACCTAACCTAACCTAACCTAACCTAACCTAACCTAACCTAACCTAACCTAACCTAACCTAACCTAACCTAACCTAACCTAACCTAACCTAACCTAACCTAACCTAACCTAACCTAACCTAACCTAACCTAACCTAACCTAACCTAACCTAACCTAACCTAACCTAACCTAACCTAACCTAACCTAACCTAACCTAACCTAACCTAACCTAACCTAACCTAACCTAACCTAACCTAACCTAACCTAACCTAACCTAACCTAACCTAACCTAACCTAACCTAACCTAACCTAACCTAACCTAACCTAACCTAACCTAACCTAACCTAACCTAACCTAACCTAACCTAACCTAACCTAACCTAACCTAACCTAACCTAACCTAACCTAACCTAACCTAACCTAACCTAACCTAACCTAACCTAACCTAACCTAACCTAACCTAACCTAACCTAACCTAACCTAACCTAACCTAACCTAACCTAACCTAACCTAACCTAACCTAACCTAACCTAACCTAACCTAACCTAACCTAACCTAACCTAACCTAACCTAACCTAACCTAACCTAACCTAACCTAACCTAACCTAACCTAACCTAACCTAACCTAACCTAACCTAACCTAACCTAACCTAACCTAACCTAACCTAACCTAACCTAACCTAACCTAACCTAACCTAACCTAACCTAACCTAACCTAACCTAACCTAACCTAACCTAACCTAACCTAACCTAACCTAACCTAACCTAACCTAACCTAACCTAACCTAACCTAACCTAACCTAACCTAACCTAACCTAACCTAACCTAACCTAACCTAACCTAACCTAACCTAACCTAACCTAACCTAACCTAACCTAACCTAACCTAACCTAACCTAACCTAACCTAACCTAACCTAACCTAACCTAACCTAACCTAACCTAACCTAACCTAACCTAACCTAACCTAACCTAACCTAACCTAACCTAACCTAACCTAACCTAAC
>WOVY01009232.1:0-11373 GCA_013436015.1 Rhipicephalus annulatus
CAGACAATACAGCGAATTGTCACTAACTGTCATTGGCATTGTCATTTTAAACTTTACTCCCCCTCATAGCATCACCCCGTGCATTCGCACTTAACCATGTTCACTCTTGGGGAAATGCTCGGGAGTTTTATTACTGATGATGATGAGTAAAGTGTAAATTAATGAATTTAGGTGTTGTTTGTCATGAAGCATTTGTACACAGATACATCATATACGAAGTATTATTTATTTACACTTCACGATTTTCGTACGATGCATTAAATGCACACATCGCGAGCGCGTCACACACACACACACAAACTACACTACAGATTAGCACCTATTTGTGTTATCTTTGTTGCTCACGGTTAGTACAAGCGCTTTGTGATCCGAGAACGTACGGGTGAGCGGATCCGGCAAGACGGAGCGGACCGTACAGTTCCTACTGAACGCCAAGTCTATGAAGCCACCATTGATCGTGGTCGGAAACTCGAGAGACAGAACACGTCATCGAGTAATTGTTCAGCATGTGGTCAACCAACCAGCCATTGTCCTTTCTAACATCCACGTTAAAGTCACCCACCACCACCATCAGAACCGAGGGACGCGCGCGCACAGACTCCCTCCTCCATCACCGCATCCATCTGCTCCAAGACGTCATCTCTCGAGAGGTTCGGGGCCAGGTAGACGGTCACAACCCCGGACAGCATCACCGGAGTAGGCACTGGTGTAGACGGAGGCGTACGGCGAATTTTCTCTGAGCGGCGAAGTACACACGGCCTCGCGAGCGCGAAGTTCGGCATCCTCTGCACGCTTCGCCCGCTTGTCCTCGGCCTCGCGAGCGCGCAGTTCGGCATCCGCTGCACGCTACGCCCACTAGCACTCAGCCTCACGAGCACGCAGTTCGGCATCCGCTGCACGCTTCGCCCGCTTACTTTCGGTCTCACGAGCCCTTCGCAGCGCCGCCTTGTCTTCCAACGTCGGCGAAACCACCGCGGTACCGTCACCTCCAACGACGGGTGCAGTGCTGGCATTCGGTTGTACTGCATTCGTTGTTGATGGTAGCGTTGCCTCCGGGACATCCATCGCACGACCCGCTCTCGACGGGAGACTGAGAGAGAAGGCGGGCGCGCGAAAGAGAGGGGTGCGCGCGCAGCTGCAGCGAGCGAGGTGAGCGGAGGAGCGAGCGAAGGGGGATGTAGACGCGCGCAGCGGCGTTAAAGATATAAGGCGCGTTACTTACACCGATATCAGCGTCGCGTCGGTGCTTGTTCGGTAGAGCGTCGTAAGGTCCCTAGATGAAACAAAAATGGCAGCATATCCACGGAGTGAATGATGGAGAGTGGGGCGAGGCATTCGTCCGTCCATGCGTCCGTCTGTGTGACCGTCCATGCGTCTGTTTGTGCGCCCGTCCCTGCGTTCTTTCGTGCATCCGCCCCTGCGTCCGTTCATGCGTCCATACATGCATCTGTTTGTGTGTCCGTTCGTTCATCTATTCAACACTCCAAGTCCCACCATCTTGCATCTTTTTATCATATATTCCCCATATAGAAGCACCGCCATCCAGCGGACATTCCAAGGACTAAACGAGAGGTGGCACACGCACACTTTCTTACGGCCTGCGCTTTGGGACCACTTCCCACCTTTAACCACCTCGAGTTCATGGTATATTCTAGTTCACTGTATTCATGGCACTGCGACCAAACGCTCGCTAAACCTTTCGGAAACCAAGGAAGTTACGCCCAGCGAGTATAACGTAGCAACCTTTCCCTGTCAGATAGGGCTCAATTTACATGCCAATGGCTGCTAATGAGAAATGAGAGACAGGAGAATTCGGCTTTTACTTTCTTACGGCTTGCGCTTCGTATCTACTTCTCATTTTTAACCACCTTGAGTTCATTCATGGTATATACAAGTTCATTGTATTCATGGCACTGTGGCTCAACGCTCGCTAAACCTTTCTAAAGCTGAGGAGGTTACACCCAGCGAGTATAATGTAGCATCCCTTTCTTGTCCGATAGTGCTCAATGTACGTGCCAATGGCTGCTAATGGGGATCGCAGCGTGCGCGTTGACTAAAAGCCGAATGCTCATGTCTCTCATTCTCCATTAGCAGCCATTTGCATGTACATTGAGCACTATTTTTTATTGTTAAACAACGCACAGAAGAAATCTCTCACTGGCACCACCTTGGAGGTCAAGTGTTATACCTATTTCGGGTATGTGCCACTGGTGGTTACATACGAGGGACGCCCAAGTCACGCCATAAGGAGCTTCGCCCCTAAAAGGTAGCGCCACTCATTGTTCTCGAGCCGTCCTCCTCACTTTGTCAATTTCTCTTCTTTTTCTCTGCCATCCAAGTCTGTAATTGGTGCATTCCTCGCACGTGATCTTGCAAATGGCTGGTGGTGTTATTTATTTTTATGCAAAAGGTTCAAAACGAGTACGCATGCGCATACAACTCCAGCTGGATTCTTGCCGTGACCAAAGACGAAATCGTAGCCAGGACATAAACAGAACAGGAGGAGCGTTTCAGTGTGCTCCAAGTCGACTGAGATTGTTTCGTAGTGCTCGTCATATGCAATATCCGCGTTTTTCAACAATGCTGCGTAGCCATAAAACAACGAAAAACGCTTTCGCTCTCTTCAACTTACATTGTGCTATCCGAAATGAAGCATGCCGTGAAGTATAGCTATGAAACATTTCACGCGAACGCTTTCGTGCAACTCCGTCAATGTACCTCGACGGGGATCTGCGAAATGAGTTTATTTGTCGGTTTTTATTGAAACGCCAAGCGCGCGTCTAATGCGCGTCTAGTGCACGCCAGTTCGTACAAATACTTGTGTGTATGCTCGTATACAGAGCATCTGGAGGGTGTAATCAACACACCTTCAGAAACATTTCACTCTTGACCAGTGCACGCATGAGCCGAAACGCGCTGCTTCGAGACACCTCACCAGTAGAAGTCTCACTTTTCAGGAAGTTCCGAGCACCGCATCAGAACCACCTGGCATCATGATTGTCCCAATGGGCACATTAAAGAAAAACACCGCCATCGCAGGGCTCCTAGTCAAGTGTTCGTACCAGCCTGGCCGTAGTTTTTTCTTGCGTGTGCACAAGCCAGCTGTAATCGCTCGTTGCAGCGTCACTGACAGGATCGAGCAAGAAGCGCGTTCACTGTGTCACACAACGAACAAAACGCATTCGGAGAACTGGACGAACTACGATGAACGATGCGAGACGCCATGGCTAGTGGTGTAAAATATAGAACTGCACAACGTTGCCAGATGAGTAACGCACATCCCGCTTGCTCTTGTGTTGTATCATTTATGTTCATAAAGTTAACCGTTTATTGTACGACTCATTTCGTTCCAATTTTTTCATTTACACCTATTCACCGTAGCAGCTGAAGCCAAACTTTGGTTTTTTATTAAACATTTGAACCTTCTAGGGGGCGCTCCAAGAACATTGGTGAGGAGCAAAGGGAAAGGTGTCGCTACCTTGGAAACTTGTTTCATCTGGGGACCTTAGAGCGTTGCGCTGCGGCCCGCCAAGTCCTCTGATTGATTGATATGTGGGGTTTAACGTCCCTAAACCACCATTTGATTATGAGAGACGCCGTAGTGGAGGGCTCCGGAAATTTCGACCACCTGGGATTCTTTAACGTGCACCCAAATCTGAGCACATGGGCCTACAACAATTCCGCCTCCATCGGAAATGCAGCCGCCGCAGCTGGGATTCGAACCCGCGACCTGCGGGTCAGCAGCCGAGTACCTTAGCCACTAGACCACCGCGGCGGGGCCCGCCAAGTCCTCTTTCTTTTAAAGATAGAGAGAAGACTGCGGACGCCGCCGACGGCGGTAGATGGTTTGGGGTCGCTTATAAAGTTTATTCACACTTAAAACGCCACAGCTGTGCTGCAAAGGCGAAGCAATGAACGCGATAGCAACAAATCGGTAGGTCACGTGCCGAACGACAAGCAGATCAAGACGTGCTCCGTATTTCTCACGCAGAAATAAGGCTCGAAACGTACTCACAGGTACAGAAGAACGCGATTACGCGTCTCAGTCGTTAGTTGATTGATTGATTTGTGGGGTTTAACGTCCCAAAACCACTATTTGATTATGAGAGACGCCGTAGTGGAGGGCTCCGGAAATTTTGACCACCTGGGGTTCTTTAACGTGCACGCAGCAGTCGTTAGTTCGCTGTGTCTGAAAAACGCACCCTTTTTTTTCGCAAACAGAGACTGTGCAACGACTGCAGTCACCTTTGTGTACCCGGTTTTACAACAGAAGCGTTCTAGTGAAATCCTGACGCCAGCCAAGACATACATGCACATGCTATTAACGCCGCTGCCCCACCGCGACTCCAATATTCTTTGAAAAAGTTATGCTGGCGGCCGCGGGGTGGCGTGACAGTCTGCGGAACATGCGAATTTCGTCAAGGCTGTAGTGGGCCAAAGTGCGCTCAGCGGCCTTTGCAGAACCATATGGGGCTAACTCTCGAGGTGAATTCCCAGAAACAACTAAGCGCGAGGTTTGCGTACTCATTTACCCATTGGACAAAACCAGTGGGTTCCCGTCGGCACTGGGAATCAAACCTGAAACATCTAGCGTTGGAGGCAGACGATGTTACCATGCAGCCACCACACCAGTAAACGTTGGTATTCCACTGCCGACGCTTGCATTGGACTTCCCTTGCTGGCGCCCAATCGGTGTCGCAGGCGCAACGTCACCATTCGCGAACGCGATCAGCTCGTCTAACCCTCACAACGCTGGTGACGGCAGGCGTGCCAAATCGCTTCAATGCATGATTTTGCGGGCGAAAAAGCTTCGCTTTTGGCGTCTTCTCTTTCGCGATAAACAAGCCGAAAGAGCGTTCACTCTATGTGCGATCGCACGTTGCGAGAGGTGGAGAGGGTGAAGCGATAAACGCAACAGGCGGCGAGCCGATGTCAGCCAAGAAAAAAATCTTTCGTATCCACAAAGTGAATTAAAATGAAGCTACATTCACACGCGAGGGCAAAATCCTGCTGCTCCGCAGACCGAATAGTCACTTGATTAATTTAATCTGGCGCAGCAGCGGACACCTCGAATGCACACAGCCGGTGCATTCTAGAGTATGCACGAAATCCTCGTGCATACTCTAGATCCCATAATTATGCCAAGCGCTTGTTCCACCTTTATTTTCAACGTGGAGCTTTTTGATAAGACGCAGCTGACACCAGTAAAATATTCTTATTTTTTTATTTTCTATGTTGTGATTTCGCATTTTTGAACGTGCGAGAAAGTCCCGTTTTTTCACGTGCACCTCAAAGTCTAAGCGGCGTCTTCTTGCTTCTACATGAAACGCTTAACTTTCCACAGCGTTACGAGACGCGCGTCAAAACAGACTACTTTGCGTAGTGCTTCATTTGCAAAAGCTCCACTTCCATATCTTTGCCTTCAGTTCCAAGAAAAGTCGTCGCCCAGTATAGAACACGTGGCTTTTAAGCCGGCAACCTGCTTGCTAGCCACACCAATGTGACCAATGTTGACATACTTGAAACTGAATCCTCTCGGTCGAGAGGAGACGACCATCAAACGGAGGGATCGAAATAGTGGCGACACATTTCCATCCGTGCCGAGAGTGGAGGACAGCGGATTAAGTGAAGACGGCACGTTCAGATGACGCTCCGTCCGCTTCAGAAATTCCTCCTTCGTTCCCTCGTGTGAATCCGCCTTAAAGAAGCTTGCTCCAGAGGTGCAATCCGATAAACCGCGAATCCTCTGTAAATGTGCTCAATCAACATTACATAAAGGCATTACACTAGAGTTGTGCTTTGATTGTATACAGACGTTTTATACACATTCTTTTTTTAAAAATCCCCGCCACACGCCCTGGTGCCAGCCCACACGCATGATACTATCCGCTGTCTTAAACAGCCATTCCCCTGTGCATCCGTTGTCGTGTGGCTATTTGATGGCGGACTGTGTCAGTGACATGCACAGCGCGTGACTCGTCGTCTGTATAGAACACACATTGGGCTGTCGGCAGACGTGCCATTGTTGGAACTCAAGAAGCGGCAACGCACGACGCCTCGAGGGGCGTCGACCACGGCGTTCACACCACCTCCACCACCACCATTTCGAAAGCGCGTCTCTTCCTTGCTCGCTACGAACGCGCAGTCAGTGACGCGCAGTCATTGTGGTCTTTGCCCGAACGTGGAGCTAGTATGGAGAGCGAGCATCGCCTCAGCAATGGTGACTCTACATCACCTGAGCAGCAGCGCACCATCTAGTGAGCGCTCTTGAAATGAAGAACACACCTGTGCCTTTAGAGCAATCATTGAGCACTAGCATACACACTGTCAAGACGATGATACACTACCCCCAGCAAAAGAAGCAAGCTCCTAAAAAATTTTCAGGCTTGGTTATGGCGCTATGACGTCACTTATTTCGCCCTAGCAAACGCGCGTACGGGACGCTGTGAATACATTGCATATATAAAGCGTTCGCAGCCAGTTTAAATACTTAAAAGCATTATTCAGCTTTTACCATAAAAAAACGCGCTGGTTTGAGTATTGTGTTACACTTGAAATCGTTTTCTGATTTCTCTATGAGCCATTTCTTCCACGAAAAAGTAAGAAAGATTGTTCGCTATCGAACGTGTGGTTGATCTATAGAAGGAAAATTTCATAGCTTAACAAGAGGACCAAATAAATAAGGTATATTTTATTCAAGCTCTATTATTTCAGCTCCATTATTCAAACACACACACACACACACACACATGCTATCTAGAACATGCAGAACCACTCTTCCTACTCATTTGCAGAAATTCTGCAGTTTTTTTTGTACTCTATCGAACATTTGCCTTCATAGACACGCCGTTATTGAGGAGAGTTTGTGCTTCTGCCACGTGTATGTTATTCAGCACAATATAAGGGTGTTGACCATGGCTACAGAAAACAGAACCTTTCGTTTCACAAAAATGTCTTGTGCCCGACACAAGGAACGACTTTCGCTCTTTTGCTCTGGCCCCTCTCGCACTGGTGCGTAGTCAATCATACAACGTAGGTCTTGGAAAAAATGTTAGTACTAAGTATATTTTAAACCGAGTAGCCCCCGTGGGCACTTCTACTGTACTGCCGGTACTTGGATCGGTGTATCTGGTAGTGGCTCATAAATATTCAATTTCAAAGTACAGCCTACACACCTCAAAATCATTTAAGAAAGCGCTTCACCATAAGTGTCTACAGGCACCTCAACTTCAAGGAAACATATTATGCGAAGGTGCTAAGAGCGGCACAAAATTTATTACCGCAATGAAGTGGTTGGAACACCGGCAAAAAACAATACTATGCGCAAAATGAATGCACCAAGCAGGGCAACAGCATTGCTTCCTTTCTTCTCAACCGAGAAAAGATATGCAAGAAGTCCTCGGTGCTAATCACTAATAGCGAAGTGTTTACCGATGCTAAAACAAAACGCTTGTTCTGAAAATGTACTACCAAGCGAAAATATTAATTTAATGTGAGATCTTACGCTAGCAAGTCAAAAGCACACAAGGCACCTTCATTCTAGGGCAAGAACGAGGCATCTTGAATTTGGTGCCATCAGGACAAATTCGAAATGTACAGTACGGGCACACGTACCTTCCTGTCACGAAGAAAAGGGATGGGGACTTCAGCTCGACGAACGACACGCTCCCGTTTCTTTCATCAGTTGTCCTTGGGAAACGAGAACACTCGCAATTTCGGTCCATATGGAGTGACAATTCGCCCCGCAGCTTTGTCCAACCGTTCGGATTTTAAGGCTGTACACATTACGAATATCCAGTGCACAAAGTGCATCACATATCTACGCTGCAGTTCACTGACACAGAAAGACACGGTCTCCTAGAGTCGCCAACAAGTACACGTGCACGCCACGAAAACCTTCGCCCGGCTTCACAATCCTCGTCTGTCGAACGGCGAGAGCAAAAGTATGCACGTCTGTGCAGCGAAGCACGGTAGTCTAAACGGAGTGACGTCAGACCCGTGGCAGATACAGTGAGCATGCCTGAAATTATCTAGGCGGAATTTGGCGAGCGGAAAAAGGAGCGAGTCCGTCGACACACACTCGGTCCTGCCGGTTTAAGCGTACCAGAACTTTCCGAAAAGTAAGAATGATTTCACAGTAGAGCTTTGGAATCGCTCTTTCATTGTTTTTGTTTTGCTTTTTTTTCTGCGTGAGGTGTCCGCACAAAAATTGATCAGTAGTAATGCGATGCTCTTTCAGGCACTGCGCCAATCCGCCAGAGAAAGCTACCGGGCGTACACTCGCCGCACTTCACCAACTCATGTGAAAACAGATACTAGTTGTTTATTTCACGTTAATAAAGGAACAATATCGCATACTTTCACATGCAGTCTAATTCTTACCAATGGGCTATGTAACTGCAGCCATCAATCGAGATGCAGATCTCGATCGACACGGTCGCTGTACTCACATATCATCACTTGTGCAAGAAAATAAACGGATTTTTCCAGTAGCCACCTGCTTATTGAATGAGTTTGCTGTTAAAATAAAACTGTGCCTGCCAACTTGCGGAGACAGCGAGAAACTGTTTTTAGACTCGTAAGTAACAGCCGATGAATTGCTCTTACGTCTGGGTAATTTTGTGTTTTCTTTAATATAGTAGATTCTGAAGAAGAGCTGGTGCTGTTGATTTCTGGGCCGCCGCATGCGGGCTTCGTCAGCTGTTAGTACCTGATGAATACACTAACTTTAGTTGGAAAAGAAGATTTATTCTACCTTGAGTGTGCCACAGGTTAGGTCAAGCGGTGCATATTGTTTTACGAGCGTTTTTACGAGAGATGTGGCGTGTGGTGAGATGTACAGTTCGTCAAGAAAGGCAAATGATGCAGTTGTAGAGAACTCAGCTGCTGATAAAGAGATGCCAATTTCAAATCTTGCTTATGGATGCTTTCCTTTTTCTGTTAAAGGCGGTTTTCGTTCATTTTAATTTTACGTACGTCTTTTGTGCCTGCCTTACCCTAGTGGGAATTAGTTTGCGTCTTGAAATAATTTGGTCGGTGCATTACAAGTCACTGCAGTCATGTGCTTCGGAATCGCTGCTGTTGTCGTTCCAGACAACAAGCCTTCAAAGATCAGAAAACGTCATTTTCATCACTAGCGCTTCTATTAAATAAAATAGAGCATTTAGGCTTGAACAAGTATAAATACATAAATTTTATTTGGTTTTGCGGCGTCAGTGAGACGCTGGCTCTAGATTTTGCTGTATTCGGTGAGGCAGGAGTCCATGACCCTTGTTCATCTCAAGGCGGTGTGAGAAGAGCATGAAGTGGGTTCTCCATCTGAGTAGCAGAGAGTTCACCGTTTACATGGTTTTTTAGGAAAGATTTTGTTCCGAGGCTGTCTCTCCAGTGCGCCCCCGCGTAGTTAACCCCTTGTAGGGCAACGGGAAATATCTGTCTCATTTTTTGTTCCCCACAGAATTGCTCGTAAAAAACAATGAAACGCACCAAGTCTATTTTTTGTGCTGCCATCTACATTGAGGTTTTTACACTTCCGTTGAATCTCGTTTGGAAGCTGTACAAAAGGTGGTGATATGTGTACATTATTATCAAAATTGTGTTTTCTTGTTTCACCGGCGGCACTAATTTCCGCATTGTGAGTCTCCGGAAAAGAACAATTCAAGATGACAATACACCGTACCCCTTTCTGTGCTTTGAAAGAAATAGTTGCAGCTTGTAATAATCGGGTGTTTTCAACAATAGAAGCAATACTTTCTCGTAAAAGCTTTTTTGAAGGTGCCATGGCAAAAACTGCATAACGATGGGATCAGCCTAATGCCACCGCTGCCTGCATTCGATGTGTAGTGAAACATTTTACCAACTCTTCTGTTTTCTGTTTGCTTGTAAAAACGCAGGTAAACGATTGCTGACGCGAGAGAAAGCGCTGGATATATATTTTAGCCTTCCTGACGACCCTACGTTGAGTGATTCCGACAGAAATACGGATGATGGCTTCGCACCCGAGCTCGCTCCACCTGATTCAGATGAACAATGCAGTGAAGCCGCAGCGGCGGAATGAATGAGGAAACCACAAAAGCGAAAGGCTATCGAGTCAAGAAAGAAAAGGAAGCAAAAGAAAGTGCCTAAAATTTTCGACGAAGCAGAAGTTGAAGAGGAGGAGGTTGGGGCATGGAATAGCAGCGAGCTGGATGCCGTCATTCGTGTTCCAAACATTTGGGACCCACCATACAGCGCAAATCACCCGACGACGCCTTGTGAAGCTTTTGCTCTGTATTTTGACGAAGGGATCATGAACACACTAGTTCTGAGAGAAACCGCTTTGCCAAAGAGAAAGGCCGACAGCTTTGGAAAGAGCTTACAATGAATGAACTCCGTGCATACTTTGGCATACTTCTGCTGATGAGCACAAACCCCAGACATCCAATGTACCTGTACTGGAGCAGTGACACTTTTTTAAATTGTCCTGAAATATGAAAGGTTATGTCGTTCTGTCGTTTTCAAGCCATTATGAACTGTTTGCACCTCGCCGACCTAACCAAGAAAAAAAGAAAGGTGAAGAATGGTACGACTGATCGAAAAGAGTGCGTCCTCTCATCCTTGCACTGAAAGAAAGTTTCAAGAGACAATGCACTCCATCAGCGCACCAAGCCATGGATGAGAGTATGATACCATTCAAAGGCCAGTTCTCACTGAAGCAGTACCCTCCCAATGAAACCTATCTAGCGCGGATACAAGGTTGATTGATATGTAGGGTTTAACGTTCCAAAACCACTATATGATTATGAGAGACGCCGTAGTGGAGGGCTCCGGAAATTTCGACCACCTGGGGATCTTTAACGTGCACCGAAATCTGAGCACACGGGCCTACAACATTTCCGCCTCCATCGGAAATGCAGCCGCCGCAGCCAGGATTCGAACCCGCGACCTGCGGGTCAGCAGCCGAGTGCCTAGCCACTAGACCACCGCGGCGGGGCCGGGGATACAAGGTGTGGTGCAGAGCCGATTCCCAGACCGGTTACCTGATTAAAATTCAGGTCTACAAAGGTAAAGAAGCAGACCGACCTGCGAACTTAGGTCTCAGTGAGCATGTTGGGCTCTCCCTCATTGACGGAGTAGAGGCTGGCACGCAGCTATATTTTGATAACTTTTTCAAGTCCACACACATAATGGAGGCCTTGAAAGAAAAGAACATTACGCCACAGGAACGGTTCGCACAAACCGCAAAACCTGACGAAATCAAACGGGATAACAAGCTACAGAATGGACATATATGTGGTGGGCGAAAGGGAGCATCACAGCTTATCAGTGGCGGGACACAAAAAACGTACACGTGCTGTCCAACTTTCATCAACCCAGCGACACTGAGGACGTTGT
>WOVY01009235.1:0-14419 GCA_013436015.1 Rhipicephalus annulatus
AACCAGTGTGCTATGTGAAAATAATGAGAATATGTGCTCTTTCGTCTTATAAAATATTTGTGGTACAATGATGCACTCAGCTACTGTGGTCTAGAAGTGAAGTATTTAGTATCGCTAATGCATAGCGATTGTATTGATCATTGATCGAAAGAAATACTTCGTACCAGGTATTCAAAGAATGTCCTTCTTCGTGGACCTGTCCGGCGCATACCCATTCACAGGCAAGCAAGCCGATTCTAGCACAGAGGGTGTTACGGTTTACCCTCAAGTGTACGAAAGCAGACAGGAAAACTCGGAAAAAGTGCTGGTTATTGACGGGTACTCTCTTAATCTAAAGAAAGCTTCCGTTCTTGCCGACACAGTCCTTCTGCTAGAAGTAACGGAAAATGGTACTGCCGAACAATACGTAAGTGCAAGCTTTATTATGAAATATTTTATAATCTGTTTGATTACGTATTGAGACGAGAGTCAAAAGCCACAGTGAGAACGAAATTTTGAAAGGGTTTCTCCATAATACTAGCATAATAATGAAGGGACTTGGCAATCCAGCCGCCATGACAACGAACAAATGAAAAGAACAAAGAAAGAGATGAAACAACAAACGAACAAATAAAAGTTGATTTGTGTAACATACACACAGTCTTACTTCTTTCTATCAGTGTAATGCGCTAACTTTTAATGGAAGAGTTACGGTTTGTTAATGATCTCCCCCACTCGAGCTTCACCTATATATTATCATTAATTTCGTGGATGTAGCGTAAATGTTTTTTTTTTGCGTTGCTTCTTTTAACCTGTTCGGTCAAAAGTAGGACACAAATTAAACTACGTTTAAAGTTTGCAGCTGTCCCTTTCCGGTCTTTCTGTGTCCTTGTATTCATTTGCGCACAATTGTTTACCTTGAAGCGTGCCTATAAAGGTGTTGAACCAAACTCGAACCCACACCGAAAACTGCAGGTGAGCTTCTGTTGTGCAGCTTCTGTTGTGCAATCGCATTCTAAGCCATACTTGCAAAGTGATCACTTTTAAAATGATTGGAATATCAGAGTTCGAGAACCTAGCTTTATGAAGAAGATTACAGAGCTGCTCTCCCCTTCACACAGATTTTTCCTGTTCTGCGGCACGGGTTCCTCATCCGTGGCTTCGTCCATGCATTCTACCCCATCCCCCTATTCAAGCCAAGAGAGAAAAAAAATTAACATCGAAGCACAGAAGCACAGGTGTCCCGACATCCTAGCGGCTTCTAAAGATACTGCACACATACCACTGCATGTATGAAAAGCAGCACCTGACGTTTCGATCCTTCAATACACTTGGCTTTACGCCTTGGTCAGGATGCTCTGTGTTATGGCGTCAGTGGTTACAGGGAAACATTTGGTATCTATAAACGTGATTGTTATAATTATATATTGTTCCGTTATTCGGTAATTATAATTGAGAAAGTTTGGGCTGACAAACTACCTTATGATGATGCGATACGTGCTCGGTGAACAAGACATGTGTCGCCGGTGGAATAGCATGTGACATATACCCCGCGTTATTCACACTGGAGGAATGGTGAAACCTCCGTTGCTTTAGAACAAAGGTGGTCGCGTTTAAAACGTTGCTGCCACAAAAGTTAAACATTCAGCAATGACTGAAACCGACGTAGTTGGTATGACATATATGTGAAGCATGAAGACCCCCCTCTCCCCTCTAAAAGAACGCTATGTGCGCAGGAGAAGGACGAAGCTCCAGTTTTTTTTTAAGGGAATGTACAGTCAACCAAAAACCGCTTGCGGACATTGCGCACCGATGCCAAACTACTTGCCCGCACCATCTAGCGGTGCACCACCTACCATGGACTGCAGGGCGAGGCCGGAAACTGGTCCTCTTGATATTCACTGGCCTTTCAATTTTCTGCTGCCACGTAGAGCATTGTTTTCACGCTAAGCGCTTTTCTGCAGTATGACCGTCACAGTTCTCCTTTCATAGCAGGATCAAATCTAACTTGGCGTGCCTCAAACGGCATACCATTGTCGAGGTGTCACTTCGTAATAAAGAGTGTGACTGATAAACTGTATGCTCATAGTCTGTTCTCGAAGCAGAAGCACGTAGACAAAGATGCTAAAAAGCGTGTCGCATTGGAAAGCGAAGAGTTAAAATTATTTGTACCCAGCCAGAAAAGAGACCGGCCCTGGATTAGGGAGAGATGCTTGTCGTGCTATCGACTACCGCTAACGTAGTGGAAATGTCACGAAGAGGCGTTTGGCCTAGCGCCCGCGTCGTCCGTAAACTTTTGTGGTCGATTGTATCTTATATTCATAAGGCGTCACCTCGTGAAGTATATATTCTTAAACTGCACACCCTTCAAGCTCTTCAGCGCTGATCAGAGATCACAAGTAACTAGGGGGCTTGCGAATAATCTTCTGTAAGCGCTCGTGTAACGTTTTTGCCCAAGATACATTTAGAAGGGGAGGAGGGGGGTCAAACCAACGCACATATATACGTGAAATAAAAGTGTAATACAAATTCCACCTGTTTACACTGAGCAGTACTGCGGTTATAAGATTACTTTTGGGGTCACGCGCAGTTGTCCGCCGCCACCACCGCCGCCGTCCGTAGCCACATCGCACGAAGTTAGAAAAAAAAAAACCTTGCACCAATGGCACAGTGGGGCTTGAACCCCGGTCTGCTGGGTTCCAGCCCAGTATTCTACCACTGAGCTACAAAGTTTTTTTAATGGTATTTAGTAAAGTATTTGCGCAATAAAGACAAAATCAAGCGAACAAAAGTATTATCAAATCGCGAAAGTAAGCGCTCGAGCGTTACTCATAAACACTAAATGGCTAACACAGCGTGAGTTCCTCACATGGAGAGTTCTTGACATCGTGTTATACAAACAAACAAGGGGTGAGGTCAAACAGTTCTCTAAGACGGAGTACCAGTCGGGTCTAAAGTCTAGCTCGTCGTAAATGTTTTTAGGTGGATAGCCATTTGAATGAAGTGTGCGCTTGAAGAGGTGGTGGGCTCTGCATTGCGGTCTTGCACTCGTGTCTTCCACAAGCTGTGCATACCCATGAGGAAAAACATATCATATGGTACTTCATCAAGCGCTGCTGGTAGAAGATAACGTATTGTGTGAGAAAATAATGACGAAACGTTTTTTCAGCGCTCGTTGAAGGACATCCCAAAACAGTATGGCATCTTTGCAGCTAACAAAGCAATGTTCAATCGTTTCCGGCAGATCACATAGACGGCAGTTAACAGACGGAATGAAAATACCCTTTCTTTCTAACCATGCGTTTACCGCCAATGTTACAGAGTGGAGTTTATAGAAGAATGTTTTTGAATTCGGTGGAATGTACATTTTGCGCACTCACTTTAACACATCGTGGCCTGGAAGATTGGAGTACAGTGAGCGGTACAATGGAGGTGGGAAGAGTGTACTCAGTAGGTCCTTATACAGCACTTTGCGCGACAATGTGTACATGTATTCTACAGAAAAGCGAGCTTTAAGGAACTGAACTGCGAGGTAAACTTCCTGCATGAATCCCCACAAGCATGGGCATTCGGAGAAGTTCAATGAAACAATTATATCTGGTAAGCAATCAACAGCTGTAACCTGCAAGAAGGAACGGATTACAGGATGGGAATTGTCTCGAAAAAAGAATAATCGGGACACTATTTGCCTTAGATAAAGGTGTTTTAGTCCTAACCCACCCTCACTAACTAGCTTGAATATATTATCACGACTCATGGGCTCAAAAGTCAAAGACCATATGAAACTAGCGAAAATACGATGAAAGCGTTGTATATAGAATCTTGCGAGGTGAATAAGTTGCAATACATAGTAAAGCTTTGTCGCTAAGAAGGTATTGCAAGCTTCAGCTCTCCCAAATATCGAAAGTCGATAGGGAACAAATGTCTGGGCCTGTCGTTCAAGCCTAGGGACGCGTTCCATCCAGTAATGCGCACTGAATCTATATGCATGCAATGGTACACCGAGGTATGTTGGAGGGGTTCTTGTCCACATAACCCCTGCAAAGTGGTTCGGTGTGCTACCCCACAAGCCAAACCATAGTCCTAAATTTTTAAAAGCATTTAAATAAGCTCCTTATACTACGCCAAACTTTTCAATAGTATATACCACATTTTCGACACTTGGTTTATCTGTGCGAAAGAATGCGACATCGTCTGCATAAGCCAATACTTTAACCTCACTGCCTAATATACTAATGCCACGAATGCAACTCGACTGTATTATGCTTAAGCACAGCGGCTCTAGATAAAGTGCAAATAAAAGAGGTGACATCGGGCATCCCTGTTTTACAAAAGAGCGAATATAAACTGGCTTGGAAAGTTGACCATTACCTATCAGACGAGTTGAGCATTCATTATAGCATAGTTTAACGCCTTTAAGAACAACTTTGCCAACAGTAGCTTGTTCGAGAAGAGAAAAAAGGAAGGAATGATGAACACGATCAAAAGCTTTTGCAAGGTCTACCTGTAGCAATGCAAGATGTTTTTGAGAACCATGACAGTATTGAAGCACTGTTCGAGCGACATGTATATTGGTTTGTATGGATCGACCTCTGATCCCACATGTCTGATGAGACCCAATGAGGATCGACATAGCAAATTGAAACCTATTTGCTAACACGTTTGCGAAAATTTTGTTGTCCACGTTTGACAGCGATATTGGTCTGTAGCCCTCGACGAAGCGAAGTTTTTCCTTGTCAGTTGTTTTCGGTATTAACACAGTGTGACTTTTGCAAAAAGATTGTAGGAGTGTATCCATGTCATAACTCATCTAAAAATATTCAGCAATATAAGAGCAAGTGTTTTCTTGAAAGCTTTGTAAAATCTGCCTGAGATGCCATCAAGGCTCGGTGTTTTCAATGGGCCCATTAATGACTGCACAATCATTGTCCTTCAAGGGGTTCACAAGAGAAACAAAACTAGCCTTGAGGTTAGCGTCGAGATCATCAGAGGGAGAGCTAAATAAACTGTTATAGTACGTTTCGAACGCCAAAGTAATGTCTCCGTTACCTTTTATGAGCACATCGTTAAAGTACAAGTCTGGAATAACTTCAGAAATAGCATGGCGTTGCTGATCAAGTAAAGCTTAGCGCGTCGGTTGCTCAGAATTTAAAGTGCGCTGGTTCCGAGATTTAATACGTGCTCCTTGGTAGCGAGCAGCATCATATCTCTGTAGTTACTACTTAATATTCTCAATGTCTTTGATGTACTTTCCCGGCAATTTGCGTTCCATCTCATAAAGATTGCAAAGACTTTTAACAAGTATCTTTTCATCATTCTTTCTATAGAAAGACTTAACAGCCACAATTTCTAAAGCTATAGCACGAACTTCTTGTTTAAACAGCTCTAGGCAACAAAGATATAAAAACCGATCGAAAAAGAGTGCCTCAATGCCATCTGGGCGCGATTCATGAATTCCTGAACACAGAGGAGCTTCGCATTCATTTTCCAAATGGAATTCATTTTCCAATTTTCCAATGTGGCTTTTTGACCGCTTGGAGGACGCCTATGTTTGCGAGGCATTGCAAGCTTTTGGGAAGGTCAAGACAATACCACAAGAAAGCTGGAAAGTAGCGGACATGAAACAAATGCGGACGCTAAATAGAGATGTTGTTTTGTCCCTTGCTGATGGAGTTCGCATTGCGGATATTCCTCATAATCTTGTTGTCTGCTGAGTGCAAAGCCTCGTCCTGATACCTGGCCGCCCACCACTTTGCCTTCGGTGCAGTAAGGTTGGACATATCCGTCGAAACTGCAGGACCCCTCGCTGGGACAATTGTTGACGCTTCGGTCATTCGGCCGAGGACTGTGTTATGACATACGCCAACAAGCTGCGACAGCACACACAGCAGACAGATAATAAACTACAAGAGCATATTATGGATGCCACCGAGGTTTCGGACGCAACGGGAGACACTCCGTCAATTTCATATGCTGCAGGCTCTACCACAAGGAATCTAGAAAAGGAAAGAAAGTCACTCGCTGTTGACACAGTTGAAATTTCTACGTGCAAAGAGCCAGGCGAATAATGCAAGCAGCATACCCAAAATGACTCCGCATAACCCCTAGCACAAGTAGGAGTTCCTATGAAGAGTGATGTTGCGCTGACCTATAAAGATGCCGAAGAACCACCAGTACAAGACAGAACCTCTGGGCTGGATGCCGCAGAAAGTTCTTCACCTGCTTGCGCTGCAGCTCCGCAGCAGCTTTTTCATCATGGTGCAGTGTCGGAAGATGATATGCAGATCTTTATGTATGCAGCAATACTGAAACGTCGCGCATCGTCCAGCTCGGATTCAATCAAAGGGAGTGACCCAGCGTCAGTGACTAGGGAGTCACGCCGTCGCCGAAAGTCCATGCCAAAGGGGAAGTGTCGCCGATCCCGACCTAGGAGGCCTGGTGGGGGTTCACGGGAAGCCTCAGCGCCAACTCTTGGGACTGATCATTGATTGATATATGGGGTTTAACGTCCCAAAACCACTATATGATTATGAGAGACGCCGTAGTGGAGGGCTCCGGAAATTTAGACCACCTGGGGTTCTTTAACGTGCACCCAAATCTGAGCACACTGGCCTACAACATTTCCGCCTCCATCGGAAATGCAGCAGCCGCAGCCGGGATTCAAACCCGCGCCCTGCGGGTCAGCAGCAGAGTACCTTAGCCACTAGACCACCGCGGCGGGGCTTGGGACTGATCAAGTGGGACGATAAGCGCATTGGAAGGTAGTCACCATGGCGCAGTCTGAGCAACTCATATTTGCTACCTTGAACGTACGCGGTCTTAGGTCTTCGCAGAAACAGGCACAGCTCCGTAGACTTCTCAATCGGAAGCGTCTCGACTTTGTCGCCATCCAAGAGACAAAGATCGAGAGCGAGGAAGAGACCGAGAAGGCACTGCGGCCTTTTCTGTCTCAGTTTATTGTGTGTGTCTCACATGCTAAAGGTTTATCTGGGGGCTGTTGGTTGTTTCTGAGAAAAAGCCTACTCTGTTCAGCATTGTGCACTAGTGTTGATGAAGAGGGCAGGTATATATGCTGTGATTTTTTGTTGCAAGGAATGCCATGGAGAATTATCAATCTATATGCGTTTAATGAGGTTCCGAAACGACTTGATTTATTTGAAAAAGTGCGTTATTTAATTGACGTCGACAGATGCACGGTACTTATGGGAGATTTCAACTGCGTATGTGAAGCTATTGATTGTTATAATTCATCTGGAAAGAGAGACAAGAGTGGTGAGCTTTTATCCGGTATTGTAGATAATGCAGGACTAATTGACATCGGGGTCTCGAATCGGGCAACGGCATATACAAGAGTACAAGGCAGTTCTCATGCTCGCCTTGACCGGATTTACGTGTCCTCATAACTCTTATCTCGTAAAATGTCCTGCAGCACCGAAGCTGTATCATTCTCAGACCATTGTATTGTCATAGCGCAAATTGGTGAAAATCGTCACAAACAATTCTGTCCCCTTTGGAAAATGAGCTACACAGTTTTTTTAACAGCTTCCAACAGCTGGCTACACTGGTGCTTGTGACTTGTTGTCACACTTGCCTTAATCAAGCTTGATTTCGGGAAAGCAATCGCGGTAATACGACTTATAAAGCGTTTTGCAACAGCGAAAGAGCAACCAGTCATCACACAATGCAAGTAGCGTAACGAGTGGGCCGTCCAATGCTCCAAACCATCACAAAAGCTTGGTCTTGTTTCCCTCTTAACTGTGGCGCATACCCACTTCAGCCATAGTTCCTCATCGTAGTCAGCCACTGCATGGACAATTGGCACAAAATTCCTAGGAAGTGTTTTGCAGATACCACGTTTCTCAGAAGAATGACGAAAAATAGCATAGCGGAGGCCGGCCTACTACTCAAAAGTTTATTAATAATGCCCTAGCGGGTACCAAGAGAGTGTGCTTGTAGTAATTACCCAATGAGTGTTTTGAAAAGGCTCTGAAAGGCCGCGGTTATAGCTTTCGCTATGACGGACTGCGCCTACCGCGCAGGCATGGGGGTTTTGATTCAATGACTATTCACTATTATTTCAAGCATAAGTGTTCACAGAAGTTATGCGCAAGTTCACATGGACGTTCACAGTGACGTGGAAGTGTTCACAAAAGTTATACGCAGGTTCGAGGCTCCCTCTATGAGAGACACTTGTTCGAGGATAAGGACAAACTGGCATCACTGATGCTCAAGCCGGTAGTTCCGGGAAATTATCACGTCATAAGTAAAGAACTTTGAGTAACACGCTGTTGCCCCAACTAGCCCTGACTTTGGGCAAAGTAAAGTAGATGTATTTGAAATACTTCAAAATTTTCACTGTTAGTCTGTATCTTGTACAAGCATGCAAGCGCACAAAGGGGACTTGACCTCCCTTCTCTTATTCCCCGACCGAAACAAACTCCTGGCTATACATCTGCACATGAAAATCTGTTTATACGAGGCAGTTTTGACGAAGAGGTCATGTCATATTATTACTATAGGGAAACTTTGTGCTAATGCCTTTTTTACAAAATCAACAAATAAATCAAGAAAACAAAAAGAAAACAAAAACAAACCTACAAATGGACCAAGCTCTATGCTGTAAAATATGCCTCGCTACAATTGGGACATGAAAACCACTTTTTCTTTTTCAGACAGGCATGGTGAATCACACTCACAGAATTGAACCGTGAGAGAATTGGGAGCGGTCGTCCCAGAAAAGACTGGCGCACCGACTATCACTAATCTACGTCGAAACTGGGATTTATGATATCGTGAATGATGCTGGTAAGCTGCAAGCTTTCTGTGACTGCACCCTTCCTACCAGCTTAGTATGTATGTATGTATGTATGTATGTATGTATGTATGTATGTATGTATGTATGTATGTATGTAAGTATGTATGTATGTATGTATGTATGTATGTATGTATGTATGTATGTATGTATGTATGTATGTATGTATACATGTGGGTGATTCACGAGAGGTCGGCACGGGTCCAAAAGTCGATATTTTAGATTTCATTGAGTATTTTAAATTTCGTGCACCTCTCACCAGGTAGCCCGAAAGTCAACTTCGTTTTATCATTAACGGCATAACTTACGAGAAAAAAATATCAAACTTCACCAACACGGAGGCACCAATGTCGTCACCTGTCATTTCCGAAAATTGTAGATGCTATAAAAAGACAAATATTTTTGTTTCAAGGAAAATATTTTTTACCTGAAATGCATATCTAGTGAAAAATGAGTTCGTCCGGTTTTAAGTTTGTAGACCTTAAGAAAATAGCTTTTAAAAATGTCTAATTTTGCGACAGTTAAAAATAGGTTACGTATTCCTCATTTTTTCTGCGAAAGTAATGCAAGCAGTGTTTTCAAACTTGACACATTTTAAGGATATAGTGTGTTAATTAGGTATATAAATTATTGCTGCCGTAGGGCAAATGTAAATTTTTATATATTGCCTTGAAGCTCTCATATTGGCAAAAGTGTACTCCACTGAAAGTTCATTAATAAAAAAAACCATCTTCGATTTTTCTTAAAATCTCGTAAATAGACAACCGAAGAACATTACAGAGTAATATAGAAAACATGTTGCATTATTTGGTTTTTAGCGACAATATTGGTGGTACAAATCAGAGCTTTTCGAGAATGTGCTAATACGTTGAAAAAACTACAAATCGGAACGGGAAAACGGCAATAAGCTTCAAACGCGAGTAAACGGGACCGCATTTGGTGAAGAAAGGCTGTTTTAGCAGATAGGAGTAACTCTTTTGAACACGGTATTCTACAGTATCTCAATTCACTCTTATACGTAGAGCACTGAGACTTCTAATATGTGGTGTCTCTCCATTACTGACGCACAGATGGAGCTGCTGTGACGGCCATGTGTTTGCAGCATGTTGGGTAAGAGAATTGAACGTTGAATGAGTACATGAATGAGAATTGAACGGTGAATGAGGACAAGCCATTCTCACTGCTGGCGTATATCCTGATGGAATGCTGTTTAGGTGCTTGGCTATGACATCTGAAAACGTAGCACGTGGTTTTTCTGGAAGGTAGAAGGGCCAAGTGGTGGTCGGGGACACGGCTAGCATGTCAAATGTGCACTCTGAGGCAATCCACAACCATCTATGTCCTGACCGGATGGTCTTTGGCAAGCATGATTGTGGCATAAGTTAAGCGCATCGGGCAGTCCTAGGCAGATACGCAGTGCCTGACCCTGCAAACTCTCCAATGAATGAGTATTCGATTTGCAAGTGTTAGTCAGTACCGGCAAGCTGTAGCGCAATAGACCTAGAAATAGGGCCCTGTACAGCTGTAGCATGGAGGCCACAGAAGTTCCCCATGCTTTACCGCACAAGAATTTCATGATATGCACAATAGATAGCAGTCTCTTCTTCAAGTACGCACAATGTGGGCTCCACGAAAGACTTCTGTCGATTATTATGCCCAGGAAACGATGCGTCTGTGCATATTTGACACTCTGCCCATTGATGTAAACAGGGTATGGCGTCATTGGTTTGCGTGTAAACGCCATCAACGTGCACTTCACAGTTGATATAGTTAGGCCTTGTTTCTGAAGGTAGGCTGTTGTGAGGGTTGGTGCCCGCTGTATTCGTGCACGCACCTGAGGGCGAGTAACTGCAGCACTCCAGAGGCAAATATCATCGGCGTATATGGATAGGCACACCGACTTTGGCAGAACCTTCACCAGACTAATGAGGGCCACATTGAACAATGTGGGGCTTAAAACTCCTCCCTGAGGTACTCCGCAGTAGGTGTATAGTTGGGCAGTTGTACCCTCATTTGTTTGTACAAAGAAACCCCTGCCAGTTATATAATCTTTTATCCATTGAAACATTCGTCCACCAATCCCCATTGCTGCGAGAGAGGTGAGGATGGCATCGTGAGCTACATTATCATATACACCCTTCACGTCAAGAAAGAGTGCTACTGATATGCGCTTGCGACTTTTTTCTTGTTGAACAAATGTCGATAAGTCAAGGACACAGTCAATGGAGGAGCGGCCCCGACGAAAGCCTGCCATGCAAGAAGGGTATTTGGTGTATCGTTCCAAGTACCACTTGAGACGAAATAGAACCATTCTTTCCATCACTTTTCCGAGGCAGCTTGCGAGGGCAATAGGGCAATAAGCTGTCAAGTCCAATGGTGATTTTCCTGATTTCAAAAGTGGTATTAATCGACGTATTTTCCATTCTCGAGGAACACTGCCGCTGAGCCAGGAGTTGTTGAAACAGGTTAAATGTTCTTTTCTGGCTTTTTGTCCAAGGTGTCCCAATGCACTATAAGTAATACCATCAGGACCTGGCGATGACATGCGCTTAGAAGCGACTAACGCACCTTCCAGTTCTTCCATGGTAAACGGAATGTCCATTTCTGGTAATCGCGTCTCAGAAACGATCACGGCGTCGATGCTCTCGTTCATAATATTCCCGGCAACTCTCGCGCTGAATTCTTCAGCCACTTCGAGTTCTGTTTTGCCATGATGGAGTGCCAAAACTTTAAAAGGGTGCCGTTGTTGTGGAGAGAAGCGAAGACCACGAACTGTTCTCCAGATATATGACAGAGGTTTATGAGGGTCTAGAGATTCGTAGAATGCTTTCCAGCGTTCACCTCCAGTTTGTAAATTCGTCGTGAATCTTTTTCTGGAGCTGCCTTGCTTCCCTCAGATTGTAAATTGATCTGTACGTCTGTATCGTCGTTCAGCACGCCTTCGTATAGCTCGTAATTTTTCCAGTTCGATGTCAAACTGTGTTACTTTAGACGAAAATGGTAATTTACATTTGGACGCTTGCATAGCTTCCGCTATGGTATTTTCCAGGCTGCAGGCGAGGCCTTCTTGGCAAGCGTTCTCAACACGCGTTGCAAACATCGACCAGTCAGTGCCATTGCAACACCGGAAGAGAATTTTTTTATGATACCATCGATCGTCACGTAGGTGAGTATGTGATCACCCCATGAGTCTCAATATCGCAAAACCACTTAACTTTGTGAGAGAAGCACCGTGACACCAATGTCAGGTCAAGGCAACTGCCATACGTGAGACCCCGCAGTTATGTGGAGGGTACCATCCTTCATGATGGAAAGGTCGTAATCGGAAGCGAACGTCACACTGTTCCGGCTCCTGGCATTCATCCTAGTGCTCCCCCAAAGCATGTGATGGGCGTTGAAGTCACCGGTGATGATCCAAGGCCCATCGGTTCTCATTAGGATGTCTTTTAATCTGTCGCAGTCAAATCGCGATGACGGAGATATATATCCACCAATAAGCGTGAACGAAACTGCATCCTTCTTCACACGAAGACACACGTACTGATTGTCGTCATTTGAACTTATTGGGTGCGAAAGATAAGTCAAGTCTGTACGAATGTAAACAAGTACTTTGCTTCGTTCTTCGCAAGCGGCTGAACAAAAAGCTTCATAACCGGAAATTCTATAAGGCGTTGATACGTTTGGTTCACATATGACAAGTATAGGGAATTGATTGGCCCGAACAAAATGGCGTAAGTCCGAGATACGGGACTTCATGCCTCTGGCATTCCACTGAAAAATCAACGCACTTTTAACTTCAGTGCGGAAGATGAAATTTTGTTGAGCCATTGTGCTTATACGAAGTTAGCAAGAACTGGATTCAGTGCATCGAGTATTTGCAGTGCACTCTTAGCAGACGGAGATTGTATGCTGCTCAGTAGCGTGCGAATCGTGGCAATTAATGATTGCACGATTGCAGCCACTTGCCTGTCTTGGTTGGAAAGATCTCGAACCGGGACAATTGCAGTCACTTGCCTGTCTTGGTCGGAAAGATCTCGAACCGGGAGAGCGGACTGGCCGTCATGAAGCTCCTTCGGTTCGCTTGATGCTGCTTCCCTTTGAAGTGCAGGCCACTCTGTCGCAGTTAGGGTATGCCTCACTGGCTTTGTCCTTTACAGCCTTTCCCACGGCATGTGGTCTGCGAGGCAAAGAAGGTGGTACTGATGAGAGATCACGCAAACGTGTCGAGGAGGGAGCGGGCGTCCTCGAAGACCGACTCGACGTTAACGACGCCTTCTGACTTTAGCTGCGGCTTCTCGATGAGATGAGTGATCGCGCACCATCTCTTTCAACATCGCAATTTTCTTCGAATCCGCGGGCAGTCCTTTCGATGTGGCTTCATGGGATCCATTGCAATTAGAGCATTTCTTGACAGTTGCGAGGCACTTATCCGCTTCATGGTGCTCGGCGAGCGGTGGCATACTACCGAATTCTCGCAGACCGCTGCTCACATGTCCAAGTTTCATGCATTTACGGCAATGGAGAGGCTTTGGAATGAAAGGCCGCACAGCATGTCTGAAGTACCCCACCTTCACATGAGAGGGGAGTGATGTGCTCTTAAATGCAATCTTCACACAGTGAGACTTGCCTAGCCGGGTGACATCAACAATTGGAGTATCAGTTGTTGACTTGACAAGAAGTTGTAAGTCCTTATTCGAAATAGCGACATCAATGTCGTAGATCACGCCGGTTACTACATCACATCCCAAGGGAACATGAGAGCGCACCTGGTTGCCGTCCAAGTCAGTTACACTGCGCAGAACGCCCAACGCAATTGCGTGCAAAACGTCCACAGCCAGTATATTCTTTCTGGCGTTCACTCTTATGTCCGTGATCTCATTGGCACGAGCGTTTCCAGAGACCTCGACACAGACTGTCTGTTAAGGCGTTTCATGCTGACGGTAGGAAGTGCAGACAGAAACAGGATGGTATAAGTGTTCGATTTTGGCGCTTCACTTACAGTTTGAATAGTTGAGGATGAGGATGTCCTCATGTTCCTTCTCTTCGCCTTGCGGCTCAGCACAGGTTGGAAACCGTCATCTGAGACGTCCTCACTGCTGAGATAGTAAGCATGAGTATCATCACTGTCGCTGTCGCTCGCTTGCCCCATCCGCTTCCTGGAGGTGGCCGCCGCTGACGCCGCTGGTGCCGGCAGGCGCCCGGGGTGGTCTACATCCATCCCCTCCAGGGAGCAGCGAAAACTGATCAACAGACTTAAATTACAACTGAAATACGCCGCAGTTAGCAGAAGTAGCTCCTATTCAAAACACACTTGAGGTCTACAAGCTTGAAACCATATGAATTGATTTTTTCATTAGACATGCAGTTCAGCTAAAAAATATCTTCCTTGAAACAAAATAATTTGTCCTTTTATAGCATCTACAATATTCGGAAATGACGGTGACGAAATTGGTGCCTCCGTGTTAGTGAAGTTGATATTTTTTTCTTGTAAGTTAAGCCATTAATCGTAAAACGAAGTTGACTTTCGGGATACCTGGTGAGAGGTGCACGAAATATAAAATACTCAATGAAATCTAAAATATCAACTTTGGACCAGTGTCAATCCTCGTGGAATCACCGATTTATGTA
>WOVY01009236.1:0-33026 GCA_013436015.1 Rhipicephalus annulatus
GTCCAAGTTTCCAGAGCCCTCCACTACGGCGTCTCTCGTAATCATACATTGGTTTTGGGACGTGAAACCCCACTTATCAATCAAGAATAACAGAAATAAACTGCCAACTGAAAAGTTGGGTGCACTTGCTATCTGTTAGTGCTTACACCTACTACATACAGCATGCCATTTCATTTTAAATACCAATATTGAAAATAACTGCTCTATTAAGAATGTAAAAGATAATGTAGAATTGAACGACTCTACAAAAAGTGACCCTATTAAGACATCACGTTTTCTTATAACAAAATTGACTAATACTCTGAAATATCATTCACCATCATCATCATCATCAGCCTGTCTACGTCCACTGCAGGACAAAGGCCTCTCCATGTTCCGCCAGTTAACCCGGTCCTGTGCTTGCTGTTGCCAATTTATACCCGCAAACTTCTTAATCTCATCTGCCCACCTAACCTTCTGTCTCCCCCTACCCCGCTTCCCTTCTCTGGGAATCCAGTTGGTGACCCTTAATGACCAGCGGTTATCCTGTCTACGTGCTACATGCCCGGCCCATGTTCATTTCCTCTTCTTTATTGCAGCTATGATATCCTTAACTCCCGTTTGTCCCCTAATCCACTTTGCTCTCTTCTTGTCTCTTAAGGTTACACCTACCATTTTCCTTTCCATTGCTCGCTGCGTCGTCCTCAATTTAATTTGAACCCTCTTTGTGAGTCTCCAGGGTTCTGCTCCGTAGCTAAGTACCGGCAAGATACAGCTGTTATATACCTTCCTCTTGAGGGACAGCGGCAATCTACTTGTCATAAGTTGAGAGTGCCTGCCGAATGTGCTCCACCCCATTCTTATTCTTCTAGTTACTTCAATCTCGTGGTTAGGCTCTGCGGTTATTACCTGCCCTAAGTAGACATAGTCTTTTACAACTTCAAGTGCACTATTACCTATCGCAAAGCGCTGCTCCTTTCCGAGGTTGTTGTACATTACTTTCGTTTTCTGCAGATTAATTTTAAGACCCATCTTTCTGCTCTCCTTGTCTAACTCCGTAATCATGAGTTGCAATTCGTCCCCTGAGTTACTCAGCAATGCAATGTCATCAGCGAAGCGCAGGTTACTGAGGTACTCTCCATTAACTCTTATCCCTAACTGTTCCCATTCTAGGCTTCTGAAAACGTCCTGTAAGCACGCAGTGAATAGCATTGGGGAGATTGTGTCCCCCTGCCTTACACCCTTTTTTATTGGTATTCTGTTGCTTTTTTTATGAAGCACTATGGTAGCAGTTGATCCCCTGTAGATTTCTTCCAGAATGTTTATATATATTTCATCTACGCCCTGATTCCGCAGTGTCTGCATGACGGCTGATATTTCTATTGAATCAAACGCGTTCTCGTAATCTATGAAGGCTATGTATAGTGGTTGGTTATACTCTGAGCATTTCTCTATTACCTGATTGATAGTATGAATGTGGTTAATTGTTGAGTAACCTGTTCTAAATCCTGCTTGTTCCTTTGGTTGATTGAATTCTAATGTTTTCTTTACTCTGCTAGCAATTACCTTTGTAAATAGCTTGTATACTACAGAGAGCAAGCTGATCGGCCTGTAATTCTTCAAGTCCTTGTCATCTCCTTTCTTATGTATTAAGATGATGTTAACGTTCTTCCAAGACTCTGGTACTTTTCCCGTCAGGAGACACCTCGTAAATAGAGTGGCTAGTTTTTCTAACACAATCTGTCCTCCATCTTTCAGCAGATCTGATGTTACTTGATCCTCACCAGCAGCTTTGCCTCTGTGCATGTTCTCCAAAGCTTTTCTGACCTCTTCTATCATTACCGGTGGGGTGTCGTCTGGGTTACTGCTAGTTCTTATAGTATTAAGGTCGTGGTTGTCTCGGCTACTGTACAGATCTCTGTAAAACTCTTCCGCTATTTTAACTATCCTATCCATATTGGTAGTTAATTTGCCTTCTTTGTCCCTTAGTGCATACATCCGCCTTTTGCCTATCCCAAGTTTCCTCTTCACTGCTTTGACGCTTCCTCCGTTTTTCAGAGCGTGCTCAATTCTCTCCATGTTATACCTTCTTACATCGCATACTTTACGTCTATTAATCAGCTTCGAAAGCTCTGCCAGTTCTATTTTGTCTGTTGTACTTGACACTTTCATGATTTGACGCTTCTTAATTAGGTTCTTCGTTTCCTGGGAAAGCTTGCCGGTGTCCTGTCTAGCTACCCTGCCTCCAACTTCCACTGCACACTCCGTGATGATACTCGTCAGATTATCATTCATTGTATTTACGCTAAGGTTGGTTTCCTCGCTAAGAGCAGAGTACCTGTTCTGCAGTGACACTCTGAATTCCTGTACTTTCCCTCTCAGTGCTAGCTCATTGATTTGCTTCTTGCGTATCAGTTTCTGTCGTTCCTTCTTCAAGTCTAGGCGGATTCGGGCCCGTACCATTCTATGGTCACTGCATCTTACCTTGCCAACCACTTCCACGTCCTGCACGACTCCTGGGTGTGCAGTCATTATAAAGTCTATTTCGTTGTTATTTACGCCATTAGGGCTCCTCCATGTCCACTTGCGGTTTTCTCGTTTTCGGTAGAAGGTATTCAAAATACGCAGATTATTGCGTTCTGCGAATTCTACTAGTAGCTCTCCTCTGGCGTTCCTAGTGCCGATGCCATAATCTCCTACTGCCTGGTCTCCAGCCTGCTTCTCCCCTACCTTTGCATTAAAGTCGCCAATTACTATAGTATACTGTGTTTTTACCTTACTCATTGCCGATTCCACGTCTTCATAGAAGCTTTCAACTGAAGCGTCATCATGGCTGGATGTAGGCGCGTAAGCCTGTACTACCTTCATCTTGTATCTTTTATTCAGTTTAATTACGATACCTACCACCCTTTCATTAATGCTATAGTATTCCTCTATGTTTGCAGCTATGTTTCTGTGAATTAGGAACCCTACTCCCAGTTCTCTTCTGTCTGCCGAGCCCCGATAGCAAATGACGTGCCCATTCTGTAGCACAGTATAGGCCTCATCTGTCCTCCTAACCTCACTCAGCCCTATTATATTCCATTTAATGCCTTCTAGCTCCTCGAATAATACAGCTAGACTTCCCTCACTAGATAACGTTCTAACGTTAAAAGTTGCTAAATTCAAGTTCCAATGGTGGCCTGTCCGTATCCAGAGATTCCTAGCACCCTCTGCTGCTTTGCAGATCTGACCGCCGCCGTGGTCAGTTGCTCCGCAGCTGGCGGGGACTGAGGGCCGTGAGTTAATTGACGAATGCCTACGGGAGGGGGTGGCCAGATACTGCACCAGGGTGGCCAATTCTTCTCTGGTGAGATCATTGGTGCGTACCGGCTTTAAGCCGGTACGATCAGACAGTAGTGGGAATGCTCCATGCATGTCTTCCTTATGTTGTTCAGCAGCGTTGGCGGCCACCCACCACGGAGCCCAACGAGGGGACGCTACAAGGTTACAAATGCTGAAACCTGCAGACGCCAGCCGTACAACGCCACTATAACCCAATGCGCCTAGACCAAGGTAGGCTATTTGCACAGGGTTAACCCTAGCCGCCAGGAAGTTTGGAAGTAAACGGAAGAGAGTAGAAGACAGGACAGATAAATAGTAAGAGATAAAGACGAAGATGTAGGGAGAGAGAGATAGGAAAAGGCGACTGCCAATTCCCCTGGGTGGGTCAGCTCAGGGATGCCGTCTACGTGAAGCCGGGGCCAAAGGGGTGTGTTGCCTCTGCCGGGGGGCCTTAACGGTCCAATCACCCAGCGTCGGCTCAACCCCCAGGATCCCCTTTTCCTCGGACACGGCAAAGCCACGCACGGCTAGGCGTGGGAGGGAGTCGAAACTCCCCCGTTAGCTCGGGTTCGTGGTGTCGCTACACACCAAACGCCTACTTGCGCAGGCGCCCCTGCGGTCTTCAAGCATACACTATTTGGTTAAGGAGGCAGTATTTGTTCAACGAACTGACGTGCAGTGTAAATGATACTAGCAGGATTATGGCATGAGGTAAATATTGTAGGGGCACATACAAATTACGCTTATGAAAAAAAAGATGAAACACCAAGAACTAAATTATTATGGGCGAACTTGTGCCCTGATAATTATGGGCAAGAAAAATTGAAGAGTCCGCTAGAGCGTTCTAAAACAAAAACTGTTCATCCGCCAACGCGCCTTCTCCTTCTTCGCAGCTACAACCCACACTGACTCGTGCCCATGAACAAGAGGCATAAGTCGTGCGGCCACAAGCAGGAGTGCACCCAAGTCTGTGGACGCCAATTCTTCATAATATCGGATAGTCTCTGTGGCAATATTACACTCGTTTAAAACGAGTTTTGGTTTTAGCACGCAAAGGCTATATGCCTGATCATTTGACAGGTTGGTGCACTCGTATCTTAAGATTGCCACTACTGTCACATGAATTCAGTTAAAGAAAAATTGCGTTGCTTACAATACTTTATAACGAAATTGCAAGCTGCACCCAAATTTTGCATTTCATGATACTATACGAGCCAAAGAATCAGCTGTATGCGTGTTGCATAGTTAGACAATTCATTTTTTGCACATACATGCATTCTACTACTGTTCAACTAGCAACTCTTTCAAAATCATTGATGGCCATGAAGAAAGAAAGCATGTTCATTCAAATGGTTTGTACGTAATTATTGAATGTTGCTTTATTCAATATAAACACTGTATTTTTAGAGCAAAAAGCATAATGTGGACACAACGTGTGATTGTACATTAGCGCCAGTAGCAAGTCTTTAAAAGGTTTACTACATGCACCAGCTCTGCTGGTATGCAGTGCATGGAAGGCAGGGGTGTCTAGCAGCATTATATGAAACCACGATGCCTCGCCACGTGACCCTGTTCCCACCTCCTATTGGTGGACACTCGCGCGATGCGGCACGCATGACAGTTTTTCGCTGCGCTCACACGTTCAGTTAAAGTTAGGAACGAGGCACACTGGGGCTCAATGCAGGAATGAACATCCAGGAGCTAACTACGTAAAACATTTTTTTCCTGTCCAAAAGCTTAAACTGAAAAACTTAATCCTTAATCCACTAAAGAACATTACCGCACTACAGAGCTTGCATCGGCGTGGCTGAAGGGGCTGAATTTGCTTATTATTTTGAAGGCTTGAATGCTCGATTAATGAGGAGGACTTGATGAACATGATGACACCCAAAAAGCAAGACAAGTCTACAGACTATATTTACGTAAAATAAAGTGCGGTAACTTGCAAAAGAAGTATTCACTTTTTCTCAAGCATGCTGTGAGGGAATGAATCATCATGTTAACACTTATTACAATTCCCCAAAGCCAATTCAAGATTTGCAGTGCATTAATATAAGCCTTAAATATGCATATTTTCATATGGTGGTTTTGAGGTGGTAAACTCCACATATCAATCAAATATGCATATTTCTTATATAAAATTATTTATATATTGAACTATTTCACGAATCCCCTTTGAGTTCGATATATCCGGGATCAAGTGTATACTATTCAAATTCGTTTTCTTCCCAAGACCTTGCGAGCCTTTTTTGTACCACACTTCCACTTACTGCAGCCACATGTGGGTGCGAGTGAAGTGCGAAAGCACATACTTGCATGTATGTGCATGTCAAAGAACAGCAGGCGGTCAAAATTGTGCTGGCTAAACCGCCATTGTTTTATGCTAAAGCAATAAATCGCACAAAAAATCACTTGTAGTACTCGATATTTCACCATCCATGATCGGAGCAATTGGCAGACGAAACAGTATCAGAGAGAGATGCCACATCTGAGCAATAGTAGCACTGGTCAGATTAGTAATTTACATCTGGTAATTTGGTCATCTGGTCATTTTGCTAGTCTCCTATATATGCCTGCACTTATTGACAACATTGAAAACAATTTACAAGCACTCTATTTAGCAAAATTTTGAGCTCATTGGTGGTAATGAGTTCGGTCCTTACCACTAGCCGGCCACAGGGTGCAGGCTTCCTGGGTCACACACCTTTGGTGGAGATTGTAACACAATGGAAACAATTAAAAGTGGGTAGCAAAGGTTCTCTTTTTTTTCAGCATCACTTGCTTTCAAAGAGCCTTCTCAAAGTATTGTAAGCATAAAGCTAGACAAGAATTTTTCCAACAGAGAGCATAGAAACTGGAAATTGAACTTTTGTATAGCAACAATATTAACTTTATATGTCGGTGAAATGGAAACATTTTGGTGTTGCTAAAATAAACAAGAACAGTAAATGCCTCTCACTTCTATGTGAGGAACGATTCGCAAAACAGTTGATTTAAACAGTGTTCCATGCAAAGCATTTACATTTTCCGAAGCACATTCCTAGTAGTCCATGGCTCTTGCAAATTCAGCTCAACTCAGCAGAATACATTGTTAAGCTCCGACCTGCGCAACCAGGCCCAGTCAAGAAGCAGGCAGAGGCAGCGGCCATGGAGCTTAGACTTCGTGTTGACGAACAGCCGTCTCCTTTCACAAATGAAAAAAATATTAACGTATGTTTGTGTGTGAATTCGTACACATCTTGTGCTTAGCACAACTTCGTAACATTTCGCTAAATAAAAAAATCGCAACGCAGTCAGCTGCATGTGCATGCTTCGCATAACATAGGTTCGCAAAGTATGTGGGACCTGTCGAATTTTGCCCCGCCGCAGTGGTCTAGTGGCTAAGGTACTCGGCCGCTGACCCGCAGGTCGCGGGTTTGGATCCCGGCTGCAGCGGCTGCGTTTCCGATGGAGGCGGAAATGTTGTGGGCCCGTGTGCTCGGATTTAGATGCATGTTAAACAACCCCGGGTGGTCGAAATCTCTGGAGCCCTCCACTACGGCGTCTCTCATAGTCATATGGTGGTTTTGGGACGTTAAGCCCGACATATCAATCAATCAAACCTGTCAAATTTTTTAAATTAAAGATTTATCTGTCCATCTTTTTGCTATTGGCCACATCTGCATAGACCTCTCACTGAAAAAAGGGAACTGTATTGCCCAGAGAATACATTCTTGGGCCATAATTCACAGCGATACATTCAATCGTGCAACATTTTGCAAGATCAGCACGGCACACGTTGGTGCACGTCTAAAACCACTACGCCATCTTGGCACAGTTTGCATTGTGCTGAAATGCTGTGGCTTGTGGACAGCGGATGCACCTGTTGCTTGCCTCTTAAAATCCCGTGAAGTAGAAGAATTTCAAAAAGCTATCACAAAAATATCATTATGCAAGAAAAAATCTTCAAAAGAACAATCAAGTTTGATTGATTGATATGTAGGGTTTAACGTCCGAAAACCACTATATGATTTTGAGAGACGCCGTAGTGGAGGGCTCCGGAAGTTTTGACCACCTGGGGTTCTTTAACGTGCACCCAAATCTGAGCACACGGGCCTACAACATTTCCGCCTCCATCGAAAATGCAGCCGCCGCATCTGGGATTTGAACCCGCGACCTGCGGGTCAGCAGCCGAACACCTTAGCCACTAGACCACCACGGCGGGGCGCAAGAACAATCAAGTTTGAAGTCATAATTATTAATATGGCTACTAGTACGATAACCAAGAAATCGACTTCAACACGGCTAATGTTAGTTTTAAGGCCTATGTTCACTGGACAATGAACTATACCACAAAAAGCACAGCGTTCAGGCAAAGCACCACACAAAAAAAGAAAGCAGTCCATTTTGTTATTACCTACAATGCCTTTAAAATGATATTTTTACCTCTACTTATCGCTTTTTATCTAAGTAACTGGTGTGAAACAATTTAGCTGAAAATGCACTGTGCCTCCAAAACCTGTTGGTTGAATCTGAATTTTTAAAAAATGGTAAACCTTGCACTAAATTAGGCTCCACAAGCCTTGGAAGAGCGAGACTGCATAACTCTTAGGACTACATTAGTTACTTGTGTTTTGTTTCTGGGCTTAAGCATGAATACAAGGGCTTAACTGAATTGCTGCTAACAAATAAATGCTTTCGAAATTGCCCGAGCGTCAAAGGATGCTCAGACATTTGTTGTTTTTCTCACTGGGTTATTCTACACCAAACCTACAAACCATACTGCCTGGTGACCATCACAAATATATAGTTTAAAAAATGATGGTAATTTACTCTTTTGAAGATAGTTATTTGCAGAAATATTTTGAAGAGAAAAAAGTAGTGGTTACGTGGGTACAATCAGAATTTCGCAGAATGTCGTGCGGGTGTTATTTGTGAGAAAAATTTAAAAGTACCGCTTTTTCTTGCCATATCAAATTTGAGCTACATATTAAGTAAAGGTGCCTTTTAAAGTGTGCAATTTTTTCGCTACATAGGCAATTAGTGCAATTTTTCCGCTTCATAGGCTTTGAAGAATTCAGTCAAAATGATTATCGTTTGCATTTTTCAAATCGCAATACTGCACATTGTATGAATATTTGAGCCACAAATACTCACTGCACAGAAGATATATTTCATGAAAAAAAATAATGTTAGGTCCAGATTACAAATGTCACTATATAATCGTTTTTGTCCACATTGAGATGCAATTTGCACTGTGTGTTTGTCTAATTGAAAATTACTTTTATGTGTAAGTTGAAAGCAAATATACAGCTCTTGTTATATGGCAAGTGTTATTATTACAATTTTTGTTTCAATGAGGAAAATGATTTTTGAAGTCTCCTGTTGAGGGTCAAGGGAAACTTCAGAACGAAAGCTGTCGTATATCAAATGCAGAAAACAGCCATCATAAGGAAACTTCAAAAATAATTTCTCCCTGAAGACAAAGTGTATTCAATCAACTTACCATATAAAGAGAACTGCTTCCTTGCTTTTGATGTGGCAACAATTGCACTAATATTACTGAGCTTCATCCACTACACACAATCACCTTTACTTACTACCTAGACCAAATTTGGTATAGAACAGGCAGTATTTTTGAAACACTTCTTTTTACTTTTTACAAGCAACACCCAGACGACCTCCTGGGATGTCCAGAAAGCACCAACGTGGCCCAATATTTTGTTCTCTGTGATATATTTTAGCATTTTGCTGTTTTCAATACAGTAAACGAGCACAATATTTTTTTTTCAAAACACATTAGGATGGTTGGCAAAATGGCTCGGATGTTTGGTGTGTAATTGCCTCATTGCCAGCATTTATTCTTCTGAAGCTCAAGCTATCACCTCTCTGTTATGGCATTCCTTACATACAATGCCTGCATAGAAAAGAAAAAGAAAGGCAGGTCTGACAAAGTTCACAAGGCAAGATATTATCATGTTGGATAAATTCATTGCCATAAACAGCAGCAAAATAACATTCATTTTGAGTAGTCCAAGACACAAGCTATATACTAGTATACTAAGAGCCAAGCACAAACTTTTCATTTGATCATGTGTGATGATAGACAGGAAGCACCTATTGCAAAACTGATCAGCCTGTAATTGACTGAATGAAGTACAATGCACTGTTCAATCCAACAACACATAAGCATCTTTGCTATAGCAAAGCCATGTGTTATTGATTGCTGTACTAGATGTGACAATTGCAAGTGTAACAAAAAGGGGAAAAACAAAACAAGGAAAAAAGAAGAAAAGGGGGGATGCAAAGTAGGAACAGTGTAGCACTACTTCTGCTTTGCATCCTCCTTTTCATTCTTCTTTTTCTTGTTTTCTATCTTTTACCTTTTTTTTGCTTCCCTTACCCCCAACCTCCGACAGGAGAACACTTTGTATCAGCGCAACCTAACTTGAAAGGAAGCAAGGGCTGCACTCTTCTGCGTAATAGGTTTTTTTAGACAAACATTTCCAACAGGCACACACGCCTGCACCAAAAGATGATGTCATTACTAATCCCTTTTAAACTAACACGCCAAGGACGACAAGGTGACTTCTAAAAAATAGGTTCTCCTATCGCAACATCGGCCAGCCTGTCTGAGGCACTTCCACTGTTCACCCAGATTACCCAACTAGATGTTTCCATCTGTCGACTCGCATCTTCGTATGGGATAACACTAGGACGAGCTTACATTGATGAATACGCACGAAAAATTAGTGATGTATCATGTATCAAATTAAGCAACTGTGCTAAAAAATTATTGATAGCTTGCTTCCAGGCTTTTTATACTGTAGCCTGAAACTTTGTAATGTCTTTTATGCACATGAACCAGATTGACAACGTAAAGCACAACATGCTTAATACTACGAGGAACATGATAACGACAAAATGACCAGCCACCCAAATTTTTCGCTGTACATGTTTATAAAATGTTCATGTAGACCCAAACGAGGCGCTTATGATACAAGCCGAAAAACCTACAAGTGGGGTCTTGGGGCCTTCTGGAAGTAGACGTTTAGCATTTTTTCTGTGGAGGGCTTTACACCCATAGTGAGGAACAAGACTCCTGTATAATGAAGAGTGTTGGCAGCTATCAGTTACAAAAAAACTAATGCAGCTAATCTTCCCCGACACATCTGTACATTAGAGAGGTGACGTAGCTTCTGTCATTTGTGGCAGTAACTCCAACAGGACCGGTGCGAAAATGGGCACTACTTGGCTTGACTAATGTCCAAACACGCCTGCCCGACTCCCTCTAGACATCACGGCTGAATCTGACACATGATTTCTTGACTGCTGGCTGGACAAAACAAAACCACTGACGCACTCACAATACACACCGTGAAGTTCCTCTGGAGTAATCAACTTCGTCTTCTGCGATGAAAAAGCAGCACAGTGTACTGATAAGGCACTCCTTGCAATAGTTTGCAACGCCACACAGTGACATTACTGTTCCTGTCGAAGAGAGCTTGGGGAGCTTGGAGGGTGCTTGCTGTTTTCTGTTGGCTGCTGCCGCTTCTCGTTTCCTGCTCAAGGTCAAACCTGCACAAAGTTGCAGACGAGACTTTAAGAGTTGTATATAATGATATACAAATTTTTGCTGAACACAATTTTTTCGTGGCACACTGAGGAATTTCTTATAAAACTTAAAGCCTCGAATATTGAAACATTTACAATTGATCCGAAGATGCACTTGACTCTAAAGGAGCAAGTTTGTAATGTAGTGTATATAAAGAAAGGTCATTCAGCACAACCACAACTACAGTTGCACACGAAAACAACATTAGCTGGACGCTGTGGGCAGCTTTCAGGCCATAGCTTAAGCTGACACTGGTCGTCCAAAGATACTAAATATATGCAAAGATTGCCTGATTGATTTCAGGCTGTACTGAAGGGTAGGGCACAAATCTATCGTTCTACTCATGAGTATTGCACAAAATTCAACATCAGTACCAACACATTCAGCTAAAAATTTTGATTAGGATTTCTTCATTAAAGAGACAGACAAGTCGCCAGAATGTGTGATTGGAGGTGGAAATCAAAATCCGTGAATTGAACTGCACTCTTTTGCAACTTGAGTGGCATTTCCTTATAAAATTGCACTTAAAATGCCTAAAATTAGTATATCATGCAGCCTGTTTGTTTACTGCAAATTATTTAATGCTTTAACATGCAAAACGATTAGTAGTCAAAGTTACAACATATATCCATATTACCTGTGCCAACATTATTCTGTGCTGCCTACGCAAAGGAGTCAACCGTCAAAAGGCAGCGCTGCTATCGTGGCAAACAATGCGAAATATGTGCATGTCACACGCACGTTAAATGCATGCTTTCCCAGCAAACTGCAATGCACAAACATATAAAGCTGTTATGCTGACCTCCCACTGTTCGCTGCTTGTGTTGTGTGACATTTCATAGCAGTTAGAGACCCCGAAAATTCTTAAAATGTTTCCAGCACTTTCTGTGTTACCACTAAATGTACTCATGAAAGCTCTGTAAAACAAAAGAAACCAGCCCCGAAAATTCTCTTCTTTCACTGCATGATTATACGCTCAGATCAGTAAGCTTTCAATTGCAGCAAAAAACAACTACTATTAAAATTGATATTCGGTCACAATAACTGCTTTATGCATTAAGCCATGTTATTAGTTTAAACGGTCGTCCTGTTTTACACGATCTGGTCTGCAAGAACTCTTGAACCGGCCACCATATAGGTTGGAAGACACACACAGAGTTTGCGACAAAACTAGTTTCCCGTGGAGCATCCTTATGCACTATAACAACGCATCTCAATCTAGTTAGTTGATCAGAACGAGATGAAAACACCTAGCACTTGAAAAGCACGGGCAGAAAGAATGACGCCTGCACCCTGTGCTCCCTGTACATTCTCCTTAAGGGTGCAGTTTTCACCTTATCCTTATGCAATTTCGCATTTATAACAAATTTCGCTGCATATTCTTTGTGGCATTAAAGTGTGTAATACCGTCATGTGTAACCCATGTTTTTATAAAAATAGAATTTAAGATAGCTTGATTCAAAAATAACAAAGTGCATCCAGCACCATGTCCTGTACCCATTCTTTAGGCAAGTGGCAGAATGATTTATTCTTCAAAACATATCTTACTTGTAACCACTACAAGAGCTAACTCGTACACTGGCACATTCTGTTTGCCTCTTCAGATTATAAGGTACATTTTTTACACCAGAAAATCCGCAAGAAGAATAGAAGTGTTGTAATTGTGAAGAAGAAAGCTAGAAGGAAAAAAGATAACCTGCCCTGGACAGGGACCAAGCCTGCGAACTTCGAATAACATGTCCGATGCTTTATCAACAGAGCTACCATGGCGGCTATCCCCCATCCATTTTGTACGGTATATATGTGCATTTAATCATGGAAGAGTCAGTCAGCGCTGCCTGTTACCATTATGGCGAGTGTGGGACAGCTTTTTTGCCTACTGGCAATTACATTACGATTGCAATTACGTTACGATTACTTCCAATATCCCTATACTTCTTTGGCAGCATTATGCATCTGGTAGTTCTCAGAAAATCTGCTAGTCACAGGAGGTGCAATGGTTCGCCGTCCCACCTAAATACATGTACTTGAACACATGCACAACTGATCAAAAAAACAAGTGACACACCGCTAAAATTACTGAGATTCACTGTTTCAGATTCATGATTAAAGGAAAGAACTATAAATTTAAGGGTTTGTTGTTTTTGTTGAACACGTTATAATGAGAACCAGCAGAAAATGATGCCAAACAAACTATAGGGGATGTTATCAAAAATAACTTTAACAAAATTGTGAAAAGAAAAGTGAACAAAAACGTAACTTGGCGACAAATTAATAATGGTTTGACAATTTTTGACAATTGAATTGACATTACTTTTTATACCATCCCTATATTTTCCTGGGTAATGTTGTCGGGTTATTCTCATTATTAGAGTGGTGAGTAGGCTGACACAGTAAGGATATGGCATTGATACTTCTTTTGAACACCTAATAGTTTGAGGACCTTAAAACAGTGTGAGCTACTTTGAGTAGACCAGAATATTAGGTTGGATCAAAAAAAACGTACACACATTTTTACCAGGCTTTCTAACACACTTTGAGACATAAACGTGTATGCTGCTAGTAATGTTAAGTACCATTACTTTTCTCACACTATGCACTGTAGCAGGTGTAGTTAGAGCAGTGATAGTGAAGGATTAATCAAGAACGCCACATACTGCGTTCACATCAATGGTCGCGTATTTGAAAAATCAACCTGCTGTATAGTAAAAAAAATTAGAGCATTTATGATTTTATCCAAATCAAGTTATACCGACTGGGTAAGCAAACCATTTGCATAAAATCAAAAGGCATAAAGTGATTCATGTACTATAACTATGTGAACAATTTCAACAACGCTGGGCAAAGTGACAACAGTTCTATTAAAAACCCCTCTCATTATAACATGCATGAAAAGCACCACACCAGAATATTTTATGGTGGATGTAATATCAAGTCTACTAGACTGTCTATTGACCTCTTAGAAGAAGGGTTTCTCCTTCACGTTCAAAGGGCAACCACTTAGCCTTTTCCTGAGCTTTTCTGTGAATATTTCCAGAATTTCAGACATCATTAGGATTGATTTAGAGTGAACATATTTTGCTTACGCATTGAAACCTAGTTCTGTATGTAACTGCAATTATGGGTGCCAAATCACCTCTAATTATTTTTTAACATTTAACGCAAATGTGTGCAACGACTTCAGAATAGTGTCCTGATCAACAATGACAACTGCAGCAGCACAACTAGCTATGGGTGCCCATAAAGTAGCTAGAAACAATACCTTTACCTCTTTGAGCCTTTTGGAAGTGTTCAGCCCCTCAGTGCTCACCTTACAACATTTTTTTAAAATTACGTGTTTGTGTGCCCACTGCTCTTGCTCCTTGTACAGTGAGGAGGAGCACATGGCAAGAAGAGAAAAGAAAGAAGCATAGCGAAAAAAGCGAAATAAGCGAGGACCTTTTTTGTATCGTCCAATGTGTGTAACATTACAATTGCGACAACATATAGAAAAATTATCACGGCTATGCATCCATTGTAGAGCCATTCACAGCTGCAACACCACGACTAAATTTCAACCTTGTGTTGGTTTAGGATCCCTTTATAGTGGCAAGCTAATGATATCTGTATTTGGTTGACACATTTCAAGATGCTGTTAAATGTTATATGGTAATCTCATTTAGAATGCACGTCACATGGCTTCGTTGTATATGTGGTCACAAGTACCTCTGGTCGCAAAGCAATATGGCAGAGCCTAAACAGACGTCACCGACCACTCCAATCTGAACTTGTCTTAGCTACTTGCCCATTATCATCCAAGCAAGAATTGAACAAGTGAAGCTGCTACAGATATGTGCAAGCTTATGCTAAGGACCAAGTATGACGGGTGCATTGAAGAAGAACGGTTATTTGGGCTAGTTGGTTTGAATTCATGGTATAAAGGGCTGCAACGCGAGCACGAAGGTGCTAGAAGAAACAGACGAAAGGCGAGGCACGGAAAGCAAAGAAGACAACACGAGCGCTTTAGTATGTGTCAGCGCTCGTGGTGTCATCTTTGCTTTCCGTGCCTCGCCTTTCGTCTGTTTCTTCTAGCACCTTCGTGGTCGCGCTGCAGCCCATATTACTATGAAGGGTGTTTTGTCATTATTGAGATCAGTTATTTGTTCAAGAACACCTGCTGTCAAGCACAAATACATTGCTGTCGAAGCATCAAGATTCAAATATAAAGCAAAAAGAAGTGTCTCTTTAAAAATTACAGGCCACAAGGTGCAAGATAAATAGTTGATATACTTGGGATGTAAGGCACGCACAAGAGGTGCTGCCATATTATACTTTTGCCTGTGTTGCAACCTGCTTGCTTTACTCACCCAACACATCTGTAAAGATGCCGTGAAAACACCAAGCAGCTGATGCAGCATGGTTGAACACATCTCCAGGGATTCCACCATTCATATTGGCTAAGCAGCCCTACAGCCTCCACAGTTCTGCAATCATTTGTAAGAAAAATATAGTTTTACCCAAAGTTATTCGTTTACAGACACACATCCAAGATGCATAACCACTCTATAGGAAGTTTGCATGGTAATGCGCTGGGTAGCAAAACGGATGCCAATATCAAGTAAGTATCCCGGCCTGCCTCTTCTTTCTTTCCGTTTTTAAAAAATTAATCAATCCATGGTTAATAAATGTTCCCCCAATGTGATGTGTACTGGCAGTCCGGTGAAGAATTACATTGTATTTCAAACACAATCCAATTCATGGCAAGTAAGCTGCAATAGCAATTTGTCAGCCGTTCAAGAACACAGCACGAAGTTTAGCTAAAACCTATGTTTTTATAAACACCATTCAATTTGATATAAAAGTTGTGAGCATTATGTGAAAGAACATGGATTCATGTTTAATCAATGATTTCTTATAATGTACTGATATGAATGCAAGTAACTGAATATATAACGATAATTTTTGCTTGAGCATTTAGAGTTATGAACACTATCGCACTTGCCAGCTGCATCTTGTCCAAAACAGCGGCAAGCTAGGCTAGTTTCTGTAGGTGAGCAGTAATGAACAGTGCAAATTAACAACGAGAAACACTAGTAACAACAGTATGGAGCAAGCACAGACTGCCAAATGTATAATTTATTGCACAAAAGTTCGCCTGAATATCAGTCAGACAACTCGTGCAAATGAAGGTCCAGGTGGAAATGAACAAGTTACGAAATCAACAATGCCTGCTTTCTCTAACAGGACGTACCCTTATTCACATAAAGTATGCAGGGGTAGGCCCCTACCGAGGTACGTCACAGCATGATGTCACAAGATATAAAAGACCTAATGCGCATACATGTCTTTAAGACAAAAACGAAACAGTGTCAATAAACGGATACCTGATGCATTTTGTAATTTTTCAATATCTTGCTTCGTTTGTAAAAAAAAGTTTGAAATGTTCTTGTGACTTGCTCTTTTGTTATTCGTATTTTAGCTTTTTCTTTGTATTAACATAGGAGATCCCGCCTGCAGGTTTACTATCTAGGGACCACCTCCTGCATACTAATCCACAATGTATAATTCTGACACTAGTAAGAAACATTAATTGATTGGTTGAATGATTGATATGAGTGGAGACGAAGCGTATTCCGTCTACTGTGCTTGCGAAACTTACAGTGCAGCTTGCGGCAAGTTTGAGAAAGTAATACTGTGACTTCTTGCGGGACTGTGGAGAGCAAACTGCGCCTGAGCGCTTCTGTGACTGCGTGGCCGTTTCCTCTCCTTTTCCGGCCGTTGCCGCACGCTTGGCTTGGTGAGACCCGCTTAATGCGAGCCCTTTTTACTTCGCGGAGCGTTCGTGATGCGCAACATGGGAACGCAGCTACACTGCTCGCGGATCGATGCAGCTGGCGCTACTTGAGAAAGGCACCAGCGGGGAACTGTTACAGCTTCGCCATGGTGTTCACGCTTCTATGGTGTTCTTCAAGCAGTAAGGTGATTCGCAGAGGGGAAGCCGCTCGGGTAGTCCGACCCAACATAGCTTTTAATATGATTTGGCGTAAAAGAATTTCGCCCTGATTCCTGTCTTCAACGAAGAGAACCTGCGGCTCGGGCACGCGCTGAGCGAGCAGGTGAAGCAGAGAAAGACGAGGCTGAATAAGACCATGCGGCCTACTGAACAGGCGCTGTGTATTATTTCTCTATGACATGTCACATATTTTATGTGTTGGGTTCATTGCTGTATATTGCTGGTCCAGCCCGCGCCTAATCATCTGTGAGTTGTTAATTTGTAACAATAATATACTTTAAGAAGCACTTCTACAGCGAAGTGTTCTACATGCCAGGATCTGGTGTGAAATGTGTCTGAAATGTTGCCCATACTATCATGCATGCGACATTGTCGCGTCATCTTTACAAGGCGGAGCGAAGCCAACGCCACCACAACACCACGCGCATTTCGCTCTGATTCCGAGTGATGAAACGAGTGCGGGACTACAGCGGCAATGATGACAGGAACGTCAGCGTTAGTCTAATCGTCCCCACTAGGCTAAAGTGAATGTACAAGATTGGGTCAACACTAAACGCACACGCAATGCCCACCAGAATGCTCCTTGCAGTCTCGATAAGTACTAGACACCAGTCGGCATGTGATAACAACTCAGACGAGCGCTGTGAGGGAACGTTTATAATTTTAAAGAGGGTCTGGTGGGAAAACCGATCGGGTACCATTGTGGCAAGTCTCACCGTCTGGGGTTCGTCAACCGCTTTTCAGGGCCTTTGGAGTGCGTCACTGGGTGGGGATGACTATTGGGAACCGTGCGTCATGAGTACCCAAAGAAAGTGCACACGTGCGGGACATGTCACGAGCTGTTCCTTTGTGTAACAACATGAGCTCGTGCATTATGCGACGATATCTTCACACATACGCCGAACAGGAAAAAGAAGGCATTGCGATGCGAAGTGTCTGGTCATAACGCCACGCCATGGCCTTTATCTGCGCTATACATATTTAAATGCTTAGTGTAGTTGCAACTGACATCGCTACAAACAGCTGCGATGCGTAAGAACAGGCATACCACAGCACCCCCAAAAAATGATTGTGGCAAAGGAAAGGCTGCTGTACCCTCACCATCCCATCATCTGCATACGTCGGTGTATACACGAGAGGGGCCAGTATGTTGAAAAGAGGCAAACACTGACCTTGGTTGAAGAATGGCTATGCCAATACATAAAACTTTTTATAATATCAATGAACAATTCGACTAATCTCATGCACCTTGGGAATCAATAATATGCGGTACACATGGAGGGAATGTGACTGCGTTGTCTTTTTTTATTGAGCGAAACGTAGGAAAATCACGCTAAAAATAAGTGCAAACGACATACGTACAGATATACGTCGAACAGCCGCATGTTTACTGTTGCGTAACGGTTCGAACAGCCACATGGCTCATTATCAACACAGGAAGCGGTAAGCTGCCATGTAGTACTTGTGCCAGCGAGGATGGTGGCTCTGGACACTGCTAGATAAATGGGCTTCAGGTGATGGCGCTGTTCACCCAACGAAACAGCTGCATGATAGGAGTACTTACGTACTGTGTATAAGATGGAATAGCCAGCACTGAAACCACAATGGACGTTTCACTAACGTTGAAATTTCCTTGAGAAGCAGTTCACAGACCACGTGTAGCTGTGTGGTCGAATGCCTGCATTTCAACGCGGAATGCTGGGGTACGATTGCTGCTGAGAACATAATATTTCTTCCCAGCGTTGGTTGGACCAAGGCTGCCGATGCCAGGCTTTAGAGCCGAAACTCCTTAATGCCGACCTAGTTGGCTTTCATCGCACCCCACAAAACCTAAACCGCAACTTAACACCACCACAACAAAAAAGACCAAAAATGGCAGATCCCACGTATAGTGGGAATCGATGATATGCGAAGCGCGAATGAGAAACGTCGATATGTCACAGTAAAATTAGCACAACGTTACAATATTGATGTAAATGATGTCGTACATGATTTTCGTGTCATGAGTATTATCTTTGGATGTGTCCTTTACTTTCGTCATTCATTCACGTCACGTGATACCAAATTTAGGGTTTGTGGAGCTAGCGAAACGGCCGGAAGCACGCAATGAGCGCGGTATGTTGTCATGTTCTTACCTGACTAGCCTGTCAGGATTATCATGTTTGCACCAGTCATGTATATCGTCAATCATTGACGTCTTGTGACACCAACCATGGTAGATGCGGCGCTAGAAAAACGGCCTCGAGAGCATCATGAAGGGCCCAATATACTCCAATGTAGCGTTGACGTGCGAGCATTCTAGGCACAGCGACGCTACGTTCAAAACGCGAGCACTCTGTAGTCTGACCCCAGGCGCGACCAGCGTCCGACAGCGCGGGCTGATGGCAACCGGTGCGAAATGCGATATGCTGCATTTTAGGCCGATGCGTTATTCTGACAACACTGCGTCTCCCTCTTTTTGTGACGGAGGGACGCCAAGGGATGCCAGGCGCACTGAAACGCGCATGCGTCAAAGGAACGCAGCACGGCTCGCGCCTGCGAGTATACGGCAAGACAGGCACCTGGCGTGGCAACGCCGGCGTGACGAGACGAAATGAACGCCGGTGAGCACGTGCACCGCTTCACGTCGAAATGTATTGGCGCCTTGACTGTGGCAACCAGTCATTTTCTCACATGACACGCATCTCATGATTATCATGTTTGCACCACTCACATACCTTTGTCACCCATTGACGTCACGTAATACCAAATTTGGCATATGTGAAGCTAGCGAAACGGCCGAGAGCGCATCATGTGTGTGGTATGAAGTCATATATTTACATGACACACATCTCACGTGTCTCTTGTTTGCACCAGTATCATACCTTCGTCATTCATTAACGTCCCGTAATACCGAGCTTGGCAATTGTGAAGCTAGCGAAACGGTCGCTAGCGCATCATAAGCTTGGCACGTAGTCATGTTGTTACATGACACGCATCTCATGATTATCATGTTTGCACCGGTCACATACTTTGTCATCCATTTACGCACCATAATACCAAATTCGGTATACGTGACGCTAGCGAAGAGGCCGCGAGCGCATCACGAGCGTGGCATGTAGTCATGTTATAACATGACACGGATATCATGAGTTTCATGTTAAGGTTCGTTTGTTGTGTTCGCCATGCAATCATGTCTTACGACACCAGTTTTGCAACATGCCTCTTGAATTAAACCACCACAGAAGCTGCAGCACCATAATATATAAATCATGACATTCATGACACACATGTCTTGATTTTCGTGTTATGGCTAGTCACATATGTTTTTCATACAGTCATGTTATGCCATACCAAGTTTGATATTGATACCATTATCGAAACGGCCAGGAGAGCTAAAAGTCGAAGGCGGCTAGATAAATAGATAGATAGATAGATAGATAGATAGATAGATAGATAGATAGATAGATAGATAGATAGATAGATAGATAGATAGATACGCTCATAGTCACCAAAGTTCGCTAAGAAATGCTTAACATTTAAAAGTCAGAGCTTCGCCGGAAAGGCGAAACAGTGAACGCGATAGCAACAATTTGAGTGGTCAAGCGCAATATAGAAATCAGATCGAAATGATCCACGTGTTTTTTGCGCACAGATTACGCATGAAACGTACTCACAGGTACGGATGCACGCAAATAAGCATCTCATTTTTTACTTGCCTGAGTCTGAAAAGCGCGCGCTAATCGCAAGCTGGGACTGCAATGGTTGCAGTGACCTTTGTGTGTCCGGTAACTACAGCAGAATCGTTCCACGTAAAGCTCGACGCCAGCCAAGGCGTACGATCCTCCCCTCCTCGCCACCGCGATATAAGGGCGGGCAAGGAGCGTAGCTCTCGTTCTCTAAGCCGGGAAAACTACGCGTAGGAGATTAAAGTGGGCGCCGTGGCACGATATGACAACGTGCGCTCATTGCGCCTTATTTCGTTTAATGCTGAAAACAGAGCAGCGGTATGGTAGATATAAATAGCTTGCCGTTTCAACGGTGAAGAACGTTCTTCGGGGTGGATCAGTGGTTAACACGTTGCCTTTACGATGCAGAGGTCCCACGTTTGATTCCACGTGCCGGAGTGTTTTTTTCTAGATTTTTTTTCTTTCTTGCGTTTTCACATATATAATTACGTATACATATACGGTGCATGACATCAATGCAGACGCCAATGCCAGCGGCAAAGTCCTGCCGAGTGTTCTATATAATTACTATCGTAATAAAACAAATACAGATGTGTAAACAACCTACTCCATGTGTAATAAACTATACAACAGAACAATGGCCGATCACCCATGCCATCCATCCGTCGATGCATCTATCCATCCGCGCATCTCTCAAACAATCAATATGCCTCCACCTTCATCTGTCTGTCCGCCGATCCGTACCTCTGTCCGAGTGTCCTACCCTTCATGCGCCCGTTAATACGCCCAGCTGTTCATCCGTTCATCAACCTGTCAATCCTTTATACTACTCGTTGACCTCAGAATAGACATTATGGAACTTAGGACCTATAGCTTCGCCCACTCGTTATCACTCCATTGACTTGCACTGAATTTCCTTAATGCGCTTGAACTGAAATTACATATGTATGTTCGTGCCATTTTCTTAGTTTTTATAAACTACCAATTACCTTTATTGCACTGCGCCTAACTACAGTTGATGTTAAATTAAGGGGACGGGTATATCATAGGAATACATATGTAGTGTTTGTGACATTTCATAACCGTCAGTGCATCCCCATTCGACGCTTCATGAACATTAGAGTCTATCTGAAATGTACGTGCGATGCCTGGCATGGCTCGGGAGTAGAATATTTGGTTACCGGGTAAAATTCTGAGGATCGATTTCTGATGGGGCCCTGGTGTTTTTACAGCATAGCCTGTAATGAGATCACGATACGGGTCACGTGCGGCGTCGTGGTTGTTCGCCGCCACCAGTGTACGACCACTCTTGCTCAAATATATTTCAAAAGTTACCAGCTACTAGCATGATTTTATTACGTCATCTGGGTGGATTCTAACCCACGCCTGCATGCGTGGCAGCCGAGCAATCTACCTCTCGGTTACACCTGTGCTTGTGAGATGCTTGCGAGAACACCTACACAGGTGCAAAGTTAGCATTCAAATTGCATTAAAAATGTAACAATACCTGGGAAAACAACACTACGAATCTTTTTCGAGTCCAAGTCGAATACACTTTTAATACAATTTACCAACACTTCGGAAAATATTACCAACACATTTACAACCAATCAAGCAGATAGGCAAGTACCCACTAAACAATACTAGTACACTCGCATCGCCGTGACCAATATAATTCTTACTAATTTTTTCCTTCATTAATTACGTCATCATCTATATGGAGTGCTGCACCGAAATGGCCTAATTTTCTTCTTCCACTTATCTGATTGCACCTCCTCACAAGCTGCCGACCCCTGCAGAAGAATGAAATTGCAGAGCTACGCACGCGGCGTCAGCTGAGCCACGGTGATGCGCTGACCCGGAATTACGTGAAGTGGAGAACGGGGCACGTGCACATCGCCGCGCCAATGCACAGGTACATGCAGCAGAGTACGGGGCACGAAACAATCGCCGTGCCGACCCGGTGGTTCGTGACGCCAGGATATAGGCTCGAGAGCTCCTACATTTGGACCTTCAAATACGTGCATTAGAAAAAGAGGCCCAAAACTTGAGACTCTCAGATTGTGAGGTGCGCGCAACTGAAAACGAGGCTCCACAGCTCCGAGGCGCAGCACCTAAGGCGTGTCCCGCAGAAAACGAGGCCTGACAGTTTCGCCAAGCCAACCCTCTACCCCGTCTTTCTGAAAATGAGGCTCGCGATCTTCAGCGTTCTAACCCTTAGGTGAGTGCAGCAGAAACTGAGGACTGAGAGCTGCAACGCACGAACCCCGAAGCGCGTGAAGCGGAAATTGAGGCACGGGAGCTTCGCCGGAGAGACTCACATATCTGTGCTGTTAAAACTCACGTTCGTCAACTTCGTTGCGGAGAACCTGAAACACCGGCACGTGAGAAATTTTACAGCCAACAATGCCGACGAGATTCCAACGTACGTGAAATTGATAAGCAGACAGCGAGACTTGAAGAATCTAGCGTGACACCAACTCTTTCTGGGTACTGTTTCTATAAATACCGTGCAGTCAAGTTTTCCAGTGCGGCTGTAGGGCAAGAACGCAATGCCTGACTGAGGAAACGCAATAAATAGGTTGAGGTCAATAAAAACGTAACGAAATGTCCGCGTATTTTTGACCGCCTGAGTGGGCAGATTGCAGCAGGAATACACGGGGACGTGTGCGTGCGTCCTTCGACTTCGGCAAACGAAAGATGTGATATTGCCAGCAACGCACCTCCCTCTGGTCAGCGGACGATGATTATGTGGGAGGCACCACGGCATTCCTTTTTGTGCATAAGGCGCGCATGGCGATACTGACGCACCTTGATATGGATCTCCCATACGACTCTTGTATGATATCACTGCTGTCTCAACAGAGAGGCCAACGTTTATTCAACATATTGAACTTGCGTTGTCCTCCTCGTCTTGTGGGGACCGCTTTTGCGAATCTGTTCGACAGGGCGTTGCGCATGCTGGCCCATCTACCTCTGGTCATTTTTGGGAACTTGAACACCTCCAGTCTTACCTAGGGCGGCCACTATGAGAAGACTCTGGGTAGAGGAGCTCATCTTATTGCTCCTCAAGGAGCTCATCTTATTGCTTAGACTCAACCTGCTTGTCGATCCGGCGCACCCCACGTGTTCGAGCGATTCGGTCACATGCGACACATGTCTCACCTTCGCCCTTACTCCTAACATTCGTGACGCTATACTCGGCAACAATTTCTTTAGGCACTGAAGGGAAAGCTGCGGAGGCGAAGCTTCTCTACATGTATTACTACGTGAAGTGGTCCGTATTGGCGTGCGTCTTGTAACCCCTTGGAAAGATATGGGGGCGCACCATCAGCGTTTAATGTAGACGTAGACGCTACTTAGCATTTTAGGTGCACGTAAAAAAGTAGGACTTTTTGACGCGTTTAGAAATGGGAAGTCACAACAAACAAAAAAATTGCGAATATCTTACAGAGATGAGCTCTGTCCTGTCTGAAATAGCTTCACGTGTAAAACAAGGGAGGAACATTCATACTTTACGTTGAAAATACGGGCGCTACTTTGGAGCAACAATCATTGCTGGTATACGCGATGCATGTAATTCTGCTCCGGAGCTTTCCCCTAAGTGCCAAGAAAAGAGTCGCCAAGTTTAGATAGGAAAACTTGGGCGAGTCTTTGCGAAGTGTATAAAGACGCCACGTACATTGCCTGTAGACAGACTTGTGTAGGAGAGCAGCAAAATGTACGTCAGTGGTGCAATTATGTACAAATTCTAAATCAGGATGGAGACAGTTTGTTCCATGGAGTCGCACGCGATTGGCCCATTCGAGTCGTGACGAATGCTGTTACGTCCTATGTGACGTGGGCCAAGGTGTCAGGTGATTGTTTTTCTCCGGTTTTCAGATTAAGGCGAGGTATCGGTCGGAAAGACAGTCCGAAAGAAACTGGATGGATTGAAATCTCTGCAAGGTGGCATGGATTGAATTGAAATGTAAAAGCTTCGCGACTTTTCAGCATCCGGGCACTTATACAACATGGCGTTTTTAACTGCCACGGTTTTTCGCCTTGCGTCTGTGGCACCTGCAGCCGAGCAGATACGAAGAAGCTAGGTTAAAGATGCATTTGAAAAGTTCACTGAAGAAGAGTTCTGGCAATGTTCTCGTCTCTCTGAACGAACAGTGCGTAGCTTGCGCGACAAACTTGTCCCTACCATCAGATGCCAGCGAGCTAGCGGCCTTTCCACAGAGAGAGAAAGCGTTGTGTGTGCTGCGACTTTTCACCACTGGTTGCTTCTAGCGGAGCATTGGTCGCGAGGATCCCATCAGCAAGTCTCTGCCGGCTGTGAGCAACACTATCCACGAGGTGACGCAGGCCAGCATCACTGTGGCTTCTAGGAAAAAGTGGCGGACTTCTCACTGACAACAGCTGCTAAAGATGACGCAAAGGCGGCGTTTGTGCTACGCGGTTGCATCCCAGGCGTACTGGCGTGTGTTGATGGCACGTTGGTCACCATTCGCAAGCTAGAGGGATTCAGACTTGCTGATACGGCGAGCTTCTTGTCCCGAAAGGGCAATTATGCCCTGAACGTCATGATCGTAGGTACCGTTAGGATCCTTTCTTACTCGCCCATCGGAGCAATTGTTCAGTTGTGACACCCAAGCTGGACAAAGTAATAACGCAACGAATAAAAGAGAAGCTGAGGGGAACTGGGTACGAGCTAGCTGGTGGCTCACAAGGCCTCGTAATCTTAAGTGGAAAGTGTTTGGCGCGTGAGGAGGTTGCCATTTTTGTACTGGCGTGCATGCGCAATTGAGTTGTGCATTTTGGAGGTAATCAGTAATAAGGGCCGCAGACGTAGTAGAAATATATACACGACAGGGAAGTATATAAAACACGAAAGTGCTTACAATCACAGTTGCATGAGCTGACTTAGGGACTTAGAGTGTTTTTTTTTTTCTGAAGAGCAAGGCGTAGGTTTTCACTTATCGATCGTTCAGTGGAAGTCGTAGCCAAGTGTACCGCAAAGAAGGGGTCATTACCCCCTCCCCCTCCTCAGTTGCTACACCCTGTGTTTCCTTCTAAATGAAGCTTTTTTTTACCAATGACTATACGAGTACGCATTGTTTCCTGCCTATGCGTAGAAAAAAAGTGATTTATTTGGAGCTCAAATGCAGTACTATTTTATATTCCTTCTCATAGCAGGTGTGCAACACGGGGCTGCGCGTCCTTGTCATGGACCCATGATTCCCAGGTTCGTGCCACGGCTTTCGGGTGTGGGAACACAACCCTCTGCGTGCACGCCTAGCTGCTGCACATCGGCAGCCTGGGAAATTTTATTTATTTATTTACAATACTGCCAGTCTCTTACAAGACCAAAGCAGGAGGGCATGAGTATCAGAATACAATGAGTTCTAAGTACTTTCTCACAGGCGGCATACAGAACTGTAGTTATTTTAAAATTGGTAATAATAATCCTAGTTACATAGAAACATTACACATAGGTATTTATGCACTCCAAATATTCACACTTCGGAAGCAGCGAACTGAATCTTTGCTGCATAAAAAGAATCAATACAGTTTTATACAAAAAAGGCATTGTGTATACTTATACATCCAAATAAATACTACTGGAAAACAATAATGGGGGTCATGGTTGAAGAAAGCCGTTGTCTCAAAGTATAGTCTCAATTTTGAAGTGAATTCTTCCAGTGATGGTGCGTTAGTAATGGAGGGATCTAACCTATTCGATTCGCTGATTGACAAGGGGAAAAAGTATTACTTGAAACAGTCGTTGTTGGAAGAGTATTCTTTGATAGTGTATGCATGTTTATGCCGTAGTGTTCGTGATTCTGCCAAAGATATGTACCTGGATGCATCGATCCGGCTATGGTTATGCAGAATGTGGTGTAGAAATTTGAGACGCGCGATTTTTGCTCTTGTTGCAAGAGTGGGTAGACCGGAGGTTTCTAAAAGGTTTGTGGGCGAGTCGATGCGTTTGTACTTATTATGTATAAACCTAATGGCCTTCCTTTGAACCCGTTCAACTTTTGCTATATTAGTAACTACTTGCGAAATATCTGCTTGGTAAGTAATAATATGTACTAACTGGGGCATAGCACTCAGCTTTTATGTTTCTATTGCACAATACGCAGGGTATCTCCTCGAGCCATGGCTCCTATTCCAGTTCCTGGCAGTCAACCACGCAACGCCTCCGAAGGCCGATACAATACGGGAGCACGCATTCATGCGCATTGTTGTGGAAAAATGTATCGAAGTGTTGAAGAGCAAGTTCCGCTGTTGGCAGCACTTTTGAACGATGCTCTAAAACCCCGATAAGGCAGCGCCAATCATCTATGCTTGCATTGCTCTCCACATCATTACGTCGCATGCGGGCGACTGGACCTTGGACGAGTATGTTCTGGACATGTCGCCAGCTAAGGATGAGGAACCAGACGAGAACCGTATGCTCACACCGCGCAACGTGTTGCTCAAAGGACAGCAACAGCGCAGTGCTGTTCTGGACCCTTTTTGAAGTACACAGGAACGGTGAGTTTTCATGTTCTTATATCACACACATGATTTATTTATACTGATTCCAGTGCGTCTAGGCATGGCAGGGCTGTGTTTGCCACATTTAAATGCACAAAGTACACACTAGTGCTTCAATATTGATACACAACAGCCGGCACAGCCGTGCTGCAAAAAAGAGAAAGAAGACGTCGGTTGCTGGTTGTTGATGAACTGTCGCCATCTTGTTTGTTGAGCACGGTCCATCATATATAATTTATTAAATAAGTTACTCGTAACAATAATATTGGAGGTGGATGACTTTCGTACCTTCATGGAGACGCACAGCGGTCGCAGCACCGGGGACTCTTCGGCTACATCAACTGCCAGTGCCTCATCACCACCGGCCTCTCGAGCCGGCTCGACAACCTACGTCACCCTGCCACCCCTGCGGGATCACAGCACTTTCTCCGCTAACGGTACTATCGACGTTCACTCCTGGCTGCACCGGTACGAGCGGTTCAGTGCTACCCACCACTGGGATCCGACGCTCATGCTCGCCAATGTTGTGTTCTACCTCGACGGCACGCTGCGGACATGGTTTGAAACCAATGAAGCCGAAATCACAAGCTAGAATCTTTTCAAAACGAAGATCCGTCATCTTTTCGGCAATTTATCTGGTCGTCAGCTCACTGCCAAGAAGACTCTCACCATTCGCGCTCAGATGTCTACTGATTCGTACGTCTCATACATTCTTGACGTCTTGGCGCTTTGTAGCAAGGTCGACCAGCACATGTCAGAAAACTAAAAAGCTAATCAAGTCCTCAAACGAATTGCTGACGATGCCTTTAACCTGCTGGTTTTTAATAATGTCACGAGGATCGGCATGATCCTGACCGAATGCCGCCGTCTAGAACAAGGTAAAGCCCACCACGTCACCCACTGGCATCACGCGCCTGCTGAACACAGCTGCTACATCTTCTTGTGATGACGCCGTCCGCCCCGTTCCCCGATGTGACAACCTCATCCGCATCAGTCGTCGCGAGGTTTAGGCAGCTCAACCAGTAGCTACTCCATTTGCAACGCCTGATCCTTCACCGACCACTATTTCACTGATACAAGCTGTCGTTCGTCAAGAATTATTGAACGTCGTCCTACACCCCGTTCAACAAGTCCACTCTGCTGAGCCTTTTTATCGTCGTCCCTCTGCTCCTCGCTTTGGTTCCAACTACTCTCGACAGCGCAATTTGTCCGCATGGCGTACACTGGACGACAGGCCTATATGCTTCAACTGCCGACGTGTCAGTCATAATGCTCGCCACTGCCGCACGCACTGGGCTCTGCCGGCACACTATGAGCCTCCTACTTAGGCCACTTCTGTTCACCAGTCGTCCTAAGCATTTGATTTTGATTCCCCTATGCCGACCACATCCTCTGATTCTGCCGCACCTCTGACAAGACCTCGCTACGCTCGCTCACCATACCCTGCTTGCCATCAATCTTGTTCACGCCCACAACGCCGTCCTGCCTCTCCGACCTATTTGCATCGCCCCTGACTGGAAAACAAGGCAGTGCAGATCTGGAGGTGAAGCTGCATTGACGACGACCTCTGCAAAAACTCCTCGTGTAACATTACCGACTACCCGAAATCTGTTGAACGTTACTTTATACAATGCACCTGTGCGCGCGTTGATTGATACAGGCGCGCATGTGTCTATAAAGAGTGCTGCTCTTCGTCGCTGCCTAAAGAGTTATCACACCCGCCTTGAACCAAGCCGTTCGTGTGGCCGATGGGGGAACTGCCGCCATCATTGGCATGTGCTCTGCCCGTGTGACTATCATCCAATAGAAGCATTGCTGTTCTTTCCACCGTTATAGATAATTGCCCTCATGATGTAATTCTAGGTATGAATTTCCTAACCGCTCACTCGGCCCTTATAGATTGTTCAGCCGGCTGTCTTGAGACTTTGAAATGCCTATACTTTCCGATCTGACCAACCCACCTTAAAGCAGTCTTTGCTGCATTGATTTCGCACGTCTTCCGCCTAACTGTGTTACACATATCGACCTCTTATCCACGCCACCTGTACCTGACGGCGATTACATGGTGGCACCAATTCATGCCGTGATGTTTACGCATGGCGTCGCGGTTCCGCACACCAATTTGACAATTGTTGAAAACCGCATATGCCTTCCTAATGTCAATTTTGCCCTCACTGCCCGAATTCTTCCCCGAAGTATCTCCCTGGCCGAATATACTGCCCTACGAGACCATACGGTTGAGCCCTTCAGATTGGATGATTGCTGAACCTGAGACCATGAACCAACTCCATCACGTTCATTGGGCGTCGACGTTGACCACATGGTACCATCAGACCTCGCCCCTCATCAAGCGGAAGCCCTCCGTCACGTCCTCGAGTCCTATAGTAACATTTCAGACTTCGCCAGCAAGGCTTTAAGCCGATCGAGTGTTGTTACTCATCGCATCAATACTGGTGGCGCGAGTCCCATTCACCGACGTCCATACGGTCTTTCCGCGTCCGAGTGCACAGTCATAAAACAGGAAGTCAAAAAGATGCTTACAAAAGACATAATCGAGCCCTCTTGTAGCCCCTGGGCTTCTCCTGTCGTCCTGATCAAAAAGAAAGATGGAACATGGCGCTTTTGTGTAGATTATCGGCATCTCAACAAAATTACGAAGAAATATGTTTACCAGTTGCCTAGAATTGACGATGCCTTAGACTGCCTTTACGGTGCTACGTATTTTTCCACTATCGACCTTCGATCTGGCTGTTAGCAGATCGCTGTAGACGAGATGGACCACGAAAAGACCGCATTCGTCACTCCTGACGGTCTTTATCACTTCAAAGTAATGCCCTTCGGTCTCTGTAATGCACCGGCCACATTCGAAAGAATTATAGACTCATTGCTCCAAGGGTTTAAATGGTCAATGTGCTTATGTTATTTAGACGACGTTATCGTTTTCTCGCCCACATTCGACCCCCAACTCGATCATTTATCGGCGCTTCTTGAAGTTTTTTGTCGAGCCGGACTTCAAGTGAGCTCTTCGAAATGCCATTTCGATCGTCGTCAAATAACCGTATTTGGTCATCTCGTAGATGCCGCAGGAGTCCGCCTGGATCCCGAGAAAATTCGTGCTGTCACGGGCTTTCCTGTTCCGAAATAAGCAAAGAACGTTCGTTGTTTTGTGGCCTTGTGCTCCTACTTTCGACAGTTTGTTAAGGACTTCGCGAACATTGCACGCCCACTCACAAACCTCCTGAAGAAGGACACTCCGTTTTTCTGGGGCGCTGATCAAGCCTCGTCTTTTTCCCTGCTTACGACGCTCCTTACAACACCACCGATTTTATCTCATTTTGATCCAATAGCTCCAACCGAGGTTCGCACTGTCACTAGTGGGCACGGCATAGGGGCAATGCTATTGCAACACCAACGTGGACATGACCGTGTTATAGCATATGCAAGCCGACTGCTATCTACCGCCGAGCGAAACTATTCAATCATGGAGCGTGAGTGTCTCGCTCTTGTGTGGGCAGTCACCAAGTTTCGCCCATTCTTATACGGGCGTCCATTTCGGCTGGTCACCGACCACCACGCGCTCTGCTGGTCGGCCTTACTCAAGGATCCCACAGGACGCCTCACTTGTTTCCCTACGTTTACAAAAATACACGTTCACCGTAACGTACAAAACAGGGCGGTCGCATCAAGATGCGGATTGTTTATCACGCTACGCTGTGCAAGAAGCTACCCATACTGACACCCTTCCAGACCGTCTGTCTGTGACGCAGCTACTCAACCTTGGCCATGAACAACGCTGGGATGGTTCCCTGCGAACGATCATTGACAAGCTTGAGTCAATGCCTCGCGAAGCATCTCTACAAATGCTCCTGGTCAAAGACGAGATCCTGTATCGCCATAACCTCGATCCACATGGCCATGACTTGCTCCCTGTCATACCAGCACATCCTCGTGCGACTGGGCTCAACCAACTTCATGATGCTCCTTTGGCGGTCCACTTGAGCGTCTCTCGCATATACGACCGTGTACGTCATCGTTTCTTTTGGCCTGGTCTTGCCCGTTTTGTTAGACGCTACGTCGCCGCTGAATGGATGAATGGATGGATGTTGCTGTACCCTTTAGATCGGGCGGCTTACGCCACTTAGCCGTAATACTTAGTGAACTAACCATTAGATTTATCTTTTTTTCCTTTAAATATGAGGTTGAGGATTTGTACTTTGCAGTGAACGGTTTAATTTTCCCTCATGCCTTGACTTTAGTCACAATCAAATAACCTCCTTCTAGTTAAGTCTACCCGGTTAATGTATATTTTGCCCTCCCTGTCCCTAAGCCCCAGTGCTTTGAAAAACTCTGCGCCATCTTCCTGAACTATAGGGTAAAGCCCTTTAGCAGAACATTATCAAGTGTTCGGCATTTCTTCTTCCTCTCCACACGCACTGCATACTGTGTCTACTCCTTCGTATTTGGCCCGACATGTCTTGGTTCGCAATACTCCCGTCCTGACCTCAAACAGTAGAGATCTACCCCGAGTATTACCATAAATCCTTTCCTTGGCAATTTCTGCTTAAAAGTTCAATAGATTTCTAGTGCGGACTTCCTAATCATGCCAATTCTCCACATGTCAGTCTCCGTTTCCTACAATTTCTTCTTAACCGATAGTTATTTTTGGTTTGGCTCACCGGCTGTTTTCTAAGTATTCACCAGTCACTTTCCTGGTTCGCTTTTTTCATTCTGTATCGACATTCTTATTGCACAAGTAGCTGAAAATCTTCCTAGCCCAACGCTCCTCTCCCATTTTTCTCAATCGCTTCTCAAATTTTATCTTGCTGCTAGCTTCCCTGCCCTCAAATGATGTACATACCATATCAACTTGTACTCTTTGATTTGGTGTATTCCCGCGAGCTTCTAAAGCAAACCTACCTATTCCTTGTTGCTTAATTTCTAATCTTGCTTGAATTTCTGATGTGATGCACAAGACTGAATTACCGAACGTCAGTCCAGGAACCATGACCCCTTTCCATATTTTTCTCACAACATCATACCTATTGTTTTCCACAGTGCCCTATTTTTCACCACTGCTGCATTCCTGTTACCTTTAGTCGTCACGTATATTCCGTGTCCTCCTTAGATACTCGGTCCCATTGCTTATCCATACGCCCAGATATTTGTATTTATCTGTTATCTCTAGCGTGACCATCCTGTATTCTAAGCTTGTTATAATTGTGTTTGTTATCATTCAAAATCATGACTGCTGATTTTTCGTTACCCGAATCTGAAGTCTACCCTATCTCCCTCATTACCGTAGATCTCGATCAATCTCTGTAAATCTTCCTTGTTGTCGGCCATAGGCATTATATCATCTGCGTAAATTATTGCTAGTAGTGGCCTCATCAATGAGTTTTCCTTGTTGACTAAGGAGAGGTTGAAGCACAGTCCACTTTCTCTAACTTGGCCTCTAATCCTTGTAGGTGCCCGCCGCGGTAGTCTAGTGGCCAGATACTGTGCTGCTGACCCGGAGTTCGCGGCTTTGAATCCGGCTGCGGCGGCTGCATTCCTACGGAGGCGGAATTGGTTGTAGGCACATGTGCTCAGATGTTGAGTAAAGTTTGACGTTTATTTTTAGTTTCTTTCTGATAAGAAAGAGGAGTAAGAGCTCAAGACCGTGTTGCCTTACAGAGGCCTCCTACTCCCATGCGCATCCGGCTTGCGTGTAAATGTTTTGCATGCGATTGTGAGTATAAAACAATAGAGCAACCAGAAAAATTAAAACATGCATGTACATAATTGTCACTGCAATAAAGCATTACAGGTAGACGTCATAGATGAAAAACTCTTCATGAAAACAAACATATCATACAGACACTCAAGAAATATATACCTATACGCATTAAATTGTGAAGTTCAAATTGTAGCACAAACTGCATATGTGGTACACGTAGAAATA
>WOVY01009238.1:0-12371 GCA_013436015.1 Rhipicephalus annulatus
TGGTACATACCCGCTTAACGCGTCCGTCTACCTGTCCGTCTGTCTGCCAGTCTATCTGTCTGTTCGTGCATGCGTCCGTCCGTGCGTCCATGTAGAGAACACTTGAGTACCGCCATCTCGCGGGTCGTATACCCTGTGGTACATACCCGCTTTACGCATCCGTCTACCTAACCGTCTGTCTGCCAGTCTGTCTGTCTGTTTGTCCATACGTCCATCGTGTGTGCGTCTTCTAGAGAACACTCAAAGTACCGCCATCTCGCATACCCTGTGGCACATAGCCGCTTTACAGTCCGTCAAACTGTCCGTCTGTCTGCCAGTCTGTCCGCCTGTCCGTCCGTGCGTCCGTCTGCGCGTACATCCAGAGAACACTCAAAATACCGCCATCTCGCATACCGTGGCACATAGCTGCTTTACACGTCTGTCTACCTGTCCATCTGTCTGCCAGTCGGTCTTTCTGTCTGTCCGTGCGTTAGTCCATGCGTCCATCTAGAGGACACTCAAAGTACCGCCATCTCGAATACCCTGTGGCATAATAGCCGCTTTACAAGTCTGTCTACCTGTCCGTCTGTCTCCCAGTCTGTCTGTCCGTCCATGCGTATGTCCATGCGTCCATCTAGAGAACACTAAAAAACCGCCATCTCGCCATACCCTGTGGCACATAGCCGCTTACACGTCCGTCTTACCTGTCCATCTGTCTGACAGTTTGTCTGTCTGTCTATTCATGCGTCGTTCGTGCGTCAATCTAGCGAACACTCAAAGTACCGCCATCTCGCATACCCTGTGGCACATAGCCAAATTACGCGTCCGTCTGCCTGTCCATCTGTCTGCCAGTCTGTCTGTCTGTCCGTCCGTGCGTCTGTATGTGCGTTCATTTACAGAGCACTCAAAGTACCGCCATCTCGCATACCCCGTGGCACATAGCCGCTTTACACGTCGTGTCAACCTGTAAGTCTGTCTGTCTGTCCGTCCCGTGCGTCCGTTCGTGCGTCAATCTAGAGAACACTCCGAGTACCGCCATCTCGCGCGTCGTATACCCTGTGGCACATAGCCGCTTTACGCGTCCATCTACCTGTCTGTCTGTCTGCCAGTCTGTCTCTCCGTCCATGCGTCCGTTCGTGCGTCCATCTTGAGAACACTCAAATTATCGCCATCTCGCACCTCGTATAACCCTGTGGCAAATACCGCTTTACGCGTCCGTCCACCTGTCCGTCCGTCTGCTAGTCTGTCTGTGTGCCTGTCCGCGCATCCTTCCGTGCGTCCATTTAGAGAACACTTAAAATTACGCCATCTTGCGTACCCTGTGGCACATAGCCGCTTTACACGTCCGTCTACCTGTCCGTCTGTCTTCCAGTCTGTCTGTCTGTCTGTCTGTCCGCCCATGCGTCCGTCCGTGCGTCCGTCCGTGCGTCCATCTAGGGAACACTCAAAGTACCCCCATCTCGCATACCCTGTGGCTCATAGCCGCTTTACACGCCCGTCTCCCTCTCCATCTGTCTGCCAGTCTGTCTCTCTGTCCGTCCATGCGTCCATCCGTGCGTCCATCTAGAGGACACTCAAAGTAGCGCCATCTCGCATACCCTGTGGTCATAGCTGCTTTACACGTCCGTCTACCTGTCCGTCTGCCTGCCAGTCTGTCTGTCTGTCCGTCCATGCGTCCGTCCGGGAGTCCATCTAGAGAACACCTAAAGTACCGCCATTCGCATACCCTGTGGCACATAGCCGCTTTACACGTCCGTCTACCTGTCCGTCTGTCTGCAAGCCTGTCTGTCTCTTCGTCCATGCGTCCATCCGTGCGTCCATCTAGAGAACTCTGAGTACCACCATCTCGCGCGCCGTATACCCTGTGGTACATACCCGCTTTACGCATCCGTCTACCTGCCCGTCTGTCTGCCGGTCTGTCTGTCTGTTCGTCCACGCGTCCATCCGTGTGTCCATCTAGAGAACACTCAAAGTACCGCCATCTCGCATACCCTGTGGCACATAGCCGCTTTACACGTCCGTCTACCTGTCCGTCTGTCTGCCAGTCTGTCATCCTCTCCGTCTGTGCGTCCGTCCGTGCGTCCATCTAGAGTACACTCAAAGTACCGTCATCTCGCATACCCTGTGGCACATAGCCGCTTTACACGTCCGTCTACCTATCCGTTTGTCTGTCAGTCTGTCTGTCTGTCCGTCCGTGCGTCCATCCGTGGGTCCATCTAGAGAACACTCAAAGTACCGCCATCTCGAATACCGTGTGGCACATAGCTGCTTTACACGTCTGTCTACCTGACCATTTGTCTGCCAGTCTCTTTCTGTCCGTCCGTGCGTTAGTCCGTGCGTTCATCTAGAGGACACTCAAAGTACCACCATCTCGAACACCATGTGGCATATATAGCCGCTTTACAAGTCTGTCTACCTGTCCGTCAACCTGTCAGTCTGTCTGTCTGTCCGTCCATGCGTCCGTCCGTGCGTCCATCTAGAGAACACTCAAAGTACCGCCATCCCGAATACCCATGGCACGTAGCCGCTTTACACGTCCGTCTACCTGTCCGCCTTTCCGACAGTCTGTCTGTCTGTCTGTCTGTCCGTACGTACGTCTGTCCGTGCGTTCATCTAGAGAGCACTCAAAGTAGCGCCATCTCGCATACCCTGTGGCCCATAGCCGCTTTACACGTCCGTCTACCTGTCCGTCTGCCTGCCAGTCTGTCTGTCTGTCTGTCCGTCCATGCGTCCATCCGTGCCTCCATCTAGAGAACACTCAAAGTACCCACCATCTCGAATACCCTGTGGCACATAGCCACTTCAGACGACCGTCTACCTGTCCGTCTGTATGCCAGTCTGTCTGTCTGTCCGTCTGTGTGTCCATCCGTCCGTGCGCCCATGTAGAGAACACGCAAACTACCGCCATCTCTCGCATACCCCGTGGCACATAGCCGCTTTACACGTCCGTCTACCTGTCCTTCTGTCTGCCAGTCGTTCTGTCTGTCCGTCTGTGCGTCCGTCCGTGCGTCCATCTAGAGAACACTCAATGTACCGCCATCTCGCATACCCTGTGGCACATAGCCGCTTTACACGTCCGTCTACCTGTCCGTCTGTCTGTCAGTATGTCTGTCTGTCTATTCATGCGTCCGTTCGTGCGTCAATCTAGCGAACACTCAAAGTACCGCCATCTTGCATACCCTGTTGCACATAGCCACTTTACGCGTCCGTCTGCCTGTCCATCTGTCTGCCAGTCTGTCTGTCTGTCCGTCCATGTGTCCATTCGTGCGTCCATCTTGAGAACACTCAAAGTACCGCTATCTCGCATACCCTGTGGCACATAGCCGCTTTACACGTCCGTCTACCTGTCCGCCTGTCTGCCAGTCTGTCTGTCTGTCTGTCCGTGCATCCGTCCGGGAGTCCATCTAGAAAACACTTAAAGTACCGCCATTCGCATACCCTGTGGCACATAGCCGCTTTACACGTCCGTCTACCTGTCCGTCTGTCTGCCAGCCTGTCTGTCTGTTCGTCCACGCGTCCATCCGTGCGTCCAACTAGAGAACACTCAAAGTACCGCCATCTCGCATACCCTGTGGCACATAGCCGCTTTACACGTCCGTCTACCTATCCATCTGTCTGCCAGTCTGTCTTTCTGTCCGTCCGTGCGTTAGTCCATGCGTTCATCTAGAGGACACTCAAAGTACCGCCATCTCGAACACCCTGTGGCATATATAGCCGCTTTACAAGTCTGTCTACCTGTCCGTCTGTCTCCCAGTCTGTCTGTCCGTCCGTCTGTGCGTCCGTCCGTGCGTCCATCTAGAGAACACTCAAAGTACCGCCATCTCGCATACCCTGTGGCATATAGCCGCTTTACAAGTCCGTCTACCTGTCCGCCTGTCTGTCAGTCTGTCTGTCTGTCTGTCCGTGCGTCCATCTGTGCATCCAACTAGAGAACACTAAAAAACCGCCATCTCGCATACCCTGTGGCACATTGCTGCTTTACACGTCCGTCTACCTGTCCGTCTGTCTGCCAGTCTGCCTGTCTGTTTGTTTGTCCATGCATCCGTCCGTGCGTCCATCTAGCGAACACTCTAAGTACCGCCGTCTCGCGCGTCATATACCCTAAGGTACATACCCGCTTTACGCGTCCGTCTTCCTGTCCGTCTGTCTGCCAGTCTATCTGTCTGTTCGTGCATGCGTCCGTCCGTGCGTCCATGTAGAGAACACTCTGAGTACCGCCATCTCGCGGGTCGTATACCCTGTGGTACACACCCGCTTTACGTGTCCGTCTACCTATCCGTCTGTCTGCCAGTCTGTCTGTCTGTTCGTCCATACGTCCATCGTGTGTGCGTCCATCTAGAGAACACTCAAAGTAACGCCATCTCGCATACCCTGTGGCCCATAGCCGCTTTACACGTCCATCTAACGGTCCGTCTGTCTGCCAGTCTGTCTGCCTGTCCGTCCGTGCGTCCGTCAGCGCGTACATCCAGAGGACACTCAAAGTACCGCCATCTCGAATACCCATGGCACTTAGCCGCTTTACACGTCCGTCAACCTGTCAGTCTGTCTGTCTGTCCGTCCGTCCGTGCGTCCATCTAGAGAACACTCAAAGTACCGCCATCTCGAATACCCACGGCACGTAGCCGCTTTACACGTCCGTCTACCTGTCCGCCTTTCCGACAGTCTGTCTGTCTGTCTGTCTGTCCGTCCGTACGTCTGTCCGTGCGTTCATCTAGAGAGCACTCAAAGTAGCGCCATCTTGCATACCCTGTGGCCCATAGCCGCTTCACACGTCCGTCTACCTGTCCGTCTGCCTGCCAGTCTGTCTGTCTGTCTGTCCGTCCATGCGTCCATCCGTGCATCCATCTAGAGAACACACAAAGTACCACCATCTCGCATACCCTGTGGTCCATAGCTGCTTTACACGTCCGTCTACCTGTCCGTCTGCCTGCCAGTCTGTCTGTCTGTCCGTCCATGCGTCCGTCCGGGAGTCCATCTAGAGAACACCTAAAGTACCGCCATTCACATACCCTGTGGCACATAGCCGCTTTACACGTCCGTCTACCTGTCCGTCTGTCTGCAAGCCTGTCTGTCTCTTCGTCCATGCGTCCATCCGTGCGTCCATCTAGAGAACTCTGAGTACCACCATCTCGCGCGCCGTATACCCTGTGGTACATACCCGCTTTACGCATCCGTCTACCTGCCCGTCTGTCTGCCGGTCTGTCTGTCTGTTCGTCCACGCGTCCATCCGTGTGTCCATCTAGAGAACACTCAAAGTACCGCCATCTCGCATACCCTGTGGCACATAGCCGCTTTACACGTCCGTCTACCTGTCCGTCTGTCTGCCAGTCTGTCATCCTCTCCGTCTGTGCGTCCGTCCGTGCGTCCATCTAGAGTACACTCAAAGTACCGTCATCTCGCATACCCTGTGGCACATAGCCGCTTTACACGTCCGTCTACCTATCCGTTTGTCTGTCAGTCTGTCTGTCTGTCCGTCCGTGCGTCCATCCGTGGGTCCATCTAGAGAACACTCAAAGTACCGCCATCTCGAATACCGTGTGGCACATAGCTGCTTTACACGTCTGTCTACCTGACCATTTGTCTGCCAGTCTCTTTCTGTCCGTCCGTGCGTTAGTCCGTGCGTTCATCTAGAGGACACTCAAAGTACCACCATCTCGAACACCATGTGGCATATATAGCCGCTTTACAAGTCTGTCTACCTGTCCGTCAACCTGTCAGTCTGTCTGTCTGTCCGTCCATGCGTCCGTCCGTGCGTCCATCTAGAGAACACTCAAAGTACCGCCATCCCGAATACCCATGGCACGTAGCCGCTTTACACGTCCGTCTACCTGTCCGCCTTTCCGACAGTCTGTCTGTCTGTCTGTCTGTCCGTACGTACGTCTGTCCGTGCGTTCATCTAGAGAGCACTCAAAGTAGCGCCATCTCGCATACCCTGTGGCCCATAGCCGCTTTACACGTCCGTCTACCTGTCCGTCTGCCTGCCAGTCTGTCTGTCTGTCTGTCCGTCCATGCGTCCATCCGTGCCTCCATCTAGAGAACACTCAAAGTACCACCATCTCGAATACCCTGTGGCACATAGCCACTTCAGACGACCGTCTACCTGTCCGTCTGTATGCCAGTCTGTCTGTCTGTCCGTCTGTGTGTCCATCCGTCCGTGCGCCCATGTAGAGAACACGCAAACTACCGCCATCTCGCATACCCCGTGGCACATAGCCGCTTTACACGTCCGTCTACCTGTCCTTCTGTCTGCCAGTCGTTCTGTCTGTCCGTCTGTGCGTCCGTCCGTGCGTCCATCTAGAGAACACTCAATGTACCGCCATCTCGCATACCCTGTGGCACATAGCCGCTTTACACGTCCGTCTACCTGTCCGTCTGTCTGTCAGTATGTCTGTCTGTCTATTCATGCGTCCGTTCGTGCGTCAATCTAGCGAACACTCAAAGTACCGCCATCTTGCATACCCTGTTGCACATAGCCACTTTACGCGTCCGTCTGCCTGTCCATCTGTCTGCCAGTCTGTCTGTCTGTCCGTCCATGTGTCCATTCGTGCGTCCATCTTGAGAACACTCAAAGTACCGCTATCTCGCATACCCTGTGGCACATAGCCGCTTTACACGTCCGTCTACCTGTCCGCCTGTCTGCCAGTCTGTCTGTCTGTCTGTCTGTGCATCCGTCCGGGAGTCCATCTAGAAAACACTTAAAGTACCGCCATTCGCATACCCTGTGGCACATAGCCGCTTTACACGTCCGTCTACCTGTCCGTCTGTCTGCCAGCCTGTCTGTCTGTTCGTCCACGCGTCCATCCGTGCGTCCAACTAGAGAACACTCAAAGTACCGCCATCTCGCATACCCTGTGGCACATAGCCGCTTTACACGTCCGTCTACCTATCCATCTGTCTGCCAGTCTGTCTTTCTGTCCGTCCGTGCGTTAGTCCATGCGTTCATCTAGAGGACACTCAAAGTACCGCCATCTCGAACACCCTGTGGCATATATAGCCGCTTTACAAGTCTGTCTACCTGTCCGTCTGTCTCCCAGTCTGTCTGTCCGTCCGTCTGTGCGTCCGTCCGTGCGTCCATCTAGAGAACACTCAAAGTACCGCCATCTCGCATACCCTGTGGCATATAGCCGCTTTACAAGTCCGTCTACCTGTCCGCCTGTCTGTCAGTCTGTCTGTCTGTCTGTCCGTGCGTCCATCTGTGCATCCAACTAGAGAACACTAAAAAACCGCCATCTCGCATACCCTGTGGCACATTGCTGCTTTACACGTCCGTCTACCTGTCCGTCTGTCTGCCAGTCTGCCTGTCTGTTTGTTTGTCCATGCATCCGTCCGTGCGTCCATCTAGCGAACACTCTAAGTACCGCCGTCTCGCGCGTCATATACCCTAAGGTACATACCCGCTTTACGCGTCCGTCTTCCTGTCCGTCTGTCTGCCAGTCTATCTGTCTGTTCGTGCATGCGTCCGTCCGTGCGTCCATGTAGAGAACACTCTGAGTACCGCCATCTCGCGGGTCGTATACCCTGTGGTACACACCCGCTTTACGTGTCCGTCTACCTATCCGTCTGTCTGCCAGTCTGTCTGTCTGTTCGTCCATACGTCCATCGTGTGTGCGTCCATCTAGAGAACACTCAAAGTAACGCCATCTCGCATACCCTGTGGCCCATAGCCGCTTTACACGTCCATCTAACGGTCCGTCTGTCTGCCAGTCTGTCTGCCTGTCCGTCCGTGCGTCCGTCAGCGCGTACATCCAGAGGACACTCAAAGTACCGCCATCTCGAATACCCATGGCACTTAGCCGCTTTACACGTCCGTCAACCTGTCAGTCTGTCTGTCTGTCCGTCCGTCCGTGCGTCCATCTAGAGAACACTCAAAGTACCGCCATCTCGAATACCCACGGCACGTAGCCGCTTTACACGTCCGTCTACCTGTCCGCCTTTCCGACAGTCTGTCTGTCTGTCTGTCTGTCCGTCCGTACGTCTGTCCGTGCGTTCATCTAGAGAGCACTCAAAGTAGCGCCATCTTGCATACCCTGTGGCCCATAGCCGCTTCACACGTCCGTCTACCTGTCCGTCTGCCTGCCAGTCTGTCTGTCTGTCTGTCCGTCCATGCGTCCATCCGTGCATCCATCTAGAGAACACACAAAGTACCACCATCTCGAATACCCTGTGGCACATAGCCACTTCAGACGTCCGTCTACCTGTCCGTCTGTATGCCAGTCTGTCTGTCTGTGCGTCTGTGTGTCCATCCGTCCGTGCGTCCATCTAGAGAACACTCAAAGTACCACCATCTCGAATACCCTGTGGCACATAGCCGCTTCACACGTCCGTCTACATTTCCGTCTGCCTGCCAGTCTGTCTGTCTGTCTGTCCGTCCATGCGTCCATCCGTGCATCCATCTAGAGAACACTCAAAGTACCGCCATCTCGCATACCTATGGCACATAGCCGCTTTACACGTCCGTCTACCTGTCCGTCTGTCTGTCAGTCTGTCTGTCTGTCCGTCCGTGCGTCCATCTGTGCATCCATCTATAGAACACTCAAAGTACCGCCATCTCGCATACCCTGTGGCACATAGCCGCTTTACACGTCCTTCTTCCCGTCCGTCTGTCTGTCAGTCTGTCTGTCTGTCCTTCCGTGCGTCCATCTGAGCATCCATCTAGAGAACACTCAAAGTACTGCCATCTCGCATACCCTGTGGCACATAGCCGCTTTACACGTCCGTCTACCTGTCCATCTGTCTGCCAGTATGTCTGTCTGTCTATTCATGCGTCCGTTCGTGCGTCAATCTAGCGAACACTCAAAGTACCGCCATCTCGCATACCCTTGGCACATAGCCGCTTTACACGTCCGTCTACCTGTCCGTCTGTCTGCCAGTCTGTCATCCTCTCTGTCTGTGCGTCCGTCCGTGCGTCCATCTAGAGAACACTCAAAGTACCACCATCTCGCATACCCTGTGGCACATAGCCGCTTTACACGTCCGTCTACATATCCGTCTGTCTGTCAGTCTGTCTGTCTGTCCGTCCGTGCGTCCATCCGTGAGTCCATCTAGAGAACACTCAAAGTACCGCCATCTCGAATACCGTGTGGCACATAGCTGCTTTACACGTCTGTCTACCTGTCCATCTGTCTGCCAGTCTGTCTTTCTGTCTGTCCGTGCATTAGTCCATGCGTCCATCTAGAGGACACTCAAAGTACCGCCATCTCGAATACCCTGTGGCATATATAGCCGCTTTACAAGTCTGTCTACCTGTCCGTCTGTCTCCCAGTCTGTCTGTCCGTCCATGCGTCCGTCCATGCGTCCATCTAGAGAACACTAAAAAACCGCCATCTCGCATACCCTGTGGCACATAGCCGCTTTACACGTCCGTCTACCTGTCCACCTGTCTGACAGTTTGTCTGTCTGTCTATTCATGCGTCCGTTCGTGCGTCAATCTAGCGAACACTCAAAGTACCGCCATCTCGCATACCCTGTGGCACATAGCCAAATTACGCGTCCGTCTGCCTGTCCATCTGTCTGCCAGTCTGTCTGTCTGTCCGTCCATGCGTCTGTAAGTGCGTTCATTTACAGAGCACTCAAAGTACCGCCATCTCGCATACCCCGTGGCACATAGCTGCTTTACACGTCTGTCTACCTGTCCATCTGTCTGCCAGTCTGTCTTTCTGTCTGTCCGTGCATTAGTCCATGCGTCCATCTAGAGGACACTCAAAGTACCGCCATCTCGAATACCCTGTGGCATATATAGCCGCTTTACACGTCTGTCAACCTGTAAGTCTGTCTGTCTGTCCGTCCGTGCGTCCGTTCGTGCGTCAATCTAGAGAACACTCCGAGTACCGCCATCTCGCGCGTCGTATACCCTGTGACACATAGCCGCTTTACGCGTCCATCTACCTGTCCGTCTGTCTGCCAGTCTGTCTGTCTATCCATGCGTCCGTTCGTGCGTCAATCTTGAGAACACTCAAAGTACCGCCATCTCGCATACCCTGTGGCACATAGCCACTTTACGCGTCCGCCCTGCCTATCCATCTGTCTGCCAGCTGCCTGTTTGTCCGTTCATGCGTCCGTTCGTGCGTCAATCTAGAGAACACTCCGAGTACCGCCATCTCGCGCGTCGTATACCCTGTGGCACATAGCCGCTTTACGCGTCCATCTACCTGTCTGTCTGTCTGCCAGTCTGTCTCTCCGTCCATGCGTCCGTTCGTGCGTCCATCTTGAGAACACTCAAATTATCGCCATCTCGCATCTCGTATACCCTGTGGCAAATACCGCTTTACGCGTCCGTCCACCTGTCCGTCCGTCTGCTAGTCTGTCTGTGTGCCTGTCCGCGCATCCTTCCGTGCGTCCATTTAGAGAACACTTAAAATTACGCCATCTTGCGTACCCTGTGGCACATAGCCGCTTTACACGTCCGTCTACCTGTCCGTCTGTCTTCCAGTCTGTCTGTCTGTCTGTCCGCCCATGCGTCCGTCCGTGCGTCCATCTAGGGAACACTCAAAGTACCCCCATCTCGCATACCCTGTGGCTCATAGCCGCTTTACACGCCCGTCTCCCTCTCCATCTGTCTGCCAGTCTGTCTCTCTGTCCGTCCATGCGTCCATCCGTGCGTCCATCTAGAGGACACTCAAAGTAGCGCCATCTCGCATACCCTGTGGCCCATAGCTGCTTTACACGTCCGTCTACCTGTCCGTCTGCCTGCCAGTCTGTCTGTCTGTCCGTCCATGCGTCCGTCTGGGAGTCCATCTAGAGATTACCTAAAGTACCGCCATTCGCATACCCTGTGGCACATAGCCGCTTTACACGTCCGTCTACCTGTCCGTCTGTCTGCCAGCCTGTCTGTCTGTTCGTCCATGCGTCCATCCGTGCGTCCATCTAGAGAACTCTGAGTACCACCATCTCGCGCGCCGTATACCCTGTGGTACATACCCGCTTTACGCATCCGTCTACCTGCCCGTCTGTCTGCCGGTCTGTCTGTCTGTTCGTCCACGCGTCCATCCGTGTGTCCATCTAGAGAACACTCAAAGTACCGCCATCTCGCATACCCTGTGGCACATAGCCGCTTTACACGTCCGTCTACCTGTCCGTCTGTCTGCCAGTCTGTCATCCTCTCCGTCTGTGCGTCCGTCCGTGCGTCCATCTAGAGTACACTCAAAGTACTGCCATCTCGCATACCCTGTGGCACATAGCCGCTTTACACGTCCGTCTACCTATCCGTTTGTCTGTCAGTCTGTCTGTCTGTCCGTCCGTGCGTCCGTCCGTGGGTCCATCTAGAGAACACTCAAAGTACCGCCATCTCGAATACCGTGTGGCACATAGCTGCTTTACACGTCTGTCTACCTGACCATTTGGTCTGCCAGTCTGTCTTTCTGTCCGTCGTGCGTTCATCTAGAGGACACTCAAAGTACCACCATCTCGAACACCATGTGGCATATATAGCCGCTTTACAAGTCTGTCTACCTGTCCGTCTGTCTCCCAGTCTGTCTGTCCGTCCGTCTGTGCGTCCGTCCCGTGCGTCCATCTAGAGAACACTCAAAGTACCGCCATCTCGCATACCCTGTGGCATATAGCCGCTTTACACGTCCGTCTACCTGTCCGTCTGTCTGTCCAGTCTGTCTGTCTGTCCGTCCGTGCGTCCATCTGTGCATCCATCTAGAGAACACTAAAAAAACCGCCATCTCGCATACCCTGTGGCACATTGCTGCTTTACACGTCCGTCTACCTGTCCGTCTGTCTGCCAGTCTGCCTGTCTGTTTGTCCATGCATCCGTCCGTGCGTCAATCTAGAGAAACACTCTAAGTACTGTCGTCTCGCGCGTCATATACCCTAAGGTACATACCCGCTTTACACGTCCGTACTACCTGTCCGTCTGTCTGCCAGTCTGTCTGTCTGTTTGTTTGTCCATGCGTCCGCCCGTGCGTCCATCTAGAGAACACTCTGAGTACCGCCGTCTCGCGCGTCGTATACCCTATGGTACATACCCGCTTAACGCGTCCGTCTACCTGTCCGTCTGTCTGCAGTCTATCTGTCTGTTCGTGCATGCGTCCGTCCGTGCGTCCATGTAGAGAACACTCTGAGTACCGCCATCTCGCGGGTCGTATACCCTGTGGTACATACCCGCTTTACGCATCCGTCTACCTACCGTCTGTCTGCCAGTCTGTCTGTCTGTTTGTCCATACGTCCATCGTGTGTGCGTCCTTCTAGAGAAACACTCAAAGTACCGCCATCTCGCATACCCTGTGGCACATAGCCGCTTTACACGTCCGTCAAACTGTCCGTCTGTCTGCCAGTCTGTCCGCCTGTCCGTCCGTGCGTCCGTCTGCGCGTACATCCAGAGAACACTCAAAATACCGCCATCTCGCATACCCTGTGGCACATAGCTGCTTTACACGTCCTACCTGTCC
>WOVY01009239.1:0-11486 GCA_013436015.1 Rhipicephalus annulatus
AAGGCGTCATACGAAGGTCGCAGGTTTGGATCCTGCCCCACGGCAAGTTATCTTTTGACCCACTTTTCTTCATATTTACATTACTGTTTGGTGTAATATTTTCCCCTATACTTTCCTTGGCATTATTGTCTGTTATATCTCATTATTACTGTGTAAAACTCAGAAAAACGAGCCCTTAGTTATGCACTTCTTTCCTTATTCAATAACGAGGGTCTCTACTGGCAGACTTAGTGTCTTTAGGTTGTATACGAGGGACTATTATTCAGCTGCCCAATCGTAACAAGTTCACGTGCTACGTGACGCCAAACAGGCTCAAAACAGTGTGCCACACTCGCTGCCATGGCTACTGGTGGCGCTGACTGACACTCCCACGTTTAATTCACATATAAACCTTTAAAGTGGCTGGCGGTTAGCTGTCGTGGTATCTCAGTGGTAAAGCATCGAACGCGTCATTCGAAGGTCGCAGGTTCGAATCCTGCCCACGCAAGTTATTTTCACCAACATTTCTTCATATTTACGTTACAACTCGGTCTAATATCTTCCCCTATACTTTCCTTGGCATTATTGTCTGTTAGATCTTAATAATATTGTGTAAAAACACGAAAACGAGCCCTTAAGTATACATTTCTTTCTTTATTCATTAACGAGGGTCTCGTACTGGCAGACTTAGTGTCTTTAGGTTGTATACGAGGGACGATTGGTCAGCTGCCCAATCGCAACAAGTTCACGTGCTACGTGACGCCAAACAGGCTCAAAAAGAGAGTGCCACACTCGCCGACATGGCTACTGGTGGCGCTGGCTATCACTGCCACGTTTAATTCACATATAAACCCTATAAAGTGGCTGGGGGGATAGCTGTCGTGGTAGCTCAGTTGTAGAGCATCGAGCGCGTCGTACGAAGATCGCAGGTTTGGATCCTGCCCTAGGCAAGTTTTTTTTCACCCACATTTCTTTATATTTACATTACAATTTAGCCTAATATCCTCTCCTATAATTTCCTTTGCATTATTGCCTGTTACATCTCATTAATAGTGCGTAAAAACACGGAAAAAGGCCCTTCGGTATACACGTCTTTCCTTATTAATTAACGAGGGCCTCGTACTGGCAGACTTAGTGCCTTTAGGTTGTATACGAAGGACTATTGGTCAGCTGCCCACTCGTAACAAGTTCACGTGCTACGTGACGCCAATTAGGCTCAAAAAGTGTTCCACACTCGCCGCCATGCCTTCTGGTGGCGCTGACTATCACTCCCACGTTTAATTCACATATAAACCCTATAAAATGGCTGGGGGATAGCTGTCGTGGTAGCTCAGTTGTAGAGCATCGAACGCGTCAATCTAAGGTCGAAGGCTCGGATCCTGCCCACGCCAAGTTATCTTTTCACCCAATTTTCTTCATGTTTACAGTACAATTAGGTTTATTGTCTTCCCCTATACTTTCCTTGGCATTATCGTCTCTTATATCTCAATAATACTGTGTAAAAACACGGAAAAACGAGCCCTTAGGTATACACGTCTTTCCTTACAATTAACGAGGGTCTCGTACTGGCAGACTTAGTGTTTTTAGGTTGTATACGAGGGACTTTTGGTCAGCTGCGCACTCGTAACAAGTTCACGTGCTACGTGACGCCAATTAGACCCAAAAAAAGTGTGCCACACTCGCCGCCATGGCTACTGGTGGTGCTGACTATCACTCCCACGTTTATTTCACATATAAACCCTATAAAGTGGCTGAGGGGATAGCTGTCGTGGTAGCTCAGTGGTAGAGCATCAAACGCGTCATTCGAAGGTCGCAGGTTCGAATCCTGCCCACGGCAAGTTATTTTTTACCAACTTTTCTTCATATTTACATTACAATTTGATCTAATATCTTCCCCTGTACTTTCCTTGGCATTATTGTCAGTTATATTTTTACAGGTACCTTACAGGCCCTTGGTTAGGGCATTGAGTAAGGGGGGCTAACAAAGACATGAACAACAAGTAAAAGGGCGAAAGGTGCCAAAACGTAAGCTCAAGACATGAGTAACAAATAAACAAGAAATAAGCAAGAATAAATTGACATCATACATTGTTAACAAAAAACTAGAAAGATGCAGTTGATGGCACGCAGCAGTTAGGAAGTGTACAATACGTGTAAGTAAAATGGCACAGATTGTGGTATAATACACTGGGAAAATCATGAAAGCGCTTACAGGAAGTGTGAACAGTTCGTCCTAAGCAAACAAAAATAAAGCACAAAAAAATAAGGGGGCAATAAGCACATTAGAAAAAAAAACTTTTTGCACAGCTTTATGAATGTCATATACATACAAGAACGAAACTGTGAACATGAAATTATCCCCCAAAATGTAAGATCAATTTGTTGCGGAAGGAAACGGGGTTAGTGTCAGATACCAAGTTATCGGGAAGATCATTCCACAACGTGATGGCACGAGGCAAAGGGGATGTGTTAAAAGAGTTCGTTTTACCGTACATGCGCGAGAAACTAAGCCGGTTGTGTAGTCTCGTTGATAAATAGGAGGGTCGTTCAATTGGAAGTCTGGTTATTTTAGTGCTATTGACGTATTTATGAAAGAGGCATAAAAGAGAAATGTTGCGGCGAGTGGATAATAATTGAAGTGAATAATCCATTTTAGGTTGTGTTACGCTGCAGCAGAAATTATAATTACGAGAAATGAATCGGACTGCCCTATTTTGAACTGCCTCGATCATGTTGGTTAAGTAATTTTGGTGGGGGGACCAGATTGGTGATGCAAATTCAAGTTGAGGTCGAACAAAAGTTTCGTAAGCTAGTTTTCGGACGTTAGCGGGGGAGGAATGTAAGTTATGGCGTAGGTATCCCAGTGATCTCGAGGCATTTGCGCAGATGTTAGTGATGTGAGAGGACCATGAAAGATTTTGTGTGAAGTGTAGGCCCAAATATTTGTATGTGGAAACATGCGAGAGCGGGTCATTATTTATACGGTATGAAAAAATGGAGGGGTCATGCTTACGGCTAAATGAGATGGTTTTGCATTTTGATGCGTTTAGAACCATTTGCCACGTCTCACACCATTTCATAATTACATCAAGGTTTTTCTGTAGTGCGTAATGATCGTTAACATTTTTGATAGGGTGGTAGATTATGCAATCATCGGCAAATATTCGTATGAATGATGTGACGCCATCAGGCAAGTCGTTTATAAATATAAGAAATAGCAGCGGGGCGAGCACGCTGCCCTGTGGCACCCCGGAATTTTTATCGCATATTGACGACGAATCGTTATTGATGACAGTGAACTGTTTCCGGAGAGAAAGAAAATTTCGAAGCCATGATAAGGTTTGTGAGTCTAATTGAAGAGCAGATAGCTTTGAGATTAGGCGGCAGTGGGGCACACGGTCAAACGCTTTCGAAAAGCAAGAAAAATGCAGTCTATTTGGAGGTTATTATTCATTTTAGAGTGAAGGTCAGTCGTGAATTCTAGCAGTTGTGTCTCGCATGACCAACCTTTCCTAAACCCATGTTGATTGCGGAAGAAAAACTGGTTAGACTCGAGATGGTTGTAAATGTGCGAAGCGATAATGTGTTCTAATAGCTTGCAGCAAATGGATGTAAGTGAGATTGGACGGTAATTTTGGGGTAGATGTTGGTCTCCAGACTTGAATAATGGGGTAACTTTTGCAACTTTCCAGTCGTCAGGTATCTGCCCAGACTCTAAAGATTGTTGAAAAATATAGCACAGAATGTTACTGGTAATGGAAATTGTGTTTTTTAGTACTTTTGAATTAATATTATCAGCCCCAGCGGAGCTAGACAGCTTCAGCTTAGTTATCAGACATTCTATACCTTTAGCTGTAATTTCGATAGGTTTCATGTACTGGTAATCATAATCGGGCACGTTGGGTAATGTGGATTGGTCTTCCCGAGTAAACATTGAGGGAAAAAAAGTGTTAAAAGCAGAACAACACTGGCTGTTAGAAAGAGGTTCGTGATTCTCATCATGTAAGGTAATGTGGTTAGCATCCCGATTGCGAGATATTTCACGCCAGAATTTTTTTGGGTTTGTTTTTAGGAGGGAGCCCAGGTCTGTTGAAAAATATTTAAGTTTAGCAGAACGTAAAGCTGCGCAGTAGGTGTTTAAACACTGCTTATACTTATCCCACGCACTGGCTGTGCGCAGGCGTTTAGTATTTCGATAGAGACGTTTCTTTTTATTTCTTAGTTGGTTGAGTGACTTAGTGAACCAGGCATTAAACTTGTCATTAGATATCGAAATCAAGGGAATGTGTTTATTAATCAAGACGGTCATTTTGTCACGGAAAAGTACCCAGTTGTCGTGGACTGAGCGATTGCTAAACGAGGTCAAGAATACCTGGTTAAAGAATATTTCAAGTTCATTGTTGATTTCGGCATAATTAGCTTTATTATAGTCGCGAATTTTTTTGGTAGTTTTGCCGGAAAACGTTACAGGAAGATCAAGGGTTACTTCAAGAAGTCTGTGATCGCTAAGACCTTCTCGGTAAAGGACTTCCACGACTGTATAAAGGGGCTGAGGTCAGTATTAAATCTAAAATATTGTTTCCACGGGTGGGTTTATTGACCACCTGTACAAGATTAAAGTCAAGCGTTAGGCTGATAAACTGGGATGATGTGTTACAAGGGGAGAATAGAAGGTTACAATCAATCTGGGGAAGGTTGAAGTCTCCAAAAAGAAAGACAGTTTTAGTATGGCACAAGTTAATGGCATCAGTAATACTTTCCCTCAATTCAGCTATGAAACCGCTATTGGAATCAGGAGGACGGTAACAGTTTCCTATCAGAACAACGTTAGTAGGGCTTGTTTTGCAAGCAACCCAAATTATCTCAAGGGCCGATTTTGTGTCGACAACGTAAGAACAAACTGTTTTTCTAATGCCCAAAAGAACACCACCACCTCTTTTATCAGCGCGGTCTTTACGATAGATATTAAAGGTGTTAAAATTTGGTAAAACCTCGTCATTGTTAATATCAGGTTGCAACCACGTCTCAGTAAGCACGAGGACGTCAGATTCGTTGTCGTCTAGCAGCGAACCTATTTCTTCTTTTTAGGCAGTAAACTACGTATGTTTGTAAACGTAAAAGATAATGAAGTTTTGTTAGAAAGGGGGTCATCTTGAAGACACTCTTCCGCGCACGTGTAGCTGCGGTTTTTGATATAGCGCTTTGTAAGAGGCGGAGGATATAAGAGCTATCTTGTCGACAGTACCACTTTGTTCGTAATACTATCAACCACATACGTTTTTTTTGTCCATGTGTAAAGTGTCGACGGCTAAGTAGAATCTGTTGTTCTGAGCTTTGGCAAAGTCATACAATTTTTTTCCTTATTTGCCTGGTTGTAAAAGAGAAATCTTCACTGATAGACAATCCCGTTCCTTTAAGTTTTCGCGCTGATGACAGTACTTCCTGTTTGTCTTTGAAAAATGCAAATTTTGCTATTATGGGTCTATTTTTACCTTGTGTGTATTTCGCTAACCTATGTACGCGTTCAAAATGCGTGCTGGTTTTTCTTAACTCTAATTTGTTCGAGCACAAATTAATTATTTTTTCTTCTGATTTGGCCCAATCTTCCTCGGGATCATCATCGAGTCCAAAAAACAGTAAGTTTGACCTTCGCTGTCTATTTTTTGCGTCATTGCAACGAGACGCGATTGTCGTAACTTGATTGGAAAGTTCAAGAATTGCTTTTTCGCCTGTATCAGTATCAGCTGTACTGAGGGAGGCATAGTTTGATTCTAGTGTTACAAATTTACCTTTCAGCGCAGAGATTTCATTAACATAAACTTCCTGTCGCTCTTTGATGCATTTAAGTTCAGCGGCGAGTGTTTCGTTTCTCTCCTCAAGCTTGTGGATAGTCTGGAGAGCTGCAGAAAAAGCCTCTGCCTCGGATTTGCTCATCGGCCCGGGGTTTGACTCGACATCACCCGAGAGCATCAGTAGAAGGCCAAACAAGCAAGAGCACATATCACCCCAAAAAGACACTGTTCGCTTCAGCGGATCAAACCACTCTGATGGGCACGACACCGAAATCATGCAGTAATCTCGACAAGTCACAGTTTCAGCACTTCTCAAGTAACTAACCTGCAATAACAGGGGACGTAAGCCGTGCATTGTGGCTGCGGTGCCGCGCCCGCAGCCACAAATATCTTATTTATAAATAATATCTTATTTATAAATATCTTATATATAAATATCTTAGTTATATTGTGTAAAAACACGGAAAACGAGCCCTTAGGTATACATTTCTTTTCTTATTATTTAACGAGGGTCTCGAATTTGGGAGACTTAGTGCCTTTAGGTTGTATACGAGGGACTTTTGGTCAGCTGCCAACTCGTAACAAGTTGACGTGCTACGTGACGCCAATTAGACTCAAAAAGAGTGTGCCACACTCGCCGCCATAGCTACTGGTGGCGCTGACTGACACTCCCACGTTTAATTCACATATAAACCCTGTAAAGTGGCTGAAGGGATAGCTGTCGCGGTAGCTCAGTGGTAGAGCATCGAACGCGTCATTCGAAGGTCGCAGGATCGAATCCTGCCACGGCAAGTTATCTTTTCATCCACTTTTCTTGATATTTACAGTACAATTTGGTTTAATGTCTTCCCCTATACTTTCCTTGGCATTATCGTCTGTTATATCTCATTACACTGTGGAAAAACACGGAAAACGAGCCCTTAGCTATGCACTTCTTTCCTTATTCATTAGCGAGGGTCTCGTGCTGGCAGACTTAGCGCCTTTAGGTTGTATACGAGGGACGTTTGGTCAGCTGCGCACTCGTAACAAGTTCACGTGCTACGGGACGCCAAACAGGCTGAAAAAGAGTGTGCCACACTCGTCGGCATGGCTACTGGTGGCGCTGACTGAGAATCCCACGTTTAATTCACATATAAACCCTATAAAGTGGCTGAGGGGATAGCTGTCGTGGTAACTCAGTGGTAGAGCATCGAACGCTTCATTTGAAGGTGGCAGGTTTGGATCCTGCCCACGGCAAGTTATCTTTACACCCAGTTTTCTTCGTATTTACATTACAATTTGGTCTAATGTCTTCCGCTATACTTTCCTTGGCATTATTGTCTGTTACATCTCATTATTATTGTGTAAAAACACGGAAAACAAGCCCTTAGGTATACACTTCTTTCCTTATTCATTAACGAGGGTCTCGTACTGGCAGACTTAGTTCCTTTAGATTGTATACGAGAACTATTGGTCAGCTGCCTACTCGTAACAAGTTCACGTGCTACGTGATGCCAAACATGCTCAAAAAGAGAGTGCCACACTCGTCGCCATGGCTACTGGTGGCGCTGACTATCATTCCTACGTTTATTTCACATATAAACTTTATAAAGTGGCTGAGGGGGATAGCTGTCGTGGTAGCTCAGTTGTAGAGCATCGAACGCGTCATTCGAAGGTCGTAGGCTCGGATCCTTCCCACGGCAAGTTATCTTTACACCCACTTTTCTTCATATTTACAGTCGAAGTTGGTGTAATGTCTTCCCCTATGCTTTCCTTGGCATTATCGTCTGTTATAACTCATTAATACTGTGTAAAACCCGCAAAAACGAGCCCTTAGTTATGCACTTCTTTTCTAATTCATAACCGAGGGTCTCGTACTGGCAGACTAAGTGCCTTTAGATTGTATTCGAGGGACGATTGGTCAGCTGCCCACTCGTAACAAGTTCACGTGTTACTTGACGCCTCACGGGCTCAAAAGAGAGTGCCACACCTGCAGCCATGGCTACTGGTGGCGCTGACTGACTCTTCCACGTTTAATTCACATAGAAAACTTATAATGTGGCTGGGGGGATAGCTGTCGTAGTAGCTCAGTGGTAGAGCATCGAACGCGTCATTCGAAGTTCGCAGGTGTGGATGCTGCCCACGGCAAGTTATCTTTTCACCCACTTTTCTTCATATTTACATTACTATTTGGTGTAATATCTTCCCCTATACTTTCCTTGGCATTATTGTCTGTTATATCTCAATATTACTGTGTAAAACTCAGAAAAACGAGCCCTTAGTTATGCACTTCTTTTCTTATTCATTAACGAGGGTCTTGTACTGGCAGACTTAGTGTCTTTAGGTTGTATACGAGGGACTATTGGTCAGCTGCCCAATCGTAACAAGTTCACGTGCTACGTGACGCCAAACAGGCTCAAAAAGAGTGTGCCACACTCGCTGCCATGCCTACTGGTGGCGCTGACTGACACTCCCACGTTTAATTCACATAAAAATCCTATAAAGTGGCTGGCGGTTAGCTGTCGTGGTAGCTCAGTGGTAAAGCATCGAACGCGTCATTCGAAGGTCGCAGGTTCAAATCCTGCCCACAGGAAGTTATTTTTTATCAACTTTTCTTCATATTTACGTTACCAATTGGTGTAATATCTTCCCCTATACTTTCCTTGGCATTATTGTCTATTAGATCTTAATATTATTGTGTAAAAACTGAACTTAAATGCATCAAAGAGCGACAGGAAGTTTATGTTAATGAAAAACGAGCCCTTAGGTATGCACTTCTTTTCTTACTCATTAACGAGGGTCTCGTAATGCAGACATAGTGCCTTTAGGTTGTATACGAGGGACTATTGGTGAGCTGCCTACTCGTAACAAGTTCACGTGCTACGTGACGCCAATTAGACTCAAGAAGAGTGTGCCACACTCGCCGTCATGGCTACTGGGTGGTGCTGACTGACACTCCCACGTTTAATTCACATATAAACCCTGTAAAGTGGCTTGGGGGATAGCTGTCACGGTAGCTCAGTGGAAAAGCATCTAACACGTCATTTGAAGGTCGCAGGTGCTGATGCTGCCCACGGCAAGTTATTTTTCACCAACATTTCTTGATATTTACATTACAATTTCGTCTAATATCTTTCCCTACACTTTCCTTGGTATTATTGTCTGTTAGATCTCATTAATATTGTGTAAAAGCGAGCCCTTAGGTACAACTCCTTTTCTTATTCATTAACGAGGGTCTCGTACTGGCAGACTTAGTGTCTTTAGGTTGTATACGAGGGACTATTAGTCAGCTGCCCAATCGTAACAAGTTCACGTGCTACGTGACGCCAAACAGGCTCAAAAAGATTGTGCCACACTCGCCGCCATGGCTACTGGTGGCGCTGACTGACACTCCCACGTTTAATTCACATATAAACCCTACAAAGTGGCTGGTGGATAGCTGTCGTGGTAGCTCAGTGGTAAAGCATCGAACGCGTCATTGGAAGGTCGCAAGTTCGAATCCTGTCCACGTCAAGTTATTTATTTACCAACTTTTCTTCATATTTACATTACAATTTGATCTAATATCTTCCCCTATACTTTCCTTGGCATTATTGTCAGTTATATCTTATTTATATTGTGTAAAAACACGGAAAACGAGCTCTTAGGTATACACTTCTTTTCTTATTCAATAACGAGGGTCTCGTACTGGCAGACTTGGTGCCTTTAGATTGTATACGAGGGACTATTGGTCAGCTGCCTACTCGTAACAAGTTCACGTGCTACGTGACGCCAATTAGACTCAAAAAGAGTGTGCCACAGTCGCCGTCATGGCTACTGGGTGGCGCTGACTGACTCTTCCACGTTTAATTCACATATAAAATTTATAATGTGGCTGGGGGATAGCTGTAGTAGTAGCTCAGTGGTAGAGCATCGAACACGTCTATCGAAGGTCGCAGGTTCGGATCCTTCCCACGGCAAGTTATCTTTACACCCACTTTTCTTCATATTTACAGTCCAAGTTGGTGTAATGTCTTCCCCTATGCTTTCCTTGGCATTATCGTCTGTTATATCTCATTAATACTGTGTAAAACCCGCAAAAACGAGCCCTTAGTTATGCACTTCTTTTCTAATTCATAACCGAGGGTCTCATACTGGCAGACTTAGTGCCTTTAGATTGTATTCGAGGGACGATTGGTCAGCTGCCAACTCGTAACAAGTTCACGTGTTACTTGACGCCTCACGGGCTCAAAAGAGAGTGCCACACCTGCAGCCATGGCTACTGGTGGCGCTGACTGACTCTTCCACGTTTAATTCACATAGAAAACTTATAATGTGGCTTGGGGGATAGCTGTCGTAGTAGCTCAGTGGTGGAGCATCGAACGCGTCATTCGAAGGTCGCAGGTTTGGATCCTGCCCACGGCAAGTTATCTTTTCACCCACTTTTCTTCATATTTACATTACTATTTGGTGTAATATCTTCCCCTATACTTTCCTTGGCATTATTGTCGGTTATATCTCAATATTACTGTGTAAAACTCAGAAAAACGAGCCCTTAGTTATGCACTTCTTTCCTTATTCATTAACGAGGGTCTCGTACTGGCAGACTTAGTGTCTTTAGGTTGTATACGAGGGACTATTGGTCAGCTGCCCAATTGTAACAAGTTCACGTGCTACGTGACGCCAATTAGACCCAAGAAGAGTGTGCCACACTCGCCGTCATGGCTACTGGGTGGTGCTGACTGACACTCCCACGTTTAATTCACATATAAACCCTGTAAAGTGGCTTGGGGGGATAGCTGTCACGGTTAGCTCAGTGGTAAAGCATCTAACACGTCATTTGAAGGTCGCAGGTGCTGATGCTGCCCACGGCAAGTTATTTTTCACCAACATTTCTTGATATTTACATTACAATTTCGTCTAATATCTTTCCCTACACTTTCCTTGGTATTATTGTCTGTTAGATCTCATTAATATTGTGTAAAAGCGAGCCCTTAGGTACACACTTCTTTTCTTATTCATTAACGAGGGTCTCGTACTGGCAGACTTAGTGTCTTTAGGTTGTATACGAGGGACTATTAGTCAGCTGCCCAATCGTAACAAGTTCACGTGCTACGTGACGCCAAACAGGCTCAAAAAGAGTGTGCCACACTCGCCGCCATGGCTACTGGTGGCGCTGACTGACACTCCCACGTTTAATTCACATAAAAATCCTATAAAGTGGCTGGCGGTTAGCTGTCGTGGTAGCTCAGTGGTAAAGCATTGAACGCGTCATTCGAAGGTCGCAGGTTCAAATCCTGCCCACAGGAAGTTATTTTTTATCAACTTTCTTCATATTTACGTTACCAATTGGTGTAATATCTTCCCCTATACTTTCCTTGGCATTATTGTCTATTAGATCTTAATATTATTGTGTAAAAACACGGAAAAAACGAGCCCTTAGGTTATGCACTTCTTTTCTTACCTCATTAACGAGGGTCTCGTAATGCAGACATAGTGCCTTTAGGTTGTATACGAGGGACTATTGGTGAGCTGCCTACTCGTAACAAGTTCACGTGCTACGTGACGCCATTAGACCCAAGAAGAGTGTGCCACACTCGCCGTCATGGCTACTGGGTGGTGCTGACTGACACTCCCACGTTTAATTCACATATAAACCCTGTAAAAGTGGCTGGGGGGATAGCTGTCACGGTAGCTCAGTGGTAAAGCATCTAACACGTCATTTGAAGGTCGCAGGTGCTGATGCTGCCCACGGCA
>WOVY01009240.1:0-10000 GCA_013436015.1 Rhipicephalus annulatus
CCCTTCCTGCAATAACCCCTAATTGGGATTGGCAAGTATATGTAAATAAATAAATAATAAATAATGTTCCAGGTACCATTCCATGCGTGTAAGCAGCATCCTCTCCATGACCTTTGCCAACGCAGCTTGCTAGTGCTACAGGCCGATATGATGCCAAATCGAATGGAGACTTTCCGGGCTTCAGCAAAGGCACCAGGCGACTACACTTCCACTCATCAGGCACCATTCATCATGCCAAGACTTATTGAAAATGTCCAGGAGACAGCGCTGTGCCTTCAGGCCTAGGTGACGTAGGGCAGTATAGGTCATTCCATCCGGACCTGGGGACGATGAGCGTCTGCATGTGTTCAATTGCCGCATGAAGTTCTTCCATGGTGGTGACGGGTTGAGATTTAGGGTTCCCTATGGGAATAGTGACTTGTCTGTCTGTAAGGATGTCCCGCACATATGCATATAATTGTAGACCACATATAATTTTAGACCATATATTTTTGAAATATATATATATATATATATATTTTAATGGCGTGTCCCCCCTTATCGGTGCCACAGATGAGTTCAGGTAATCAGGCATGTCCGGAATTTTAGGCGTCCGAGAAATCGAAAGTCAACTGCACTATGGTAGATGTGCAGCTCTTACAGGTGGCATAATGGCACACTGCACTAGCTAGCACCCCACCAGCACTCTCATCAGCCAGTCGAGTTTGCATTCATTCGCGTGCTACAAATTGTCGTCTCTCCGTCTCCTAATGATGATGATGTTTGATATTTTGTGGCGCAAGGGCCATTCACGGCCAAAGAGCGCCAGTTCATCTTACTAAAAATATGGACAATGATTGTGATAAGCGGCTGTATAAGGGCCATAAAATTCCTCGCGGTAAGGCGGGTAAGAACATACAAGTAATAAAATCATGACCATGCCGTGAAGGTGTGGTGTGGTGTGAATAGATAACAAAAGTTGTGATAATAAGAACGATGGTGGATATGTATGACATTAGCACAAGTGCCTCACTCGTTCATACCCTTGCGTCCAAGGGCCGTGAGGCATGTGCTTTCCTTGTGTAGCCACCGCAGCAAAAACCTCTCTGGAGAGGTCGTGCTACGGTATGCCCGGGTATATGACATGAAAGCTATGAATTGCTTTTAAAAACGCTAACAATGATTTATGACTAAAAAAGCGGTTCCCTACCGACAAACATTGCAGGGTGTAAAGGTATATGTTGTCGGTGATGGCAGAGTGTGACCGTCCCAAAACAGCATTCGTTACGCCAGATGGCCTATACGAATTCATGGTTATGCCATTCGGTCTGTGCAATGCACCTGCAACGTTTGAGCGAATGATGGACAGAGCATTTTACGCGGCCTTAAATGGCAGATATGCTTAAGTTACCTCGATGATGTTATTGTATTTTCTCCTGATTTCCCTACCCACGTCGACCCGTCTGCGCACCATTTTTCAGTGTCTTACCAAGGCAAACCTCCAGCTTAACCTAAAGAAGTGCCGCTTTGAGGGTCGCCAACTTACGATACTTGGTCACGTTGTGACAAGGATGGATTTTGCCCCGACCCAGACAAACTTCGAGCCGTAGCAGACTTTCCGAAGCCGACTTCACTCAAAGAAACTTAGGAGCTTCATCGGCTTGTGCTCGTATTTTCGTCGTTTCGTCCACAACTTTGCAACAATAATAGCCCCACTTACACAACTACTGAACGGTCCAGCTAATCTTTCTAACTGGACCCCGGCATGTGACGAAGCTTTTCTTACACTGCGCCGCCTACTTACGTCCCCACCGATTCTACACCATTACGACCCAAGTGCCCCCACTGAAGTGCACACAGATGCCAGTGGCTTGGTCTGGGAGCAGTACTCGCGCAACGAAAGCCAGGTATTCCAGAGTACGTCGTCGGATACGCAAGCCGCGCACTCACGAAAGCGGAGATGAACTACTCCGTAACTGAAAAAGAATGCCTCGCAATCGTTTGGGCGTTAAGCAAGTTTCGTCCTTACTTGTACGGACAGAGTTTCGACGTTGTGACCGATCACCATGCACTTTGTTGGTTGGCGTCGCTAAAAGATCCTTCAGGTCGCCTTGGACGTTGGGCTCTTCGACTACAAGAATTCGACATTCGTGTCGTCTACCGCTCAGGACGAAAACACTCTGATGCGGACGCCCTCTCACGATCACCAGTGAGATCCACTGCAGACCTGCATTCGGACACCAACTTCTCCATCACTCCCATTTCCGTCACAAGCATGTCGTCTGACAGCGGAAAGACCCATGTATAACATCTCTCCTTAACATTCTTTCCGACTCTTCAACGTCTGCGTACCCACGCGCTCTTTGCCGCCAAGCCACACATTGGCGATACAGGACGCGCAACTATACCGCAGAAACTACCACGCGGATGGTCGTAAATGGCTCTTCGTTATACCACGCCACATGCGATCAGATGTCTGTGCGTATTATCATGCCGACCCACAACATGCTCACGTTGGTGTGTTAAAAACATTTCAGCGGATCTGCCAGCGTTACTAGTGGCGTGGTATGTACACTTTTGTACAAAATACATTCGGTCTTGTTCATATATAATGTCAGCGATGTCCGAATGATTGTAGTCAAGGCAAGGTTCAAATTTTAAGAAAAATTGTACTGTGCTAAGTTACATGTGAATCGGCGGTGGTTGCATGTATAAGGAAACTGGACTCGGTGCAGGAGCTCGATCGGATACGTCCGACGCCACTCGCGTCTCGGCTCGCTCTGCGATGCGTTGCTCTGCGGTCCCGGCTCGAACCTCGGCTCGTTCTCCTCTTTCTGGCGATGCGTCGCTATGCGCTCCCGGCTCGAAGGCTCACTTTTGTTTTTTGAATGTGCGTTGAACCAATGGGCAACCGCGTCGAGTGGTCGCGCTCAGGGCTCGGAGTCCACGTTAACGCAGTGCAGCGTTTCCCGAGCAAGCACGGAGACGCTACCGGAGAAGGAGGCGCTGCCGGAGAAGTCAGCTGTGCGAACTAGAGTGCCGCTGACACGGCCCTCCCGAAAATCGCACCTGTCCTCAGGCGTGCGTGTCGTTAGATGGCGATGGTTCCGTAACTTCTAGGAGCGGCTCCTTGTATCTACGAAGCTGCTCCACGTTGACGATTTTTTGGTTGATCATGCCCGGTGTGTGGGGTACTCTTTCGATCTCGGCCCTGTTTCCTCCGACGAGGGCCGTTGTCTCGAACGGACCTTCATAGCGAGGATCTAATGTGCCTCGAGCGCTCAACTCAAGCAGGACGAGGTCTCCCGTCATGAACCTCGGAGTTCGCCGCTTCTTGTCGTATCGGACCGTTGTTTTGCGCTGACTCTGCAGTAGCCTCTCTCTTGTCTCCGCACGTTCCCTTGCCAAGTCGTGTAGTCTATGAGACTCGTCGATGTCTCCCTCTACTGAGGCGAGGTTGAGCTCTCCTGGCAGTTTTGGGTCGTAGCCGTGCATGAGTCGAAATGGGCTGTGGCCACTGTGACGATGCTTCGTGGCGTTGATTGCTAGCGTTGCTCGGGGTAGTTCCTTCTGCCATTTGTCCTTGTTGTTTAGCATTTTGCGTAGCACCTGTTTCAACGTTCCTACCATTCGCTCAATCAGTCCGTTTGATTGTGGCCAGTACGGTGGGGAGTTCTGATGAGTAATTCCCAGTCTGTGAGGGAATTGGTTGGTTTTCTTGTTCACGAATCCCTTGGCTTGGTCCTAATGACGCTGGGAACTCCAAATCGCGGAATCCACCGGTTTGTCATGAAGTCAAGGTAGTGCGCCGACGAAGTGCTCGGTACGGTCACGGCGTCCATGTATCTCGTGGCGTGGTCGATACACACGAGGATGCGGTCTCCCTTCTCGTTTAGCGGACCCATGTGATCCAGGGATATCACCGCGTTTGGCTCAGTAGGAATATCGCGTGGGATGAGGCAACCTTCATTCCGTGTCGTGCGGGCGTTGATAGTCTGGCACGTGTGGCAGGAGTCAACATACTCGCGGATGTCTTTTCTTATCGATGGCCACCAGTACTTTCGCTGGATCAGGTCTCTTGTCTTCTCGACGCCTAGGTGGCCGTTGTTGTCGTGGAAAACGATCATCACACTGCTTCGGAGGGCAGCGGGAATGATCACCCTCCGACGGACCCGTCCTCCCTCGAGAGATTTCTTCACCAGTATGTCGTTTTCGATCTCGTAGTCTGAAGATTTGTGCTTGGCCTCCTCCCGAAATCTTTCGCAGTCAGTATCCCTCTCCTGAAACTCGCGTAGGCGACTGTGTTTTCCGACCACTACTGCGTAGCAGTGGAGGTCTCGGGTCGAAACCCCCTGGTCGAAAGCCTCTGCAGATTCCGACTGCCTCGAGAGTGCGTCAGCCGCGGAGTTCTGGCGTCCTGGCTTGTGCTTGACGTCGAAGGTGTACTCTGCTAAGTCGAGCGTCCACCTCGCAAATCTGCGGTTGCTAGCTCCCTTCTGGACGAGGTATGACAAGCTGAAGTTGTCCGTGAACACTGTAAAACGAGGGCCTCCTCTCAGGTAGACCAAAAACTTCTCAGTGATCGCCCAGTGGAGCGCCATGCACTCGAGCATATTAGAGTGTAGACCACGATCGTGCTCGTTTAGTGATCTGCTTGCGTACTCCATGATTCGCCTCCTTTTCCGTCTTGAGTTTGAGAAAGCACCGCACCCAGCCCGGTTTGCGAAGCGCAGTCTGGGCGGAAGCTCGCCAAAATCGGCGGGTTCTTCAAGGCGTGTTTTATGGCGTTGACGGTTGCTTCATGAGCGTCAGTCCACACGAAAGGAACGTCCTTCGCCAGAAGGTGCCGTAGCTTGTGCGTGACCTTTGCAAACTCCGGTATGAACTTTCGGTGGTGGTTAGCGAACTGCAGGAAGGAGTACAGCTTCTTTGCGTTGCGATGCGGCTCGAACTTCTCGACAGCGGCAACTCTGGATTCGTCCAGTGTTCGTCCTTAGGCGAAGATCACGTAACCCAGGAAAGATACTTTGTCTTGAATCAACTGGCATTTCCGGAGATCCATCTTCAAGCCGTTGATCACGACTCACCTGAGTGCTTCGTTCAGCAAATCTAAAGCCTCCCTCACTGTTGTGGCTCCCAGCCGACATCGTCCATGTACGTAGCTGTCCTAGGTAAGCCATCGAACGGGCGACGCATGACTCTTTGCATGGTCTGAGGGGCCTTGCAAAACCCAAAGGCCATTCGAAGGTATTCGTACTTTCCGTCTGGAGTGACGAATGCGGTCTTGTGTACGTCGTCCGGCTTCATTCGTATCAGAAATGCAGTCTTCACGTCCAACACAGTGAAGTAAGCCGATCCGTCGCGCATGACAATCGTCAATAACGTCTTCCATGACGGGCATTGGATAAGAAGGGTTGATGGTTTTCTCGTTGAGCTTGCGATAGTCGTGTACCATTCTTCGTGGAGTCGTCGGGTGGTGCGGTTGATCGACAACTATCGTTGGAGCACCGTACTCGCTTTCGCTCGGCCTTGTGATGCCCTTGGAGAGGTAGTCATTCACCTGTTCTCGGATGATTTTGCGATCAGCCAGTGAGCACCTGTACGGCCTCGATGACACTGTATATTGTCTCTGAGTTCGATGCTTTGCTCGGTGTGAGGACACACTCCCAAAGTGTCGCCTTTGGAAGTGAATGCTTGGTGATGCCTTAACAGAATTGCGCGAAGTTGTTCCCTCTCTGCCTCGGTGGCATCCTTCGTTATCTTCCGTGTGGCGTCTTCGACTAGACTCGTGAAGTCTTCGTCGGGTGCGGGACATTTCGTGTTGAGGCGCACGTACCCTTCGTCTTTGGAAACACTCTCGTCCGATCGCCGCAGAACGTCGCAATAAGCGTTTCCCCGGTGCGGTGTGGTGTGCCTTGTTTCGGGGATGGCACTTCGGACGATGAAAATTTTCCGGAGGGCTCGACTGGAACGATAGTCACATCGTTTGACGTGTGAAACATTACGTCGACGTTCGCGACTCGTCGCCAGTATGATCCCAGAATCAGGTCGATGCCGCTGGGGAGTTCCGTACCACGACGTCTTCGAGTCGCACATTCGTGGTGCCCAATGTCACCTCAAGCGTTGCAGCGAGAGTTGGGCATATGCTGCGGTTGAGAACTTCAATGTTCTCGCGCGATACCCATGCGTGCGTGGGAATGTCGTCCATCAAGGCATTGGCACTCATGATGGATAAGGTGGCGCACTGTCAATGCACACGCGGACGGGTCGGTTGTTTAGCAGTACCGGACACTATTGGTAATGTGCCGCCCGTCGAATGCAAAAAAACAGTTCGCTTGCCTAGGTGACGTAGTCCCTGTTTCGTGGCTGGTATTGTCCCTCTTTCGCTTCGTTTCTCGTCCGCTCTGATCGTTGCTGGCGTTTTCGGCTTTCTACAATCACGGGACAGGTGACCGATGTCGCCGCAGTTGAAGCACGAACGAGCAGAGATGGGCCGCGGGTGTGGAGCTCCCGAGAAATCGCTGCGTGGGTTGGCCTTCGGCAAGTTGGCAGAGCTGCTGTCGGGCACCCGCTGGTTCGAACCCTGACCACGGCTCGCTGTAGACGGTGACGGTTTCTTGTCGTTCTCGGCACACACGGTCGTGCGACGCCTCGCGTCGAGCAAAGCCGCTCTGTCAATGAGTTCGGTTACTGTGCCACACAGCTGCGCTGCGAGTGGGGTTGGCCCATGTGTCGTCCTCGATGCCGCTGAGAATGAGGGAAATACGCTCTTCCTCTGCTAAACGGTACGGCGCCTTGTTCAGAATGGCGTTCTTCGAGTACATGTACTCGACGATGGTCTCGTGGCTCTGAAGGCGTCGCTTCGTCTGCAGTTCGAGGAACTCCTGCATTGTCAGCTTTCGTTTGAATCGGAGAATGAGCGCTTCTTTCCATTGCTCCAGGTGTCATACTGTGAGCCGTAGGCGCTGTGCCCATCCTTGGCAGATCCCGTCAAGCGGCTTGCTGCTGTCACCAACGTCAGCGATGGCGTCCAGTGGGCGAGCGCTGCGATTCTCTCCACTTGCGTAATCCATTCGTGAGCGCTTTGTTGCGGGCGTTCCATCGAACAAGGGGTTTGAGGATGACGTGTCGCTTGTGGAATGAATCTGGATCGGGCTCGTCGTCAGTGGACTTCTCGACAGCGTGTTGGCGAGCAGGGCTTGTGTGTTCACGAGCGCGGCGAGGATCTGGGCCTTGGAAGGTTCTCCCTCGTGCGTTGAAACGGTCGGCGCGGCGGGGCGTGCCGCGTCTTGGTTGGTGCCGTTGTTCAGTGACGGTGGCCGCGTCGAAACCGAGGACATCGTTATGTCAGCAGGGGCGGAATGGTGCAGCCCGAGGGTTGAAGTCGTCACCCGTTCCGTTGGCAGTGAAGCTTTCTGATGGGCTTCGTGCAATGTCTCACGTTCACTCGTGTTTGCGCGGTTAAGCTGGGCTCGCAGGCTGCTCAGTTCAGCGCAAAGCCTCGCGTTGTCGGCGGACAGCGTCTCCAGGTGCGCCTGCCTGTCGTCGTCGTAGGCAGCCTGGTCCTTCGTTGACGAGTCCGTCGGCTCTAGGGCTTGGCGAGTGATGTTGTCGCGGATGATTCTTGCGATGAGCTCGTCCTTTTCGTCCGGAGCACCGTAGACCTCGTGCTCTCAGCTCGTCGACGAGTTGCTTTTCGTTGCATTGGCCATCGTGCTGTGGTCGAGGGTCGTGAACACCGCGTTCGACGATGGTCGTTTTGGAGTCCCGAGACAATGTACGGCGTGGCGTCGCTCCTTCTCGTGGCGTCGTGTCTCCCTCCGCATGCAGCTCGGGCGATTCACATCCTGTCGGCTGCGCCATGTCAACGATGTCCGAATGAATGTAGTCAAGGCAAGGTTCAAATTTTAAGAAAAACTGTACTGTGCTAAGTTACAGGTGAATCGGCGGTGGTTGCATGTATAAGGAAACTGGACTCGGTTCAGGAGCTCGATCGATACGTCCGACGCCACTCGCGTCTCGGCTCGCTCTGCGATGCGTTGCTTCTGCGGTCCCCGGCTCGAACCTCGGCTCGTTCTCCTCTTTCTGGCGATGCGTCGCTATGCGCTCCCGGCTCGAAGGCTCACTTTTGTTTTTTGAATGTTCGTTGAACCAATGGGCAACCGCGTCGAGTGGTCGCGCTCAGGGCTCGGAGTCCACGTTAACGCAGTGCAGCGTTTCCCGAGCAAGCACTGATACGCTACCGGAAAGGAGGCGCTGCCGGAGAATGAGACGCTGCCGGAGAATTCAGCTGTGGCGAACTCGAGTCTCGGAGTGCCGCTGCACACACACACACACACACCACACACACACCACACACACAACACACACACACATATATATATATATATATATATATATATAATATATATATATATATATATATATATATATATATATATATCTATATATATATATATAGAGAGAGAGAGAGAGAGAGAGAGAGAGAGAGGAGAGAGAGAGAAGAGACAGAGAGAGAGAGAGAACCAAATTATTGTGGCGCTTTCATTTGGCTAACCCCCTTATATGATCAAAGTGGATCTAGAGGGCATCCCGGTTCACCGTGCCTCCTAATCATTAAATAATTATAAAACTCATGATTTAGAGCTTTGTGTCTTTCTGGCTTAAACTACCGTGAGCTGCACGCTTTGAGCAGCTGCTGTTTCGCACTGGGGGCTTATTTCAAGGCTTACAGTGCACTAAGGCCTTCATTTACGAATGTTGTGTGTTTAAAGCAGCTACATGAAAGTAAAGTGGCTGTTGTGGAAGTTTAGAAAGGTAGAACAATGAGGGTAGTTTCCACGCGCAACCACAGTTATATAGCAGCATTCGCACGCCCTCTCATGCGCAAACTGTGCCTCTGCGGCTGCAATTGGCTTTATAGGAAACTGAGGCGATGGTATTGTGGCAATGAAAACACTGATTGAGTTTAAGCTATTCAGGCGTAATTGTGTGCGTTGTGAACGTTCGATTGCAAAAACTTTTGAACAGCGAAGTTGGCAGTGCCATGTCATTTTCTTTTTGTTTCAGTTTCGCATTTTTGTTTACCTATTCTGATTTATTATGAAGAGAGCATCCTTTTTTTTTTCTCAGTATGCAGAGAATGAGAAGCAAACAGACCGTACATACCTGAATCTCTCCACACCAAGCAAGCTAAAGCAGAACATAAAAGATATTTCTTGCCATCCTGCACTTGAACTGACACGTTTACATGGTTCACAAAATCCGAAATACGAAAGAGTGCGGAATGCTTGTAACACTCTCTTGCATACGCGTCAATCGCTAACGCATCACTTACGTTCGACGCGTTTCTAGCGTTCGAGAGCCGTTTACGTATGGAATTTACTTGCTCTGCTTCAGCTGTAAAATATCCGGCAAATGAGCTTTACATAACTCTCCTGCTGACCCTCCCCCCCCCCCCCCGCTTTCCGCACTCGGTTTGCCGGGTTTAACATTTCACTGACTCGGGGTGCTATTCCGGACATTGTCGAATTCCCCCATGTTGTCAGATTCCGCCATCGATCGATGCTAATTGTCCAGTGAGCTGTTTACAGCGTCTCTGTTTGCTTAGAATGCCGCCAATACGAAATTTGACAATATGGCGGAATTAGACAGAGCCCATAGCACCCTCGGTCGAACGAACGCTTTGAAACATCCCACTCACTGACTTTCCTGCCGCGCCGATTCACCGGCTTGAATTCATGACGTAATATGCCTGCGCAACGTCCCGATCGCCAGATTCACAGGCGATATGCTAAGCGTATACACGCCGTCGATGAAGACGTTTACGTCACTGAGAGTAATCTTGGTTTCGCAGCTGTATTGATCGGCTGGCCGCTTTTCATATTGAACGGCTGTACCTTGCGTTGGTAAACGTGTGCGCATATACGATTGCGGCAGCCCCAAACCCGATTGGAGGTAAGCACACGACGTACTTCTGAAAGACTAAAATGATCAGTTGGTGTTCAGCTGATGTCGTTTG
>WOVY01009241.1:600000-810000 GCA_013436015.1 Rhipicephalus annulatus
GCAGAAAAACATGGTCAATAGTTTCCGGTTTCTTACAGATTAGACAGTGTGATCCCCAAGGCATATAAAACCCCCGCTCCTCTAGGAAGGTTCTTACAGGAAGTGTTCCCGTGTGTAATTTGAAAAAGAACGTTTTCGCACTTGGAGCTGCTCGCATTTTTTTAACTCGTTTAAGTACATTCTGACCCTTGCGTGCTGTATATAGCGCTCTGTACAGTGGGATAGGGAGCATCGTGTCACATAAATCTTTGTACAGTTTTTTCTTTCCAACAGACCACAGGTAGTCAGTTGAAAACCGAACACACAAAAACCGCACGCTGGCCACAACTTCCTTCATGTATCCTTGCACAGCCCCTGTGGTAGCATGAGTGCTCACAACAAACTCGGGCAACAGTCTACTTAGTTTTGTTTGACACACTGTTAACAGGAAAGGATCTCTTGCCTCGCGAAAAAAGAAAAACCTATTTACTAACTGCTTGATAAACAGATGTCCTAGCCCAAGGCCTCCACACTTCACCCGTCTGAACAAATTCGTGCGACTGCACCTCTCCCAGTTAGAGCCCCACACAAACACTGCAAACACACGATGTAATTTTTGCACATTGACCCGGGAACAGTACAGCACTTGCATCACATACCACAGCTTAGACACAAAAAACCAGTTGCATGCAGTAGCCCTAGCAAACATGGACAGATAGGTTGCATTCCACCTATTCGCTTTCTCTTTAATTTCTTTCGTTTGCTGTGTCCAATATTCATCAGTACTTTTGTATGACTCGAGCGGTACTCCGAGATATTTAACTGGCGTTCTTGTCCATTTAATGGCTGCAAAAAATTCTGGTGTTGAAGGCCAATATCCATGCCAGAAGCCGAGGCATTTGCCCCAGTTTATATGGCTTCCTGTAACTTCGGCGAAAGATTTAGAAACTCTGATTGATTCTTCAATACCGTCATAGGAAGTGCTACAAATCGCAACATCATCAGCGTATGTGAGTAATTTGACCTCTGATGATTGTACTCTAAATCCATTAATGATGTCATTCTGCAATATCGACTGACATAAAGTTTCAATATAGATGCAAAACAAAAGAGGACTAACAGGGCAACCTTGACGCACTGAGCGCTCGATTCTTATGGGGGGGCCCAATGTCTTGTTGATAATTAGTCTCGTACTACCGTTCCGATATGCCATGGCTACTCCGTCAATAATTATCTTACCAACATTAATGTGCTTCAATACTGCAAACAAAAGAGCGTGGGAAACGCAATCAAACGCTTTCTCCAGATCCAGCTGGAGTATGGCTACACGAGCATGACAGGTGTCAACATATTCGAGCACGGATCGCATTTTATGAATGTTTGTAACTATGGAGCGACCTTTTATTCCACACGTTTGGTGAGGACCGACGATATCTTTTATTACTGACTGAAGTCTGGCCGCCAAAATTTTCATTAATATTTTGTAGTCTACGTTTGTCAGTGCGATTGGCCTGTACGCTGTGACGTGCCTGAGCTTTTCAACCTCGTCTGTTTTCGGAATCAGAACGGTACGCGATTCACCAAAGGATGGTGGTAATTTCTTTTCCTCATATGCCTCATTAAAAACGCCCGCGAGTATTGAAGACAATTCGCTTTTAAAACATTTGTACCACTTGGCACAAAGACCATCTGGTCCTGGAGATTTCCCAGGATTTAACTTATCAATCGCCCGTTCAACTTCAGATGCAGATATAGATAATTCCAAAGTGTTTTTCACTTCCTCACTCACTTGCGGCAGGCGTCCTAAATATTCGTCTTTAAATCTTTCTAGGTTTGCCTTTCTACACGCAAAAAGGTTTTCAAAATGACTTGAAAATACGGATAAAATGCTGTCCGTATCAGTTACTTCGTGACCATCCTTCTCTATTTTTCCCGATATGATTCCGTCGAGCGTTCGTTTTCTCCACCCCTAACGCTCTTTTGGTTGGCGTCTCTCCAGCCGCTAAAGCCTCAGCCCTAGCGCGGACGAGTGCACCGCGGTAGCGTTCCTCGTCATGCAGTGCAAGTTTCTGCTTAATATTGCGTATGTCCATTTTATATTCTCCCGGTTGTTTGCACTCCAAGTCTATAAGTCTTTCCAAAGTCTTTCGGAGTTCTTTTTCTTTCTTTTTCTTTTCATAACTCAATGCGCAAGAACGATCAATAGCTTTTATTTTTATTCGCTGCTTGAACTCTTCCCATTGTTCTGCAAGTTTAGCTCCATCATCCATTTTTATATCATTGATGCAGTTCATAACCTGATCTAAGAAATATTCGTCAGTAATCAAAGTGGAATTCATTTTCCACAGCTCCCATGAGAAAGTTCCACCTTGTGTTTTCTCTCCCATATCACATTTAACTAAACAATGATCGCTAAAGTGTATTGGGTAAACAGCATATGTCTTGCAGTGGGCTATTAATTCAAGCGACACGTAAATGCGATCAAGGCGCGCATGGCTATTCCCCTGAAAATGTGTGAAACGCACCTCCCGCGTTCCCTCCATACAGCTGCCCACGTCTTCTAACTCGAATTGAGTAACTACGTCCGCTAGCGTCCTACTACTTTTATCGTAATTGGCGCGTCCATTTGCTCGATCTCGCCCATTGAGGACGCAGTTAAAATCACCAAGTAATACAGACTTCCTTTCCAACGTGAGGTGCTGCTTTAGGTTTGAAAAAAAGAGTGATCGCTCCTCACAAATGGTTGGTGCATAAATACACACTATACGCCACTGACATTCATTGAATACAAAATCACAGAAAACCAATCTACCAGATGGGCAAGCGAAGGTATCTTGCACTACCAGACCCGGTAACTTCTTAATGAACAAAACGCAGCCTGCAGACGTGCCTATTGCTTGACTTACAATAGCGTGGTAACGCGCCGTAAACCTCAGCACCATGCCCCGGGTCTCCTCCTCACCGTCTACTTTTGTTTCTTGAACAGCTAGTACATCCAGATCATGATCCACAAGTAGCCTGTAGACTTGGCTCTGTTTCCGCTTGGTGGCGAGACCTCGAACATTTAACGTTGCCACTCTAAGTTTCGGTGCAACAGCCATGTCTACACAGTGAAGAAGTTAGCCCGGGGCATGGTGCTTACCTTCAGCGTCTAGCATAGAGCTAGACATCTTCGGAGCCTCCAGGTGGACCCGTGCCACTGGAGGACAAAGGTGGCCAGTGTTTGTCCGATATCGGGTTGGGACGCAGCCTCGTGCTGCTGCGTCTGAACGAAGTCGCCTTCGCAGGTGGCCCCTCTTCTTGCTTTTCGCTGGACGCCTCACGCCGTCCTGCAGACTGCTCGCGGGGTCTTTTGCTTGGCGCCCCACCACTGATGCTCTCGCACGACACTGGAAGTTCGGTTAATTCCACCGGCTCGGGCTCCTTCGATGAAGTGCTTGTGAAGCCTTCTTCGGTTTGGCCGGCTGGCTCTTGAGTAACCACCTCCCCAGATTCTATGTCTGCTTTGGCTGTTGGTTCATCACCACCAGTCGGTGTATCTGTACCTGTTGAAGCTTCATGGTTTACCGCGTCGCCTGCACCTTTCGCCGCGTCTTCAGCCTCGGTCACGTCCATCACCAACTCCGCTGTGTCGTCACCTTCGGCTGATCCGATAGCCGATGCGTACGTGCGCATGCACGCATCTTCGCTGTGGCCGAACCGCCGACAACGCGAGCATCGGGGTACCTTACACTCTCTTCTAACATGGCCGGTACCTTGGCAGCGCAGACACTGCATTGGCCGACCAGGTGCAACCACAAGTGCCAGTTCACCAGCCACCCTGATTTGATGGGGGAGGTCTTCAACCTTCACGCCACTCTTGAGCTTGAGAAGCACAGTCCGTGTGTTTGAACCCTTGTCGCTGACACCCTGAACACGCCAATGCTCCCGTGTGACTTGTACGACCTTCCCAAAAGCCGCCAACGCCGTTCGCACGTCTTCATCGTTGACGCCGTACAGCAGCCAATGAAGACGCAGCCGCACCTGCTGATCCTGGGGGTCTACGATGATGCAGCGTCGGCCCTTGACTTTTAGCTCCTTCACATCCAGCAAGCGTTTCGTAGCGTCCGCGTTGTTCATGGTGACTGCCCAGACATGATTAATCTGGTAGGCCCCCAGTGCCAACACCTCCGGCAGCAGTCCTGTAGGTCCGAGCGCGTCTCGGAAATCTTCGACTCGATACGGTCTGCCGCGCACATCACCGTGTAAAAACACGGTGTTTTGCGCGACGCGTCCCTTGGGCAGTGGTGGCAAAATGATCTCATATCCTGCGTCTTGGTCTTCGGTCATCCTGTTACCGCGGCTAGTATGTGCCGCAAACGCCGCTCCTACGGAGCACATGATTCCTGCGTCCGACGCGCGTGAGTGCCGACGAAAGAATGACCACTGCGCCACACCAACATGACGTTACATGGGTGTTAAATACTTAGTTGGCATACAAACTTACGGTTCAACTTAAGTTGCGTTTGTCGTGTACACAACATAGACAAGATCTACACCTGCTACTAAAAATTGCACATTTATTAAACACAAGCAACTGCGGCCTGTAACGATTGCCACTATGTTAACGGCACTAGTGCTATTTTTTTTTTTACAATTGACAACTTCAAGAAAAAAACCAAGTGGACTGGGGAGCAGCAATAGTTTACCGGCGGGGTCTGCCAAGTTTAATATCCGTTTCGCGCTCGTTCTAAAGGGTGACATCTGCTCACGCTTTATGAGGTCTCTAGGCTCATTCCATAGATACGCCCGCCTAATTTATTTGATTGAGCATTGGGATGCTTTTCGCGCAATGTAGAGGGCGGTCGCGCCAGCGCAATGCTGTAGCTTTTTCGCTAAAGCAACTTCATAACGGCTTAGCCAAAACGAACGCAGTGTGCCGGAAACATTACGCTTCATGTTGGTTCACCAAGCATGCAAATTGCCACGTCTGAGTTCTCGTACAAAAGCTAGAGAAGTGCCGGCGAGTGCGACCGGCTGCTGTCGGTGAGAAGACACTTAATTACGTTCTCTGGGAGTGCTTTAATCGCGTCGCATCGATGTTTGTTGCTTCTTGAGCGGACACCATACACAATGAAAAATGCTTCATTTAGGTTAATTGATGCCATGGCTGCGCTGTATTGTCATACTTAATCGTCGAAATCGTGTATTCTGTAACCCGGAAGCACGGATAACACAATTGTACGGGCTCGGTCGGTAGGCCTAACTTTGATGGAAATCATGGTGGTAGAACATGTAGTGTACTGATCCCAGATTGGTACACTATATAAATTGCCCGCCATTATAAGCCCACCCATCATCTGCTTACTGCTTCCCAGCATTATCGCGATGGTGGGCAGAGCTTCTCATCTTGGTACACCATGTGGCCCACCATAACAAGCAGCACCCATCATCTGCTTAGTGCTTCCCAGCATTATCGCAATGGTGGGAAGAGTTTCTCAACTTGGTACACCATGTAGCCCACAATAATAAGCACCACCCACCATATGCTTAGGGCTACCCAGCATTATCGCAATGGTGGGCAGAGTGTCCCATTATTGCCCACTATCTAGCCTCTGCTTTCCACCATCATTTCTACTTTACCCATCATCTGTACACCATACCACCCAGTATGTCCCGGCATAACCACCATATTTTCCACTACGTCCCACCATAGCCATAATAATTTCCACCATGCCCACTATTATTTCCACTATGCCCACTATTATTTCCACTACGCCCACCATGTTTTCCAGTATCCACCATGGCAATTTTTCCGATAGTGTTTTCTCGATTTTTCGCTCACAACTAATGGTGCCAATGGTGTAATTTGTGCCATCTCGTTAATACGAGGTAAAAATAGTGGGTGGGTGTGAAGGGAGAGGGGGGTTATATCAAGGAGGCCTAAAAAACAGTGTGACGGGCGGAAAAGCACCTAGAGGGGTGCTCAGCGAAAGGGCAAAGTGGCTTTGAGAAAGGATACCAGCGAATGGAAGAGTGAAATCAGTGTTTTGATAGTCAAAATACCTGTTGACACAATCGTGAGATGGTGCCTTCATAAGACAGTGTTTTCTTACTTTTTGAAAAATCCTCCTGAATCAGTGGGACATACATGTCTCACCTTTTTCTGTGATCTGGCCTGACTTTGACAAAGTTTATTTAATATTTAATGGAGAAAATCAGTGCCGTTCTGAAAGGCCGAGGGAACCACTCTTGGGCAGATAAGATGACAATGATTTTGTTGTAGTTTATGTCAATATACCACAGCTGGTTTTTATACCATTGTCAGAACTAAAGGAGAACCTATGTAAAGTTAAATTGACAAGACGTCAAATGGGCTTGATTGGTGATAGATCCTGAAAATGTATGGCACACAAAAACAATAGGAAATGTGACGGCACAATCCGCTGTCTTTCTTAGTCTACGTCTTTGACATATGCCACACATTTTTCCCAATGAAAAAGCCAAAGTTTGTTTTTTTTATTTGAAAGTGGCAAATTGCTTTTTAACTGGTTGTTTATCACTTCTAGGAACAAATCGTTCCCCAATCGCTTTATTTCTGTCGTATTGAATTTCAAATGTACTGTCTTTGAGAGTGATGCCTCAATATTTGTAAGGTGGCACCGCCCTTTTGGGTATTCATCGCCCCCCCCCCCTATTTTTTTGCAGGCTCTCTATAAAAAGTATGATGAGGAAGCATTGTGCTCAGTATGCATTCACGATGCTTATGTTACATAAGGCCTCTAAGGATCTGGCCAAAGGAAGAGCAGCGGACTCTGTGCTCTCAATCGGTGCTGTAAGCTCCAGAGAAAAGTCGATATTTGCTGAAGATCCAAGTGTAAAAAACTCAAGAAGCAGATGACTCCAAGAAATGATGTATGCGAGTCAGCTTTAGAGGAGCTGAAAATAACAGTAGAAAAAATAAAATAAAAGGTGTATCCACAGTGTTTCAGCACTTTTATTTTACTATGACAGTATATATTTAAATGAACCTTCTTGAACTTGGTGAATAGGTGGCTGTGCAGAAAGCTGTGGAAATACAAAAAGCAGCATTTTCTTTGTATGCCCTTCTAAACATGTGCAAATATGCAATTTTAATTGAACTGGATCACCAAAGTGAATAAGCTAAACATTAATTATGTATTATGCTCTAAACGCCAGTGTACAAAGGAGAGTGGTTAATACATTTACATTATGAAATGTTACGCTAAAGAGCTTGAGAATATTCATGGTCTGGGCTTTTGGCAACTGAGCTGAGCGGGTGGTTCTATGCAGATGCTCTCTTCGGCAGGAATGAATTGAAGAAAAGGTTTGTGTGATAACTTGGCACTTCAACTTTGATGTGGCTATCTATTCCCATTAACGTGTACCAAGCAGTGTGACACCCCGACTTACACAATTTCTGCATTTGCACTCCTTAAAACTACATGGTCATCGACCTCCATGCTTCTTTGACACAGTTACTAGCAACTATGCTGGCGTGTGACGCTATTGTATATGTTGTAGAAATAAAAAAAAAATGGCAGAATGGGTGCAGAGTTAGCATTTTGCTTTCACTACAATGCATATTGTGACGTAAAGGTGCACGCCAGTAGGAGAGATGAGAAAGAACCATTCCTTTTCAAGCATTCAGCAGAAGTTCAATAGAATCTGTGCAGTATTAGGGAAAGTATTTTAAGGGCTTACTTTTCCGTTGTTAGACAGAATAGTATCGATAACAAACAGAAATGGCAAGGAAAGTGTGAAAGATATTATCTGTAGTAATTATATGTCGCAAGAAACTGTCTTTTTGGCCACTTCACATTTATATGATAATTGCTACAAATAACGCCTTTGAATGTTGTTTGGCATTAGCGTCTGTTAGTTCGAATTTATGCAGCATTGTATTCATGATGATTTTACCCACTATGGTAACATTGAACCACTTTTTAATACAGCAAAAAATTTTTTTTTCTTGCAACGATAGGAGACGCTGGGTGGCGTTGAGCGGATCGGACGCGTTCGTCTCGGCTCCTCAAAATTTTGCCTGTTTTTGCGTTAAACTTCGTGGCTTCTTTAAAGCAAACGCAGAGTGTGTCTGAAAGTATGACGTTATCATTTTGACACCAAGTTATCGGGACAACGACACCGATTTCTTCCCTTCTGAAGTGACCGAAAACCTGCCATGCCCGGCCGCCAGGCTAGGAATAGCGGCGGACCAGGGAGCAGTGCATCGACTACCAGCAACTCTCCTGGGCGTGCCAATGCAGCAGCCAACAACCCAACGGACGACGACCAGGTAACGGCAAAGGAAGCCATGGACATGGACGATCAAGATTTGAGCACAGAACTGGGCTCTGCAGAATATTTCGTCAAATACTCCCCCTCGTCTGACGAGGCGATACAAGTGGAGTCAGCCAGCGGCGACGCGAGCAAACACCATGAAGCATCAAAGGGAGCTGACGACGAGGCGAAAGACGGTCAGTGGCAGCTTGCTCTTTCATTACGCGAACGTAAGAGACTGGGGAAGCAAGCGCGGGCCATGGAAGATCCCAGGCAAGTTGGTGTTTTTCAGCAAACTTTATCACTAAATCTTACAAAAAGAACAACTAATGACTTGGCGTCTCTGGCAGACAGCAGCTTCAGAGACAGCGAGAGGAACGCGGGTGGAAGTTACGGAACGCCTGAGCGGGCGCGCGGAAGTAGACGCGACGCGTCGGGTGCCATGAGAGGCCGCCGACGCTCACGTGCGACGCCTCTACCCAAGAATGATATGAAAATTATTATACGACCCAAACCAGGGCTCGTGGTGAGAGACTTAAAAACATATGAAGTGGCACGAGCGATTGTACATGCATGTGGAGACGCGGAAATATGCAGAGGTGACAAATTCCTGCTGCACTTCCGGAATGGATCCAACATTATCATTACATGTACTCCGCACGAGCACGTCGCCAAGCAAATTTTGAAAATCAAGGCGCTCGACCTCAAGAACACCCGACATCTCGTGAATACCTGCATTTCTACACGCGAGGGGTTTCTCAAGGGAGTTGTGCACGGACTGGAACGTGACCCACCAGAAGAACTTCTCAACAACCTTACAGTACGCACACAGGGCATCACAATCGTGCAAGCACGCATGTTAGAAAAATCTGAGACGGCAATGATAACCTTTGATGGACCCATTGTGCCGCATTTTGTGTATTACCATGGTGGTGAGATGCCATGACTACCATACCAACCCACAAGACAATACTGTAAACTGTGTAAAAGCCAAGGCCAAAGGACGGACGTCTGTCCAACAACCACTGTGAATGTGTGTGGCGGCTGCGGGCTTAAAGACCCTCCAAACGACCACGAGTGCGTTCCCGATTGTCCACTATGTGGCGGGGATCATCCAACGGCGGCAAAAGAATGCACTAAAAGGCTTAAGAAAGTCCCCCAACGGGGAAAAGAACAGGTACAGCAGCTTAGACACGAAAAGGGACGACTTCCAGGAATACTGAAGCGTCGGTGGTTCAGCACCGAAATGCAGGATATGGATTTAACGGAGGGGTTTGACGCGGGATCACGCTCCAGATCTCGATCCAGTTCCCGCTCGAGATCAAGGTCCAGATCCAATTCCCGAGACCACTTCAGCTCCAAAGGCAATTGGCAAGAAGAAAGCAAGACGAACAAGAACAAGAAGCTCAAGAAGACACAGCAGCAGCAGCAGCAGCGGCGGCGGCGGCAGCGGCAGCAGCGGCGGTGGCAGCGGCAACAGCGGCGGCAGCGCGGCGACAACGGCAGCAGCAGCAGTAGCAGCGGCGGCGGCGGCGGCGGCGGTGGCGGCGGCGGCGGCAGCAGCAGCAGCAGCGGCAGTGGCAGCGGCGGCAGCAGCGGCGGCGACAGCGGCGGCGGTGGCGGCAGCAGCAGTGGCGGCGGCGGCGGCAGCAGCAGTGGCAGCGGCGGCGGCGGCGGCAGCAGCGGCAGCGGCAGCGGCAGCGGCGGCAGTGGTGGCAGCAGCGGCGGCGGCAGCAGCGGCGGCAGCGGCAGCGGCGGCAGTAGCAGCAGCAGCGTCGCCGCCGCTGCGGCTGCTGCTGCTGCTGCCGCCGCCGCCACCGCCGCTTCCACCACCACTGCCACCACCACCACCAGAAATTCAGGGTAAGCTGGGCAGGCAGCGGCAGCCTCGCAACCTCCTCCAAACCAGGCGCAATCAGCACACACACAGCTCGCGCGACTCTAGCGAGAACTAGAGTTAATGCGTGTAAGAATGGGGGATTTAGAAAATAGAAATAGGCAACTTAGAAGCCAACAAAAGCATCAGCAGCAACAACCATATGAGAAACCCACTCAATCTTTGTCGGCAGGACAGCAGTAGCAACAGCAACAAAGCGTATCGATATTGAACGGCAACACTGTGGTGACGATAGCTATTCTGAAAGAAGCCGTAAAAGAAATAGTTCTCTCCATCGTCGAACCGGTCATGGGGCAGGTAGACAGAAAACTCGACGTGTTGGAAAGAAAAATTCAAGCGCAACAGATAGAACTCACGAAGGCGTTGAGAAAGCATACCAATGGCAGCCACATAAGGGAAAAAGCAGATGGAAGGAGGAAGCGACAAAAGGGAGAAGGCAGGTAGGTTAACCAGAAAGACATCAGGTTGGCTACCCTACACTGGGGGATTAGGGAAGGGGACAAGAAAGACGATAAAGAGGGAAGAGAGGGAAAAGAAAAAAAAGGGTGGGGAGAGACTGACAGTAATTTTACTACAGCGCGTAGAACTCTACCGCATGTCAGAGGCGTTCACACAAGCCTGTCTTTCTCAGGAAACACAGCAGGGCTTTCACTGCCTTGTGGGCTGTCGAGGCATGTGGACGTTGCTGTAATAGCACCTGGACAGAAAGAGGCCAATCATCCAGTCGCCGCATTGCGTTGGCAAGTACTTGTCTATCTGAGGCAAATCGAGGACAATGGCACAGCAGGTGTTCGATATTTTCGTCGGTGCCGCAAACATCGCACGCCGCACTTTCAGTAATTCTGATTAACGTAGTATAAGCTTTCGTGAAAGCAACTCCCAGCCAAAGGCGATAGAGAAGCGAAGCTGCACGTCGATGCAGGCCGGGTGGAGGCCGCAGTTGTAGTGAAGGGTCGAGTTCGTGCAGTCTTGTACGTCATATGCTTGGTGTGTTCCACTCAGTCAGTGTGAGACTGCGGGCCAGTTGACGAATCTGCCTCGCCGCATCCGCTCTTGAAAGCGGAATTGGAACGCTGTTCGCTTCTTTATGTGACGTGCGAGCAGCATGATCTGCAGAATTATTGCCGGCTATACCACAATGCCAAGGTAACCACTGAAAGACGATGTCATGACCTTTTTGTGTTAAAAGGTGGTGAACTTTCACGGTTTGGTAGGTCAACTGGTGATGGCATCCGCGTCGGAGAACTGATATCAGGCACTGTAACGGTGGTTTTGAGTCAGAAAACACAGCCCATTTACCTGGTTTTTCTTCTGAATTGATGAGTTCCAGTGCATTGTGCAGAGCCTCGAGTTCTGCTGGGAAAAAGCAGATCGGAAAAAAGCAGATAAGGCATACAACAGGCTGGGCCTACCTAATATGACCATAGCCTCCTTTATTTTCTGTGCCCGCGCAGTCAGTCCGCCGGGTCCGTTCGGCCGCCTCCCGCATCCTCCTCTCTTTTTGCGTCTGCTGTCCGCCAGGGGCGCTCGCATCCCAGAATCGAGTCCCAGAATCGAGACTGTCGAGGCGCCTTCGTCGCTGTCGAGGCGCCTTCGTCGAGGTCGGACGTGTTTTTGGAGAGCTCCGGAATGACAGCTACAGATAAGTGTTTTTGCATGTTTCCAGCTTGCCTCTGTATGTAGCGTTATGAGAACGTAAGGCGCTAGCGTAAAGCTTGATTAGGTCTAGTACGGTGTACGGTTTTTTTTTTTAGTATTCTGTACTGTGTCTTTTTTTTCTCCAGCCACCACGTGGCTGAGGCCTGCGCGTAGACCGACCACGTGCATGCGCAGGTGCTGTGAAGTGTAGCGTATTTATTTATTATTGTGGTTCTTTTTGGCTTAGACCAGTGTATTTTAGTACAGTTTTCTAACACGTGGGCATCGGTAAACTGAGCTAGCCATGGTCAAAAAGACCGTAAAGTGTTCAGAGTGCGGGATAGGGTTGAAGGTGGAAATTAGTGCGGAAGAGAAAGCAGAAGATGACGCCAAGTGTAGACAGTGCGAGATCGAGGAGAAAATGAAAAATATGATGGCGGTCCAGAGTGGGCTCATGGAGAAAATCGCAGAGCTGGAGAATGCATTGGCGAAGGAGCGAGAGAAAACGTCAGCCATGGAGGAAAGGCTCCGGGCAGCCGAGAAGGGCCTATCGAAGGTCGTGAAGGGGAACGAAGACGCAGGTGACGGCGGAAGCATTATGGCGACGACCCACCGTGCGGGAGAGATGAGGGAAACAGGCATGACAAAGGCAGATACATTGGCCACAGGGCCCAGCTACCGGGAAGTAGTTTTGAGGGAGGGAGGGAGCAAACCAGCAGCCGTGACTCACGCTAGTCACCTAGTCAGCAGCCAGGTGCAGGTTTCAGAAGGAATGTCTGAACAGGTCATCATCGCCGGTGACTCAAATTTAGTCCGATGCGCAGCGGCAATCAAAGAAAGGGTGAAAGGCGACAAGAGAGTTGCGATAGGGACGTTCCCAGGACAAACGCTGGGGACAGTAATGAGTCAAGCGGGTGAAAAACTCGCAGCTAAAGCTAACAATCGCAACCTCGTTGTAATTGCGGGAGAGTTAAATGACGTCCTAAAAAAAGAATCGTCAGGACTAGCGACGACCTTGGCGAAAGGGGTGGATGACATGCGCACCGTGTCCCCCCAGGTGCAAATTGTAGTATGCACAGTACCGGAAGTACCAGTACGCAACATCAACCTGCAAAGAGCGGTAGTCGACGCAAACAAAGAGATATGGCGAATTAGTCGAGAGAAGGGTTTCGAGGTAGTGGATTTAAACAGGGAAGTGCACAGGTGGGGTGGATTCCAAAGAGACAGGATTCATTTCGATGAGAGGCTTGGACACGAGGTGGGCTGGCGACTGGCAGGACGCGCAGTAGCTTTTTTGGGGGGGCTCACGGGCCCTTCGGAGTCCGGGGTAGCTCGTAACGGGGAAAACAAACAGGAGGACGCTTTGACAGGTAGAATTGCGAAAAACCAGAAAAAAGGTAAAAGAAAAAGGAAAAAGGCGCGTGTCGCAATTAGTTACATAAACATGCAGGGTGGCAGAAAGAAGGCAAAATGGTTAGAGATTGAGGAGCAGTTAAACAAAGAACAGATAGGCGTGTATGCGGTTACAGAAACACACCTTAGAGACTTGGAAGAGCCACCACATATTAAAAATTATGTTTGGGAAGGGTGTAACAGGACCATATCGGAAAGGAAAGGTGGGGGTGTAGGAATGCTAATTCACCGCGGAGCCAAATGGGTTAGAGTGAAACAGACGTGTTCAGAGCACCTCTGGGTTCTGGGCACAGTAGGTGGAAAGGAAACGTGGCTAGGGGTAGCCTACTTGTGGACGGGGAATAACTGCAGAGAAAAGAATCAGGAGATAGTGGATTGCATGAGTGCGGATATTAAGGAATTTGGTAATGGGGCCGAAATCATCCTTCTAGGGGACATGAATGCCCACATACATGACCTTGACGGATATTCAGACACCAATGGGAAGTTATTACTAGATCTTTGCGAGCAACATAGTCTGGAGATAGTTAACACAGGGCCTAAATGTGACGGCCAGATCACATGGGAAGTCGGAAACAAGCAATCAAGCATTGATTATTGTCTCATGACTGAAGGAATTTACCACAAACTGACAGAAATGAGGATAGACGAGGAAGGCATTAACAGCTTGGGTAGTGATCATAAACGAATAACATTACAAATGGGATACAAAACTAAAAATACGAGCATGGAATCAAAGTCTGGCAGCTCGTATTTAAATGACAAACAAATAATAAATATAGCCGCAAGAGTCGAGAAAGAAGTAGGCGAAATACCTGGCAAGGACTGGGAGTATAGGGAGCTGTTACATCTAATGACGAAGGAGATAGGGAAAGAGAAGAAAACCGTTTGCTGGAAAGGAAAAAGGAAGCCAAAAAGTTGGTGGAACAAGGAAATCCGGGAGGCGATCGAGAAGCGACGCGAAGCATCACGGGAGCATAGAAAGGCAAAAAAGGAGAAGCGGCCGCAGGACGAAGTCAAAAAAATATGGGAAATATACTTGGAGAAAAAATCCCTTGTACAGAAATTGGTAGAGGCAAAAATAAAAGGTGAAAGTGAACGCTGGATGACAGAGATACACGAAAAAAAGGAGGCCGCGCCTAGGATTTTTTGGAGCCACATAAAGGCGCTAGGTAGGAAGTCTGTTACAACGCAACAACATATTCTAGATGAAGGAGGAAATCAATTGGAAGGGTACGAAGCGCTAGGTTACATCCAAAAGGTAACAGCCGATTCGTTTCAAAAGAGCGTCCAGGGGATCTCCCCAGTGAGTAAAAGTGTGGCGGAGAAAGCAACAGAGGAAGAGCTAGTACTAGATAATTTCAACTGGAAAAAGGCCGAAGGAAAAATTCCAAAGCGCACTGCCGCGGGTTTAGATGGGATTCCCGTTAGCCTCATTAACGAACTAGGACATAACACTAAAGAAGCATTGTTAAAAGCAGTAGAAAAAAGCTTAAAGGACGGACAAATACCGGACAGTTGGCGACAAAGTAGAATGAACTTAATCTATAAAGGCAAGGGAGAAAAGGACAAGATTCGCTCGTATAGACCACTAACCATTACATCGGCACTATACAGGTTGGCGATGCAAGCAGTAAAAATGAAAATAGAAACATGGGCCGAACATAACGATATTTTGGGAGAACTTCAGAACGGATTTCGAGTCGACAGGCGGTTAGACGATAACCTGTTTGTTCTCACTCAGTGTATAGAAATATCTAAAATAGAGAATAGGCCCTTGTACGTGGCTTTTCTAGACATCACTGGGGCATACGACAACGTTAATCAGGAAATTTTGTGGGATATACTGAAAGGAATGGGCATGGGCGACGACTGTATACAGCTTTTGAGGGAGATATACCGAGAAAATACAGTTTGCATAGAGTGGGAAGGAATGCGTAGCAAAGAGAACGTTGAGGTTAGCAGGGGTCTGAGACAGGGATGTCCTTTGTCCCCACTGTTATTCATGCTGTACATGGTGAGTATGGAAAAAGCGCTAGAAGGTAGCAACATTGGTTTTAATCTGTCACACAAACAGGGCGGCATGATGATTGAGCAGAAGCTTCCAGGTTTATTTTATGCGGACGATATCGTCTTATTTGCGGACAGTCGAGATGATATACAGCAGCTGGCGAATATATGCGGAAGGGAAGGTGAAGCTCTTGGACTAGGATTCAGTGTAACGAAGTGTGGTTTGATGGTATTCAATGATCCCTGTGATCAGACGGTGTCCATACAAGGCCAAGAAATACCGAGGGTAAGTGAATACAAGTACCTTGGAGTATGGGTAAATGAGAGTGATAGATACATGGAGGTACAGGAAAAAGCCTCGGCAGCAAAAGGAAAGAGGAATGCGGCAATAATGAAGCACAGAGCGTTGTGGGGATACAATAGGTATGAGGTGCTTCGAGGTCTGTGGAAGGGTGTAATGGTTCCAGGGCTTACTTTTGGGAACTCAGTGGTGTGCATGAGGGCAGAGGTGCAATCGGGAATGGATGTAAATCAAAGGACTGTGGGACGCCTCGCGTTGGGTGCTCACGGGAAGACGACAAACGAGGCTGTAAAGGGCGATATGGGGTGGGCAGGTTTTGAGGCGAGGGAAGCGCAGAGCAAAATAAGGTTCGAAGAAAGGCTAAGAAATATGAAGGAGAGTAGATGGGCAGAGAAGGTGTTCCGTTATTTGTATAGGAAGAGCGTGGACACACAGTGGAGAAAAAGAACTAGAAGACTCACTAGTAAATATACGGCTGGTATTGTGAGCCATATGTCAGCAAAGAGCGTTAAGGGAAAAGTCAGGGAGGCGGAGAGGATTTACTGGATGGCAGCTATGGAGAAAAAACCGGCTTTGAGTAACTACCGAAAGGGCAAAAATGAAATAAGGAGGGAGGCATTTTACGATAATTCAAGGGGAAGCGCTTTACTGTTTGAAGCGAGATCGGGTTGCCTTAGAACGCGTAGTTATAAAGCAAGATTCAGTAAAGAAGAAGAACAATGCACATGCTGCGGGAAAGATAAGGAAACGGCGGAACATGTTCTGATTGAATGTGGAGATATTCACCCAGGTGTACGTTTGGGCACGAACCTACAGGAAGCCTTGGGTTTTAGGGACAACAATGGAAAGCTGAACACACCCGCGATTGAAATAAGTAAGAGACGGTTAGAGTATTGGTGGCAGAAAATTAGAGAGAAAGGACAAAAATAAATATTGGAAAAATAAAATATGGACAGTGTGCCGTAAATGGCAGAGAACTTAAGCTGAAAATTTACCTTTTTTCCATTAAGATAGAATTTATCGAAGTAGAGGCATTAGGCCAACATAAAAAAAAAGGAAAAAAGTTTTTTTTATTTTTTTTTCTTTTTGTCGAGCCTGGTGGCATACTTGTCACCACCCCGTTACAAAGGGGACGCTCATAGCATCCATCCATCCGAGTCGGCGCAATCAGCCGCGGCGACGCATCTACAGGAAACCTTTGTTCGTGTCGCATACGTTTGCAACACCAATTATTTACGACCAAAACGGTACGTAGTACTTTCAGCAAGTATAATTGTAACTGTTGCTTCATTGTGTTGCGTGAGCAGATGACACGCGGCATTAACTGAGTGCGTATAAACAAACAACGTCGTTTGTACCCCGCGTTTGCACGGCCGTTGTCAAGCGCGGCTATCATTTTTCGCGCTTCTTTCTGGCAATACTTTTCCGCGCACCTATCTTCGCAGCGTAGTACTTTTATCAAGTATGATATTTAACTGTTGCTTCATTGTGTTGCGTGAACAGATGACACGCGGCAATAAGTGAGTGCGTGTAAACAAACAACGTCGTTTGCACATCGTGTTTTCAGGGCCGGTTTCATGCTTTGCTATCATTTTTCGCGCTTCTTTCTCGTGAGGCTTTTCCGCGCGCCTATCAGCGAATTTCGCTAAGTAATCAGGAATGTTAGTTTACGGTTTCTCTCGTTTCTGTCTCGTGCAGCAGCCTACGCACACAAGTCTCCGTGGTTCATTCGGCTGTGATGACCCGCGTCAGGTGCGATGGCGTACTGTTGCGTGCCCGGTTGCAAGTCTTCAAGCAAAAAGAAGAAAGTAGGAATTTCATTCCACGAAATTCCAAGCGACGAGGAGTTGCGGCAAAAGTGGATAAAAGTCATTTCACGAGACAATTGGACGCCGAACACCACTTCCTGCTACTCAACCGTGTGCAGTCGTCATTTCGCTGCTTCTGATTTTAAGCAGGGATGTAAAACACGAATGCTTATGAAAGGTGTGGTGCCTAGCGTATTCGAAGAATATCCGCGCTACTTGCAGCCTTCGACAAAAGCCCCGAGAAAAAAAATTGTGATGTTGCTAAAATTGTGATTGCTGCTTGTGAACAGTGTCAACGAGGGTACTAAAGCTCGTCAGACTGTGTGCGTGTGAGGATCGTTTCGATCGACGCCCTCTTGTTTGTTTCCGCAGGTTGCGAATGAATTAATACGCAATAAACAAGTTTCTCTACCGTTTCCTTGAAGGTATGGTGTTTTGTTCAATGTGCTATCTTGCGTACTTATTCTTTCTCTGTTGCATATGTTCTCTCCTAAATATTTAAGTGGCACACGGGAGTGGTATCACACTTTTGTTATTTAAGCTTGCCGCGCTTACAAACGCGCAACGAAGGACCCACCCGTCAGTGCCGGCGGTAGCACCGGAGTCAGTGAACAGGCTCTGCCGGTTCTGGGAAGGCAGCGCCGCCTGGTGGTGATTGCGGGAACTCAGCCTGACGGTCGGCTGCCTTTGATCCCGGCGGCAAAGCGCAGGCACAGAAAATAAAGGAGGCTATGATATGACACAAGAAGCTACTGACAATGCATAAGCAACTAAGAAAAACTACGGAAGAGTGTGACATATGGCAGTGAAACTGCCGGAAATTCCTACGAAAAAAGGAACAGCTTTCACAGCTGGTGGCCATGCAGCCGAGGCCACCTGCTTTGATAGTTCTCCAAGAGGTGGGAATAAGGCCAAGCATGCAGAGCTATGACACTCATGGTGAAGCTGTGAATAATAACAACGAATGAAGAGTGGCGACATTAGTCCACAAATTTATAACCGCAATACAGCATAAACCAGTAGAAGGAATCGAAATCCCACATATCATTACGGAAATCCTATTTAAAGAGAGGAAAAAGAAAACCATTTTCATCCTGAACATTTAGAGCCCACCTCAACAAAGGCAACTTTCGACAAACTATTTGAAGATTCAGCAGAACTAGCGAAGCAGAACACGCTCATAGTGGTGGGGGACTTCAATGCAAAAGACCAAAGCTGGGGATACCTCACTCAGGATGCCAAAGGCAGAAACATAGCCCAGCAAATTGAAACTAGAGGTATGACACTCCTGACGGATCCAGTAATGCCAACAAGACTAGGAAACAGTAACTCCAGATACACGACACCGGATCTAACTATGTGCAAAAATTGTCAAGAGGTGGAATGGCACAACACTCTAGAAAATCTAGGCAGTGATCATTACATAATATGCACCACTATACACACAGATCTGATACGTAAAAAGATTGGCGTTGCCAAAATAACTAATTGGCATGCGTTCAAAAAATCACTGGAACAAAGGTTGACTGCTCAGATATAACGGACTTGAGTGATTGGTGTGACAAAATAAGGCATCAAAAAGAAAGGTACAGTAAAGAAATAACGCGATCTAGCAATGGCTCTGAGGTCAACTCACACCTAAAACATCTTTTGGAAGCAAGAAGAAGCCTTTCGAAAAGATGGAAAAGACAGAAACGTAACCGTGAATTGAAAGAAAGAATCAAAGATATCACCCAGCGCGCAGAGGATTACGCCAATCAACTAGCTGCAACTAATTGGGCCGATTTCTGTAATTAACTCAATGAAACACTGAGCACGGCCAAAACATGGAACATACTGAAAGCGATGATAGACCCCACGAAGACAAAAAATGAAAACAGTAAAGCCGTTGAAAGATTGCTGCACTTATACCCTGGTACAAAAGAGGACCTCATTCAAGCCATGCATACAAAATGCTTTGGTGAAGACGGAGCGACGCCTTCATATCAAGGACAGTATAAAGGATCACCGCAACCTGATTTAGACAAGCCTTTTACGGACGCTGAGGTAAGAGCAGCCATATTTAGTAACAAGAAGAACACAGCCGCGGGTACAGATAAAATCACCAATAGTATGATCAGGAACCTAAATGAGAAAGCCATTGAAGCTCTCACTAAATACATAAATATTGGCTGGCTGGAACTGTCCCACCAGAATGGAAACATGCAATTGTGGTCATGGCGCCTAAACCAGGAAAAAACTTGCGATTGAGAACATGAGACCTATCTCGCTCATGTCCTGCTTAGGAAAAGTCTTTGAAAAACTGGTGAACACCAGGCTCCTCAACCATCTCGAGAAGAACAACCTCATGCTCGAAACTATGTTTGTCTTTCGCTCACACCTTTCTACGCAAAATGTTCTACTACTTTTAAAAGAACAGGTATTAATGGACATCTCTAAGGTTGGGGAAAACGTCGTTATGGCAGTTGACATGAAGGGAGCCTTTAATAACATCAGTCACAAAGCAATACTAGAAGGTCTGGAGGAAGCTAACTGTGGAGAACGGATGTTCGACTACGTCAAAAGTTTTCTTAGTCACAGGACTGCAACAATCAAGCTTGGAGATTGCGAATTCGACATCATTGAAACTGCAAACAAAGGAATACCCCAAGGAGCAGTCATTTCACCGACACTTTTCAATGTCGCCATGACAGGCCTTGCAGGAAAACTCAAAGATATTGCCGGTCTACAACATGCGATATATGCAGACAATATTACGGTATGGACAACCACAGGCAGCCTTGCAGTGAAAAAAAGATAGGTTACAACAGGCAGCTAGCACCATATAAGAGTACGCAAGAATACGGGGTCTTCAGTGCTCAGCAGAAAAGTGAGAGCTCATTCGTTTCACGAAGAGAAAAGCACGGAGGATCGACCCGAATCTAAAGCTGGGAGTCAAGCTCGACGGAAATGTCATTCCGGAGAAAGATACCGTACGCATACTAGGAATGTGGCTTCAAGCTAATCAGAGATGTGGGCACACACTAAATCAACTCAAAACATCAGTAAAGCAGATCTCACGCATGATATCGCGAATAACAAACAAACATAAAGGCATGAGAGAACAAGATACCCTAAAATTGGTCAAAAGCCTTGTCATCAGTCGCATTACATACTCGCTTCCGTATCAATTTATGAACAGAGAAGAGAAGGAAAAAGCAAACCAAATAATTAGAATGGCGTACAAGTCAGCCCTGAGATTACCGCGGAATACTTCAAATGACAAGCTACTGGCGCTTGGTCTTCATAACACAATTGAGGAATTATCCGAGGCCCAGTTACTAGCGCAAGAAAATTGCCTTCTCCAGACCCCAACGGGCAGAGCAGTCCTAACAAAACTAGGGCGCGATACTTTATTACAAACACACCTAGAAACTAAAGTACCAAGCGAATTTAGAGAATGGTACACCGTATTACCAATACCAAGCAACATGGATGCTACTCTGCATGCTGGAAGAAGAAAGGCAAGGGCTGACTACATAGACAAAAAGACAAGATTTTCAAACATGGCCAGATTCACTGACGCCACGCCTTATCAGACCAATGCAAAGAGATATGTGTGTGTAGCCACCGACCATAGAGGGAAAATTACAGCCTGCGCTTCAATAGATCAGGCGTCGACAACACAAGCAGAAAAGGTTGCCATGGCACTCGCCATAAAAGAGGGATGGACGTGAAACGCTCCATTAGCAATCATTACAGATTCGCAAAAAGCTTGCAGACACTTTCTAAAGGGCAAAAATGGAGCACAAGCGCTCCGTATATTGGTTGGGACAGGATGAGACCCCACAGTGAATTACGTACAGGCTGTGACTTGGGCACCATGGCACGAGGGTGTGACAGGAAACCTGCGCGCGGACGAGGCGGCACGAGGCTTCACAAATCACCGAGCCACTCAAGCCAATGCAAGTGATGACCCTACACACCTGGACCCTTGTTTCGCAACGATTTTAGAGTACTACAGAGAAAATAGGCAGCTGTATCCACGTCCTCATAGCAAGCTCAGCGCTGCGGAGGCAACAGCGCTAAGAAAAATACAGACTAACACTTACATAAACCTGCACACTCTTCACCTGATCTACCCCACGGCGTACAGAGATATATGCCCGTGGTGTGGAGCCACCCCAACACTCTTTCACATCACGTGGGAGTGTGCAGAGCACGACGAAGAGCACGACACCACTGCACGTGGGAAGAATGGGAGGCGCTGCTGTCTAGCCCAGCCATAGTGGATCAGCTGCGACTGATCCACGGAGCTGAACGGATGGCTCCCGCCAGTGGGGCCCTGGAATAGGGGCACCACCCTGCCGGACAGACTTCGCTCTGCACCCCGTATATTCCTCGAGGCACTGGAGTTCAAGCCTGTCTGGGCTATGTATATAATAAAGTTTTGTACTACTACTACTACTTGCAAGGATACTGAAGAAAGTTGAATACTGCGGTAAAGTAATTGCCCACAGTTTTTTCCGAACTGGTTTCCATATCGTGTCATTGTGAATAAACGAGCAAGCCACCGCATTTTCCGCCTGTTGAGCTGTGCATGCGTACGCGCAAATTTATGAACCTGCAAAATAAAGAAAATAGACTGTGCGTCTGTTTTTTCAACCACCGCGTTCACGTGTGCTCGAGATGGTCGGCTACATTTGCTGTCCACACACAGTTGTGCTAATAGTGGCGAAAACAGAAGCTGGTTTGCTTATAAGTGCACCGAGAATACACGCCAGTATATTATCGACAGCATCCGGTGGGAGGCTGGCTCGCTTTTGCCGCTGTGGCGAAAGCCTCAATGGCTTCGAGTGGTGCAGAAAACATGTAAACAACGCATTTCATGCAACTTAATTTTAAAACAGCAAAAAGACGACCCACACAGAAGACTGGACAACATCAGCGCTGTTTTATCTGTGTTTGGTCTTTGCGCCGTATCAAAGAGAACCCAAACCAACTAACAGAACTCTCGCTTTTGCTGCAGTTTTGCTACCGGTTCTGCCATGTACTCGCAGGCGTGCCATAGAGAAAAAAATAAAGACAAGAGAGGACACTCCACGAAACCTGGCCTCAGGAAGTGCGTCACGACTGCGTAACGAACTAGTGCTCTCACCAAACGTCTGAGGACGCAAGCGCAAAAAAACAGTTACAATCAATGCAACAGAATTGTGTTTACAAAGTAATAATTATACGCCCAAATCTGGTATGTTCTTTATACATAAAAACAGTTTATTCAACACACCTTACGCGAGTATTTTTCTTCAGCCGTATTGTCATAAACACCATCCACCCAGCGACAAGACCATGCATGACTGACAGCGGGAAGCTTTCGTCGCTTTCGTCAACGTCGGCTGCGTCGGCGTTTTCGTGCGTGAGATAACAGGTGAGGCACGTTTTCAAGCGAAGATTGTTTTCAGAAAACGGTTACACCTGCGCGAATAAGACACCCTGCAACAAACAAAGAAAGATGCACACACGCACGTTGCGCTTCGTGTGTGCGAGTTTGTTTCTTACGTGGCGTCTCATTCACGCAGTTGTAACCTTTTTCTAAAGCTTGTAAGGACGGGAGGTTCGCTAAAAAAGTTTCCGGCTCTATGCGGCGGCTAGACGGGAACATTGTGCGACGTATGCAGTATAGCAAAGGCGGCACGGCGTCAAGCCGAGGCGACGCGTGCTGCGTCTGCCACGGACGCGAGCGTCTGTGCGCTGAGCATAGCTGGGCAGCTAGGTCATAGGCTCGGTGGCTCGGTGCAAAATATTGAGAAGCGTTCGCTGGGCCTCGCATGCTGCACGACGCGTTTCCCGAAGGCTCGGAACACGAATAATTCTTGGTGTGCCGGAGGCAAATCTGGACTAGCCAAGAGGCCATCATCATAGTTTCTTCGCTAGCCTTGTGCCACTAGTGCAAGCTGCCCACAAATTTTTTTGACATTTCCAATATAATTTTACCGCACAAATTTCAACTACGATTTTTCTTCCCAATGTACTGCTGATACTGCGTACGCACGAAGGTGTTCTAAAGTTCCCAGGCCGCGATATTATTGCATTACAAGGAATAGTGGCCTGGAAACTTCTGAAGATCTTTGTACGTGGTCTTGACGTCTATCTTTGTAAGTCAGAGTTTTATGGGCCAGAGATGTATCACTGGTTTTGTATTGTACATCGATTAGCTAATCATTCAAAGGGGTTTGCTGGTACACTTATGACGTGCACATATGTTTTTCGTAATTTGACAGCGAAGCATCCACTTACTAACATTTTCAGACCACGCTGATGCCATGCCGTCCGGCGGTCCAAGCTACGGCAGCTACTGCTGTGTATCGTGGTGCTTCAACAATGGCAGAACCCACAAGAAGCCTGGGACGAGTTTCTTCTGCATGCCACGGGATGGCAGGTGTGTTAAAGCTGTTGTATGGTGTGCATGTCTTTAGGCTTACTGTTCGTACTTGCTCAGTGAGGGTAACAATAAAAAATCACTATTCAAGCACTTCCCCTTTCAGCTAATAGTTCATTGCCAATGCAGTATGAAATCATGGTTGCAGTATGCTGGACGCGATGATCTCCTGAGTAAGCCGGCCAGCCTATTGTACGCAACGTGCAGGGTTTGTAGCGATCATTTTACTGCTCAAGGTTTCATGGACCCTGGGCACACAAGGCTTACAACAATGGCTGTTCCTAGTGTGCAACCAGCTGCACCATGTAAGTGATTGACTGAAACTCATATATGTGCAATAGCAGCCACTTGTATTGAATCAGTGGCGACAGTTAACCGCGAAGATCTTTGTAGCCGATGGAGAAACCTCACTATAGAAGTAACACTTGGAAAGTCTTAAATTTTGTGAATTGTGGGCTATTACCTTCCTAACAGCAGCTTTACATTTCTGTCGTTTTTTGATGCTCTTTACCTGCGCAACTATTCTTGAAAGACTTTAAAGGGCTATTTCAGGTTATCTTCAAGCCTGAGTGCACATGTACATATACCTTTCATCAGTGAAAGCTGGCACTGTTGAAAATTGCAAAAATCACAAATTACTTGTTTCCTAGTTGGTGCCTTCTCTTTTCTTCCACGTTCGACCAATTTATGCGTTTGAAAGAGCTGTTTAAGTTTCCCCATGCTACAAGCTTTGTAACTTGTACCAACTGCACATATATGCAGGTTTTCTGAGCGTCGCTTCAAATAGCGACTGTGACATGACTGCAGAAGCACTGCAAGGTGCGGATGAGCTTCAGTTTATGTTATTTTAAGCCTCTTACTGACACATTGTCGTAATTTCATTTCTTCAGGACCTGCGGTAGAGGCTTCAAAAAGCGGCTCCCACACATTGAGGTGCCCCGATGAGCAGGGTGCGTTCAGTGTCGCAAATTCTTTTTTTTTTACCCAAATTGACTGTTGACCAAACCTCTGCAGGTGGCAGCTCCCTTGTAGCTGGTGAAAGAACTTCTGCTGACTTCGTCTTGCCGGAGAAAACCTTAACCAGTCGTTCAGCTGTCACAAAACGAACTTGTGTGACCGGTAAGTTGTATGTTCACTTCAACACCAGAGTGGATTGATATAGAGACTTCCGCAGGCCACTCGCAAGACTGTTCCGACAGCACTGTCCGAGGCACTGAACAAGCTTCACAAGACCCTCCAGAAGACGTCTCCGCCAACAGCTCTACGCTTGAGTGCCCTAGAGAAAATGGTGACTATGCATTTATTGCAGCTGTTTTTAATGAGCTATTTTATGTCTAGGACATTCTGAGGAAACTATCCTCAAAAGGACACTACGTGTGCACTTACAAAATGTAAGGGTGGGCTCTCAGTGATTTTCGTTTTTTTGTGCATTGTCAACATTGTGAATGGTTTGTTTTTAGGTAGTGGAATCGAAAACTTTGCACCACAGAAAGTTGTGCACCTTGGGTCTGAAATAGCGAGAATAGTGCTCGTATGGGATTAGTTGTTCTTCGCTTTTACATCCATTTTTTTGTTTTGTTGCAGTGCGTTCCTGTGTGCCAGCGACAATGTCTCCATCAATGAAGTGCAAGCAAACCATTAAACATCGGCAAGCCAAAGTAGCAGCACAGCGGGAAACTACCAAAAGACTGCGAAGACAGCCTCACCAAGCACCGTCATCAACTTCAAAGGCCCTTGGAGTTATCCGACCGCACGTCACCGAGGAGGTTTTTAAACTTTTTTCTGCACATCTTCACTTGAGGCCCAAACGCAAGGGCAAGCGGTTTCCCATGTGGTTCAAGAAATTCGCTCTTCACTTAAACTTCCGAGGTCCGCGAGCATACCGATTTCTGGCTCCATATTTTTCTTTGCCCTCCCGGCGTTCAATAAGGAGGTGGCTAGCTAATGTAAAGATGACTCCAGGCATAATTCCAGGAATCCTTTCTTCCATTGCAACAAATACTCAAGCTTGGAATGAACGGGACCGAGTGTGCGCTTTATTTTTCGACGAAATAGCACTGAAAAATAATTTGTACTATGATGCTGCAAGAGACGTTGTGCAGGGTTTTAGAGATGATGGCACTTATCGCACTTCAACCATTGCTGATCGAGCACTGGTTTTTCTTCTTGTTGGTGTTTCGAGAAAGTGGGTTCAACCGGTTGCTTTTACTATAGGGCACACATCAACACCATCATCTGTTATGCATAACTTGCTGGTGTCACTCATTTTGGAGCTTAGGAGCATTAATATTGCAGTGAAAGCAGTCATTTGTGACCAGGGTAGTTCAAATGTAAGCCTCGCTAACCAACTAAGAGTGACTGTAGCAAAGCCTTTTTTTGAAGTTAATGGTGAGCGGGTGTATTCCATTTTTTATGTTCCGCATTTAATTAAAACAACGTGCAATAATGTCCAAGCACACAAGTTATACATTGGGGATGAGATCGTTAACTGGTCGTACATTGTAAGCCTTTACCAATCCTCACATGAGTTGCGGTTGCGATTGGCTCTAAAGTTGACTGAACGGCACGTTCATCAGAAAAACTTTTTCTAATATGAAGGTCAGCAGAGCAACTCAGGTCCTCAGTGCATCAGTTCAATTGCTATCACGGCAATGGCGCATGCGAAGGTGCTGCCTGCCTCGGCCATCACTACAGCTCAATTTTGTGATCGTATGGACAGGGTTTTCGATGCCCTGAACAGCTCGAGTAAAAAAAGAACTTTGCAAAAGCTGCGGCATGCAATCATAAAAAATGATTCAGAGCTGATTGACTTCCTCCGAGGCCAGTTTCCATAGATTGCATCATGGCAGTTTTTGGCAGATGTCAACCACAAACCATCGTAGGTTGGCAAATTACAATTCAGGCTATTTGTCAACTATGGGACGACCTCTCCAAAAATTACAATTTTGAATACCTGTTAACACGCAGGCTTCAACAGGATCCTCTGGAGAACATATTTGGCCACATTAGGCAAAAACAGGGTTGCAACACCAGCCCCAATGTAGCACAATTTATTTGTGGCCTGAAGCACATCTGCATAAGAAAACTCTCCAAGCTGTCAGAATACGGAAATGTCGAGGATGATGAATGTGACCTCCTCCAAGAGCACCTCTCACCATTCTCCCTCACCAGTGCGTCTCTTGTGGATAATGAGGAGTGTGCACAGCCACAGCCTGACGACTTTCCTGCTCTAGACGATCTCTTTGAACTTGCGATCAACATTCACTCCCATATTATCGATGACTCCGCTGCATATTATGTAGCTGGTTTTCGCATCAAACACTTCCTTCGGAATGCATGTGACAGTTGCAGTTGCCCACAGTTACTGAAAGACGACAGCGAGACGCTTAAGGGTACCCACCAGTATTTCACAATGCTCAAAGCATACCACGTCCCCAGCAAACTTTTTGGGAATCTCACTGTGCCATCAGAAGCAGCTTTTGCATACGTACAACAACTTGAATCTCACTTTCTTGCCATGATTGAGGCCACTGCACATCACCTGAAAGTGTGCGATGTTTTGTCAAGTGTTGGCGATTTTCATTTCTGCTCTTCTGGGTGTCGCGCGAAGTTTCTAAAAATGTTTTGCTGGGTTCGTTTATGTTGGCATGTGCGTTTTGTGAACCGAAACTTAGATAGGGTTAGGTTCCAGTCTTCAATCTCAGGCATACAGCTTGACAAGTTCAAAGGTTAGCAATTAGCCGCGGGTTTACACTAAAGTATTCGAGTTGAGCCGAATCCTGCAACAGCTTTGTTATGTTATTAATTCGTTACAGCAGATTTCATTATGGTCTTATATGCTTATATTCAGTTCAACTGGACTAACCACTCCTTCGTTGCATACATTGTTTTGGTTACCCGCTATGAGGAGTAGGGACACTGTGTATTCGCTTGAAGTGATTTGCATAACCTTAAAAAGAATGTTGGGTATCCTGTCTGCATTTTTGTAGCAAATGCGGGCGAACTTTACACTTTACTCTCCAGCTCAAGTAATATATCGATAACAAAATCACTTGTTGAAATGCCTTCGAGCGGGTAAGGAACACAGTATGAAGTGGGCACGGTTCACGTTATCACGCTTTTCGTATTTTAGCTTCTCATCAACCTACTCATCTCGCCCATCAAAATTTTCAAAAGAATACCCAAACTTGTAGCGTTTGATGGGGCTGCGGACGCTTCCATTTTATTTTTATATAGTTTGTGAGTGATAGCGTACGATGTAAAGCCTTTGTGAAAAATAATGAGCCAAAGTGGTTTCCTTCTGCTATTTATTAGCCCTGTAATGCCGCTCTCGTAGCACCAATTAAAGTCCACAATTCTGGATAAGTGATGACTACAATCTATTTTACCTCGCAAGCGTCACAGCAACACCCAGACGCAAATCACTTGGGATCTAAAGTTTTTGATGACGGCGATGCATAAGAAGAGCCACAAGACCTGCCAGTGTTGTAGCATAAAGTTTGTCTTTCACGTAGTGAGCAAGCTGCAAAGCCCTACCTTTCTGAGGACAAGCAGGCATCAAGTCTGATTTTTTTCATTATGGGCTAGCTGTTCTTAAGCACAGCCAGCACACTGCACCTTTGCCTTTCTGCTATATTGTGTCGTGTGGTTTCTGTGCGCTCTTTTTTTTTCTATGCATTATTTCGGTTAAGCCCAGGCGTGATTCGCGACTTCATTGCTGTGTATATGTCACTTCTTCCTTCTTCATCAGCAGTGTGCGCTGTGTTTTTGCCATAGTTCCTTACTTACCCACGGGCCCGGTGTGTCATACCTCACCAGCTTCTCGGCTTCTACCAACTCTAGCGATGTGTGCGTTGTCTGTGTTCTTTCTGTATTTGTTACAATATTTGTTACAATTTATTTGTAAGGCGAGATGCATTTGTTGTCTACCTTTGTCATATTGTGCTTTTTATATTCTCAGACTCTACCTTGCCTTTGAATAAAACATTGCGGATACTCTGTCTCTTTGACTGATATATACATTGATCACTTGTTCCAAAAGAACAAGTGATCAACAAGTGAACAAAAGAACAAGAACAAGCGCGATGAATAAAATCGTAGTGAATTATCACTACCTGCATCTCTCTTTATTATAACTTAATCGAAATAAAAAAAAATTCAAAATTTGCGCCAGTGAAACCGAAACAGGAAGCGCACGCCACTTGCTCTCACCAACCACCAGGTGTGCTAGGGTAGATTGGGCCGCTGGGGTCTACGGGAGTGTCCGCTCTTCACCTTTTTTTATTTCTCTATGGTGTCCACTCTAACCTTTTTTTTAGTTCTCTAGCGGCGTGCGCCGCACTGCGTTGCTTTGACGCATGCGCGTGTCAGCGCGTCCGGCGTCCCTCCGTCACGAAAAGTGGGAGACGCAGTGTTGTCTGCGCAGCGCATCAGCGTGAAATGCAGCATGTCGCATTTCGCGCCGGTTACCGTTGGGCCGCGCCGATGGACGCTGGTCGCGCCTGGCGTCAGAGATCGCGTTTAGCTAACGTAGCGTCGCTGTGCTCAGCGTGCGCGCTCGTCAACGCTACACTGTATATTGGGCTCTTCATGATGCGCTCGTGGCCGTTTTGCTAGCTCCACATATACCAAGTGTGGTGTTATATGACGTCAATTGAAGACGAAATATGTGACTCGTGCAAACATGATGATCCTCACACGCGAGTCATGTAAGAACATGTCAACAAACCACGCTCATAGCATGCTCGCAGCCGTTTCGCTAGCTCCACATATACGAAATTTGGTATCACGTGAAGTGAATAGACGACGAAGGTAAACGACACTACCAAACATGGCAATCATGACACGAAAGTCATGTGTGGCATGATTTACTTCCACCTCGTAATGTTGGGCTGATTTTAAAGTGACATATAAAAACGTTTCGCATTCACGCTTCCCATATCATCGATTCCCACAGGACGTGGGATCTGCGATTTTTTTTTAGGGGCTTTATTGTCCACGAGAGGGAGCGCCCCTGTCTGTGGCGTTAAAGTCCCTGAAAAATAAACTAAAGTAGCGCCAACCGCACCCCTTTGCCTCTACCTCCTCTCCCAGCAGCCCCAGCAGCGCCTCTAGAGTGTCCACCAGGAAACTACGAATGCGAAAGCACGCGGGCGCACTGGATGTGCCAGACGCTTGGGCAGCTCGGGCACTGCTGCGCCGTGCGTTTTTCATCGAGCGGCCGTGCCTCGGGTATGCTGAAAGGGTACGCCGGTGGCGTCTGTTCGGGGAGCGCGCGCTCGCTTCGCAGAAGAAAAGTCTACGGCGGCCATCGTTCCGAGATTCTTCATCGCTGCCCCAGCGTGTGCGGCGTTGCCAGTATTTCGTATTCGGTACACTTCCTTTGCATTTCATTCGTCGCTGAACAGTTCTTTGTATCGTTAGTGTGGTGACATTACTCGTTCGTTCGTTGGTCGATTCGAAGGAATAGAAAGCTAGCTACCCCTCGCAAAACAGGCAATGGATCGTTCTACGTTTTCGAAGCAAGCGTTTTGTGCGAAGAAGCCAACCTTTCTACTGTAGCAAAAACTACGAAAGCAACTATGACTTTGGCACGCTCTTCTTGGACCGTCGGTACCGAAAGCTTTAAAAGGTCGCCGCAGCAATATTTATACAGCGTCGTGCGCAGCCGAAGGAAAGACTCAGATATACGTTGCCGGCGCGGGGCCGACCAGTTCAAGTTCACCGTCAATTGCATGAAGCGACTGCGTGGGAGAGTTAGGCCATGTGATACTACTTGCAAGTGCTGATAAAATGAGGTCCCATGGTCATGCTGATTCTTTCTTCGGTCTGTGAGGTTATATGCTGCTCGCATTATTCGATGTACAGTAATTTAAACCACTACTGCACATCGTGCACGTGTATTGACAGACGTGGCTTGTTACAGTCCGCATAGAAGGTATATTGATATGTAAACTAGTGTAAAACTGAGTGAGTTCGTACATATTGAAAAAAAAAGAAAGTGCAGCTGAGGAGGCAATAGAGCCCATAGAAGTATTACGTAAGACAGGTGGTAAACAAACGAAATACTATCTGAAGAATACAAAAAAGGTAGCGTTCGCGCAAGCATAGTGCTTTTTGGCATCTCTCTCTACCAGCCGAATGCGCAACCCAATAAATAAAACATATATGAAGACTTAACTTTGTCCTTTTCCCCTGCATTTCTCTTCTATCTGCCAACGTGCTTGAGAGTTTAACCTCGTCGACAGGACCTAAAAATCTGCATACAAGGGGTGCATGCAGCCCGACCATACTAACATTTGCGATTGCTGTAAAACATATTCCAATTGGAGACTTGCAGTTGTTAGTACAGCATGTGTCCAATGAAATTTTCTACCTATGTTCTCGTCCATGCCTTTATTCTTTTAATAGGTGTGTTAAAATACAATCAATAAAAATGAGTAAGCATGGCTTGCTCCATAAAGAATAACGCATCTCAAGCTACTTGGTTATAATTATAAGGTACGAACAGCTCGCATTTCACAAGGACAGAGGTTGGGGTAGTGCGATAATGTGCATAATGTTTCTGCTCTGTGTTCTGGTGAGGTCCATACCGTTTGTGTCCAGTGTTACATGAAGTTCCTTCTTTGCACATATGATTGTCCCCATTGTTTAAGCAGAATACATCTCTCTTAGAATAATGTTTTACACTTACATACCAGCTCTAGGCCACTCAACATCCATCACACCTTGGTCTTCCCTGGCATGAATACATAAAAAATGACTGCGTCTGGGAAGGCAGCATTGAGTACACACGTATACTTGGAATGTTCATGGCATGACATGTTTATGCATATGGTTTCATAATAGCATGCAATATATCGAGCGAACAAAAGGGACTGGTATTCATTAGGAAGCCCCGTTTCAACATGTCACTTTATTGATAAACAACAAAGTTCAAGTACAGTTGATTCTATGAAAAAACTGAATGAAGGGCACAAAACTTGACATTTATTCAACATTTCATGAAAATGCAGGACTGCCTCAATCATACATGATAATTATGCAGTGTACACAATAAATGACACGAAATATGTGTTAACGGTGACTTGTTGCTATACTTGCACATCACAATGACAAGAGTAAAGAAAAGCGATGGCATTCGTGGTGCACTCACAACTAGCGACAAGTGGACGCAATTTGTGCCAAACACCTTTATCAAGATTAACACTCCACATGTGGAAATTAGCGAATGAAATGAAGTACACATATTGAATTTTCGAAAGCACAGGAATAAGAAGTCGACATGGAAAGCCCCTACTAAGGATATGCAAAGCATATCATGCAGATATGTTGGCATGAAAAAGGACATACACGTAAAAGACATAATAAAACAGATGTAACAGGCACAGCAAAACCACGGACCTAATCATAGACTAGTGAGGGTAACAACAGCTCTATCTGAAGAGAAGAAGAGCGAAATTAGCCAATAAAATAGAGGCCAACCCAGATGTAGTTGGAATAAAAACACACGAGCTTATAATTGCCCTCAACAACAAGTACAAAGCTGTAAAATCATAGGGCAACAATAGCTTCAGCCTCAAGACAACAAGAGGAAAATCAGCCACAGGCCAACCTAGCAGAAGTCAAAATAAAAATACACGGGCTTAGAATTGCGTTTGGCAAGAAATCCAAAGCAAAGAGAGGAAAACGAGAAAAGAGACACAGAGGCAATGAACAAAACCATTACTACACTGACACCTGAAGCAGAAATTTAAGGCAGTAATCCACCAAGGCAGAAAGTAAGCGAAATTTCCCGAGGAACGAGAAACATAATGAAAAACAGGGACACTTGACACAGAATATTAAAAATAGGTTTAGCTAAGTTAACAAAGCTTCTCATCAAGAATTATAGTCACACAGAATTACATCGTAAATGACATCGAGACACCACCCAAGCCACTTGAAGGGAACTGCTTATAAAGGACCAAAATGAACACACTGAAACAAACAGGGCAAACGTGTTAGAAATTTCTATGACATTATGACGGCAACTGAAAACATCTGCTCTGAACTGTACGGATCAAAGATAAGTAATTACTGTTGAAATGAAATCACAATAGGACAAAACACTGCAGTACCTCATGCACGGTACTTGGGGATTCAAACACAACATCAATTTTTTCGGGATAACTGGTATGCACACCTGCTCGAAATAACAACGTCATGTCGTGATAAATATAGTCTCCAAGAATAATTTTGGCTCTGATATACACGTTCGCGTCAAAATTACGCCAACATGACCCGAACTTAACGCAGTGTCAACAAAAGTATGTGCGTTACTGAGACCATAATTCCTGCATTTCAATCCGTCAGTACTGTACCTACAGAGTAGGCTAAGAGGCCATACCACATATGCATCACAGAAAAACGGAAGGAAAACACGAAAGAAATGAGGCATACACACTATTTTACATTGGTTGTAGCAGCCTGCTTTCCAATGCTACGACTACCAGTTTTTGCATCTTTAGCTTCATCAGCTGCCAAACGCATATTCTCTTTCCGCAGAAGAATGCTAATTCTGGTTTTAAAAAATGCTCTCAGCAACCTCTCCTGAATGTTGTGGCAAGGCGGAAAACAATTGACAGCTTGCACACTGTCATTAGTGGTGGCCACAAGTTGACCAATCGTAACTTCATTGCACTGAAGCTTGTTGCTATTCACTCTAAACGTATTCTCAGCTGTTTCGAGCAGATGAAGTACTGCTGGCCCTGGTGATACGAGCTTGCTGTCATCAGTGTAGGATTTTAACTTTGTGAGCACACTAGCTTCGTTCGACACTGTGGCAGTTTTGCACTGCTCACAAATTCCTGTGTGCTTTGCAACACTCTTTACCACAAACCCAGCAAGGTAAATAAAATACTCATGCTCCATTATGCTTATGTCGATAAGATCACTGGGATATTCAACAGCTTCTGCATCATTGCTGTTAGGAGCTCTTGCGTGGCAATTTTCGATGCCAACTAGGGAAGGAGCATCGTCGATAGCATAGCTTCCACTTCTACTGGGCCGAAAGAACTGTGCCAAAGTAGCAGCTCGAATAGCACTACGAAATTTAAGAGCTTTTGGTACTGCATTTTTCGCCCTCAGAGTGGAGAACAAATTCTCTAGAGCATCTTGGGCAAATCGGCTGAGCAAAACAAAAAAGAAGCCCTTTTCATTAAGATAGTAATGCTGCAGTTCCAATGCAACTTTACACACCAAAATTATGCCCGTCTGCACAGGCTTCCACACGTGTTTCGATGGAGAGCTTATTTTCAGATCTGTAAAAAGAGTTACCATATCCTTTAAAAAAATCAGTGATTCCTCATATTTCTGATCATTTAACTTGCTGATGCCAAGCTCCGTTGTACGTGATGTCAGTAATTTGAACCACCTATAAATGGTTTCTATGAACCATGCTGTTGTCAACGCTTCTTGGGGCAAATCTGCCTTTTGGACCAGGAAACGTAGTGCAGCTGCAGTATCGTGATTTAGCAACGAAAATGCAGGCCCCACTTTCATTTTCTCATAGTGTCCTGGGTCCAAGAAGGATGGTTTCAAGTGCGGTGCTATGTTTAATTCCAGTTCAGAGTCTATTTCTACCAGCTTCTGAATCGGCACAACGTTAACCTCATTCGAAGGCAGCTCGTGCTTTTCGACCACATTTTCGGGAAGGAAAATTGATTGACCACGTGTGAGGTGGTTTCTCAAGTTCTTTAGCAAATGTGCGGTGTCTGCCATAAAACAAAGCTTGCGATTTTGGTCAACAGGATGACAACAAGGAACTCTTGACACAGAATGCTTTCCCACAACTATGCCAAATTCTATCCAGAGCGCCATATTCCCACCACCCATGTCGCTAACGACTGCATCTATACGGACCCCGATTGTTTCACATTCCTGAATAATTTCAATCAACTGTTCTTGAACTGCAGCACTGCTGAACGAGTTTCCAGTAAGATGATAAGCAACTGTCTGCTTCCATCTTTGTGTAACCTCACCCAGCATGAAAACAAGTCCATGCGTTGCCACTGCAGCATGTGGCAGAGAACCGTCGGCCAAAGGTAAAGTTGGCCTTCCAATAACAGTGCCAGTCGTTTGGTCAAACGCAAGCCCTGAGCTCAACTGAATTTCATCGAGCATCAGAAATGCATGCCTCTCATGCTCCTTCATGGTGGTTATCTGAAATATTCAACATGCATTAGGCAACAAAGGCATTAATAAAGACATTTAAAATACAATGCTTTTCAAGAATAAACAGGCAGTGCACAGTGCAAGCTGTATTTCGATGTTTGCATGTAAGAAGATTATCACCTATTGAAATTTATGTGGAATTGGGCCTAGTTAGAGGACCTGAAGTCATAAGTGAAGGAAAGGTGAGAATATGTTGTGGAAAATTTATGAATGGCCGCTAAACGTGCACGACCAAGAGCGCAGTGACAGGCACTAGCACTGCCCCGCCGCGGTGGTCTAGTGGCTAAGGTACTCGGCTGCTGACCCGCATAGCGCGGGTTCGAATCCCGGCTGCGGCGGCTGCATTTCCGATGGAGGCGGAAATGTTGTAGGCCCGTATGCTCAGATTTGGGTGCACGTTAAAGAACCCCAGGTGGTCGAAATTTCCGGAGCCCTCCACTACGGCGTCTCTCATAATCATTAAGTGGTTTTGGGACGTTAAAACCCCGCATATCAATCAGGCACTAGCACTGGCACTAGCAAAACATGAAAGCCTAATAAATATTAAGGTTTACGTGCGAAAACCATGATACGATCATGAGACATGCCATGGTGGAAGGCTCTGGAAAAGGTTTCACCTTTTACTCAAGGTGTACTGCTGAAAGAGATGCTCACGAGAATAAATGTAACAAATATATTCAGCTACATCATCCTTTCACCTTTAAAGCAAGGGACTTCAGAACCTCATGTAGGATTCCTGGTGAGAACTTGTAGTTTGCAACACGACGTTGTAAAGTTCTTTCACTCGGAAGGGGTACAGCAAGCTCCCTGACCGCATTGTAGCCTCTGGATCCACATGCCAAACGGAGCTTGAGGCCTTTCTTTATAGTCTCCGTAGACTATTGCTTCCCACGCATACTGGAAGTCTTGCAGTTGATCTAGTGACAGGTAGTTCTTGATGTTTCGCGTGAGTTCATGGTTTCTACGGTTTGCTCTGCTTTTCTGTTGTTGCAGTCTAGCAACTTTCCGCTTCATGTTGTTCAAGCACTCTTCCAATGTAGCTATTTTTTGTGAAGGGCAGCTACTACTGCTTGATCAGCATCCCAACTACTTGAACTAGAGCCTGCAAAGCACAGATTGAGCAGGAAGTGACAAGAGTTTGAAAATTTCACTATTTAACCCAGACTAGCATGTGAGGGAGAATCATAAGGATTTAAAAAAACAAAAAAATCAGTGCCACTCCATATTATTCAGCAGAAAAGTGTAAGCGTAACTTTTTGAGAACACAACAGTGGTTTTTACGAACAGCATGAGCTGACACTGTTGCTCAATGAAGAGGGAAAAATGGAGCTGCGCAGAACCCGCAATGCATGCAGCTGAACTATTTTTTTGGTGGGGACGTGTCCTAATAATAATGGACTGGCAGCTCGACTCGACTAAATGGCTGGCAGCTCGATTCAAGGGTGGTTTCCACACCTGCGCACATATGATAGTTGGAACCAACAAAACCATCTGGCAGACACATGCCTATACAAATCATGAAAAGTAGCACTCACCTGCTGAACAAGCTGTTGAACAAGCTGGCAGTGCGTCACATTTAGAACTTGACGGTGCATCTGCAACATGAGATCAACAATAAATTATGTGAAATTTGAAAGCAACATGCCACTGCCATTACCTTCTGGAAAATCCTATGGTGCTAAATCAGTGTCAGTGTGACCTAAAAAAGATAAAGACAAATCGAAGAAGACCATCATCTCTGTTACATCGCATTTTGGCAAACAAGCATCAACACTACTTGGAGCATTTACAATACGCACAGGTGCATTACAATTTTTCAGTAATAAGAATGCATGCCAAAACCCAAGCGACAATGCTTTCAATGCTTGCAATGTGCTGAACACCATACTGCGGAGCAAAATGTTGTGGATCTGCAGCACACCCCTACAAACATGATTGTAAAATATATAAACCAATGGATACAAGTTACAAGCCGTTACAATGCTTCGACTACAGGCAGCGTGTGTGTTAGTTACGTTACCTTGTGAAGAACCTAACCCTGCTTGAGTGGCATCACTGTTGGCTCCATAGCCTGCAAATTATAAAACATCAATGAAGGCATAAAGCACGTTTGTAATTACGGTAAGTAATAAATGTAGTAAGAACTCACCATCAACAGCAGCTGGTGTCAGAAGCACATTCGTAGCTGATGGGCAGTGTGTCTCTTTGGCTTCTGCATGATCCAAACATGTATTAATGATAACGAAGAGGGCAAGGCGTGAGATGTGCTTAACCGTCAACTCACCATCAACAAGAGCAGCTGCTGTTAGTAGTAGATTAAGGCCACAAGATGAGCGGGCTGAATCACTGCATTCTGGAGAATGAAAAAAAAATGCACTAATTATACCAAAGAAAAGCCATTAGCTATACACAAACAGTGCACAACACCTATATGCAAGACGACATGTTTCAGGTTAATGAAAGGCTGAGAAGTAATTATGGGTGATGCAGAAAACAATGAAGACGGACTAAACATTTTCCAGTTTTTTACGCGATTGGCTTACCTGACGTTTGCAAATGCTCTTGACTGAAGATCGTAGGCGCCGCGTCTCTCTTCAACTTTTTAGTACCAAACTTGCGCAGCAGTATCGGCTCGAATTGGTCCACAGTGAAGTGGTCCTAGTTAAGGAAATATTCGCGGCTACTGTTACACAATGAAGCAGCACGCTCTAAAAGAAACTAAAATAACCTTTAGTGTCAACACGTACACGACTACGCACTGTTTGCCACATTCTCTTCCCACCAGACTAGCCCACGGTGCGTACAGTATGTAGAAATACGCACCATTTAGCCTTGCGTGTCCTTATTTCAACCACAGAGCTTCTGAATACTGAGCGCCCTGGAGCACATGCTTAAACGAAATGATGCGACATTCAAGTCACTGCCCACGCCTTTATACATAAAGTCCTTACACCCATACACACATACACGCGGGAGTCATTTAACTATACGTCGGCCAATAAACAAAGTTTAGTTTAGCACCTAAATGTATCCATTACATTTACTTTGTAACATAGTCGACGATTATTTCTGGATCAAACGAATAATAATAATAATAATAGTAATAATAATAATAATAATAATAATAATAATAATAATAATAATAATAATAATAATAATAATAATAATAATAATAATAATAATAATAATAATAATACCTGGCGTTTAACGTTCCAAAACCACAATTTGATTATGAGGGACACCCTTTTGGAGGGCTACGGAAATTTCGACCACCTGGTATTCAATAACGTGCATATAATGCTAAGTACACAGGCCCCAACATTTCCGCCTCAATCGAAAATGCAGCCGCCGCGGTCGGCATGGATCAAGCCAGAGACGCAACGTTTACACGGCACTAAACGCGGCACGCGTTTCAACTGGCATGCACGTTTACCATCGACGCGGTTACTCTCTTTGTGTGATGCTCGAGCTTGACAGTACCGCAACACTGTAAACACGAATACAAGCGAAACGATAGAGTTTAGCTCGCCGGTACTCACCTCACAAAGCCGCGACGATACAGGGTCCAAGTGAGTTCTAGTACACTCTACCTTCACAAAGGCGAGTGCGTCATGCTGCAGATTCTTAGCACCGCCGAGTTTATTACACGGACAGCAGTGGCGCTGCCATCGAGAGCGTCACCGCTGAGCGCGTCTGCATGCAAACGGTGGGCTATCGCGTTGAGTATTGCCTGCTTGCGGTGATGTCTTTTGCCACTGCATGCCACTTGCTTATATACACGTCACATCGTCGTATTTACCGTTACTTTTTATTTTTTTTCTTTCTCAATCACTCTTTCGGTGCATCGCCTAGAACCGCAGCGCCCAGATGCACTTTAACGGAAACATGAGCACAAGCTCATCTTTGCGGCCAGGAGCCATACAGCCCCTCAACTAGCGTCGTTTACTATCTGCAATGCACGCGAGGGGAGAGGAGTCTGCACATTGACACGAATGGCGCTACTTTAGTTTATTTTTCAGGGACTTTATGTGGCGTGGGTGGCCGTGGGGCAATAGATGGTTTCGAACGCCAGCGCCAGCGTTCGCGCCGGCTCCTTCATGTTTTTCCACAGTTTTGCGAAACGTTTCTTCCTTGGCATTCGTGACATGGCTCAACGTGACGGCAACAAGGTTTGTGGAGTTGTGTGCTGTCACAATAACAACAGCGATTCTCCTGAAACAATGTTTATACGTTTCGCAAAGGCTCACTGGGAGGAGAGACGCGAACTTCCGATACGACTTTTTCGCTGTGACTTGTGAATTCGGATGTTCCGTAGACTTTCACGCCGCTTCGCGGCTGCCAGCGTACTTTTTTCAAAGAGTATCGGAAGTAGCGGTTGGCAGGGGCATTCACAGCATGTGCTTGTACGTCTTGGCTGGCGTTGGGCTTTGACAGAGTGTTCCTGTTGTAGTTACTGGGCGCACAAAGGTCGCTGCAGTCGTTGCGCAGTCATCGTTTGCGAAAAGGCTGCGTTTTGAGACACAACGAAGTAACAACTCAGACGCTTATCCGCGTTCATCTGTACCTGTGAGTACGTTTCGTGGCTCATTTTGCGCGAGAAACGTGGGTCACGTTTTGATCTGCTTGCCATTGGACACTGACGTTCACATTTGTTGCTATCGTGTTGATTGCTTCGTCTTTGCAGCAAAGCTGTAACGTTTTTCAAGTATGCGTAAAAAATATCAGCTACAGACCTTCACGCCACAACAAGTGGTGTGTTTGGAATTCAGGACCTCTTCGAGGCATCGTATCCGAGTTTGTGAAGCCTCTAAGTCACGCATAATATGCGACCGCAGAAAGAGCAAAGCCATCACAGAGCAAAAAAAAAAACAAAAAACAAAAAAAAGAAACAGTGCAGGCCACATATGTGCTCAGCGAGTCCGACCTTAACTGATACTCTCCGTGGGCGCCATATTGAACCACCCTGTGCGCCTGCTATAGGCGATGAAACTTGCAAATTAAGCTGTTTCGGGCCCTCACTTACGTCGAATCAAACTCGAAAAGTGATTCTTTAGTTCTCTTTACTTCTAAGACAGCCTTTGTAGTTGTAACACAGCCTTGGTGGAATGAAGTGGGAATCCTTAGAAAATAGCATAATTTGAAGTAGGTATTTCATGGGCATTGATAAGGCCTGTGAACAAAAACATTCAGTCTACCACCCACCTATTTTCCCATCACCTTAGAAGAATTCTGGACACCTCGCTCATGTGAACGCTACCAAAGATGCGATAATATTTATACGTATTTTGCGCGTTTTTACGCTTCACAGCAATAACTATGGAAAGCCAGTGTTGCCCAGGCGGCACACCTATCCTTCTTCTGTGCGCGCCTAAATTTTACACGATGCTGCCCTGGCAAGCTGGCTGAGAAACATTTAGTCGCACAGAGCCGCCGCAAGGTGTACTACGTGCAAGCTTCAACGTGCCCTCGTACACGTCACGCGTGCTGAACGCATGGTGAACGTGGTGTGGCTCTACCGATGGCTTTTCCTGATGTGCAGCTTGTTGTAGTTACTTTGGAACATGCAAGACCAGCAAAGAAGTGAACACTTCGCTGAAAACTGCTACACAGCGGGCGAGAAGCAATGCCAGTGAATATTCTCCGATATATACGGTTTCAGCGATGCGGTGTGCGCGGTCGGATACTTTTGCGAGACTGTCTTGTCGAAAGGACGGAGGTGGTTTGATGTGAAGTACGTCTATGACGCGCAAGAAAGTGCTGCCTTTCTACGTAGTGCCAAGCATTGTAGGGTGTGAACTTACAAGTAAGTGCGTTCTGATAGCTCTTGCGAAGCTCGGCGTCGCGCAGGTCGCTCGTACTATAATGCGCCCGCTTTGAAGTAAATTACTTTCTCATGTAGTACTGAGGTAGCATTCGGCGAAGAGAACATCACATTGAATAAACGACAAAAGCCACAGAGCAGAGTAGTAGAAACAGAGACAGAGAGCCACGTCTCTGCTCTCTGTCTCTGTTTCTACTTCCTTGATTTTACCGATTTCGACATTTTGTGGCTTCTTTTGTAGTTAACTAAGTACGCACCAACTTGCCCAAGCAACTCTTTTTATCACTCACCTCCTAATACCTTCAGATTGAATGTCATTCGCGCGGTGCCATACGGATGAACGAAATGGCATTCGCCCAAATGCCATTCGTCACCTAACGCCATCGGCAGAACTCATTCGACTAAGAAATGCGTACTCTCGACGGCACAGCTAATGAAGCAATTATATAAAACAACATTTGATTTGACTGGAAGGAGACTTTTTGCGTCTTTTATTTATACTAATCACTTAAACAAGTGCTCGAAAACTTTTCTTCAGCTAGTATAGACGCTTTGTAATAAATGTGACAGGCGCCATCTTTTTACGCTGCAGATCAGACCAGGTTTGGCTTAAGTTGCTACACGGTTGGTTGCAACGTCGTGAAACAAAGTAACGAACGGAATCTAACTGCAGCGTACCATCCTTATTTATACATTTATTTATTGTCTGTTGTGTATGAAGCTTGTAAACGCTTGTTTATTTTTTATTGCTACTCACCCAATGCTAACGAGGAAGGTGCTGTGATCGATATCATCAAGCCATATGTCATTGGACATGTAGCAGCGCCGCCGAAAAAAAAGTGTAATTTGGGAACTGAATGCCTTCGCTACCGAATGTCATTTTCTATCCCGTGTGGCGCGGGCATAAGACAACCATCACAAGAAAGCCCACTGTAAAATGAAGTTGACTCGCCGTCGTGTGCACCATTCACAAGCTTGCGGTCAGCCGTCGTCTAAGCATGATACCTAAAAAAAAAGAACGGCTTTGAACAACCTAGTGTTAATTGACTTTGTGTTGGCTCCATGGTCGACATGCGTTCTGTGGTTAGTAAGGCAACATGCGTAGATGATCACGGTTTTTATTGTGGTAGCAATCATATGGGCACTCTCGGCTGGATTTTGCAGCCGGCGTCGACGTCAGCATCGCCATCACTGACCGTATATGTATGCGTATGTACATTTATGCATAGAAACGCAAAAAAGAAAATTAACTCATAAGAAGACTCCGGCGCGCGGAATTGAACGCGAGACCTCTAAATCGTGAGTGTGAGGCGTTCACCGCTGAGACATGGAGGAACAGCTCCTTGAACGTTCAAACGGCAAGCTATATTAAAGACGATAGTATTTCTTGGGGACCTTCGACAGAAAAATTTTCATCTGTCTGTCTGTCTGTCTGTACATTAGTCTGTTTGTCCGCCATAACGATTCATCAAACATCAAACGGCCGACTCCATCCGCAGCGCCCACCAACATTGCTCAAGGTTTAGGGTTCATCGCTGTGCGATTGTCAATTAAAAAAGCGAATATCGCGCATGTTTGAGGCGCCATAACAACATGTATATGTTTTGTATGTCTGCCTTTATACTAGAAGAGGCACACACTAGTAACTCTAAGAACTGTAGCGTTTAACGCGCTGCGCTTAAAGTGCAACGCGATGCTCAAGAAGGTGTTTCCAACGCTTTGCTACGACGGCACGGTGGTGGCACCTGCCCGTCGCTTCGAATTCTACACCTTATCACCTCTGGGACCGGCACGCATCTTTTTCCGCGGTCGCGCACGCCTTCGTTTTCGAAAATAACTGCCAGATGACGCTCGTGCCTAACGTGCCTAGGTGCGCTTGTTCACCTTCATTACACGCTCGAGGCACTCTAACGCAGCGCCTTCAGAATACCATTCACCAATTTTCTTGCGCAGAACATCAAATAAAGGTTTGTTCACTCTCTCCAGACACAAAACTATCGTCTTTCGATGACATTTACAGTGTAACATGTAGATTCTGGCCAATTTCTTTATCTACCACTGGACGCTGGTGACGGGCACAAGCCGCTGGTGACGGCCATTCAGTAACCAGATCGTTCTATTGACAACACCGCCTACTTTGCGTATGGTTTCGCCGTTGTGGCCATTGGCTAACAGGTGCGATCCCAGTACACTAATGTTATAAACTTTTGGGTTTACGGTGCCGTCCGATGTTACTACTTTAATATCTTGGTCTGCGCGCTCGCTGGAAGAATCTGCGTTCTTGGGTTTAGGGCTCCTGCACGTGGGTCTATAGAGAAGGTGGTCCGATTTAGCAACGGTACATTTGAGGCCCATGTCGCGAAGGTAGTCCTCTACCACGTCGAGCGCCTCCTGCAACGTTTGCTCGATCTGTCCGTCATTCTCCTCGGCAACCCAGAGGTTAATATCGGCGTAAAAGCTGTGGTGGATGTCTTCTATCTGAGCTAATTTTCGTGGTAACCCGACAAGCGCGAGATTAAAAAGCATGCGCGATAAAAGCATGGGCGACCTGTAAGGACATTTTGTACGTAGTGGTACGTTCTCTCGCCCAGTCCCAATGCTCACATGCTTTCAAGTATTGTGGCCTGTTTAATGTTGCTGAACGCCTTTTTGAGGTCGAGCCTGAGTATTGCTTTCGTAGATCGCGTGGTACTGTCTATGATATTATGTTTGAGTTGAAGCACAACGTCTTGCGTGGAAAGGTTACGACAGAACCCCAGCATTATGTGCGCGAGCATGTCTCGGTCCGCGAGGTAGTTGGTAAGACGAGCGAGAACCGCGTGTTCCATGTAGGAACCATTGCAGGTAGTCAGAGATACCAGCGCAGGAAGTCAGATATATCAGTCGAAGATGGTCAATCTCTCCCCTGTTTGCCTGGTTTGAGGATCACAATTATGCGTGCCGTTTTTCTCGAGCTCGGTATAGCGCCAGCGATACAGCACTCGTTCATGTAAGCTATTAATTGTTCTATCGACTCATTGTCCAAGCTACGCAGTGTTTTGTTTGTTATTCCGTCCGGGTCTGGTGCCGCTTTTCTGTTGAGCTTGTACAGTACTGCCCTCACCTCCGCCACACTGAAGTCCTTGTCTAGCCCAGCGTTACTCTCGCTATCACGTCCGAATGCCTGTTGCGCGATGGGGCTTGAGGACTTAAATTAATGGCTTCGCACGTCATCAAGAAAGTCCGTGGACGTGTCTTCGTACTCGTGCAGTAACTTGCTTAGCTTATGTGCGTGCGCTGTCTCCTCCGAATCCAAGGGATTCTGGAGGAGATGCCACGTCTTGGCCAAGACCAGCTCTTTTTACATCCAGTTACACGTCTCCGCCCACGGCGCTCTGCATACTTGTAATGCATGCTCTTCTATATCCCTGCTTAACCGTGCGATGCGCCTGCGTAGCTTTCGGTTCTGCTTTTGGTTCTGCTTCCGGCAGAACTTGCCGCATTGCCTCCCGCGTTGAGCCTCCCGTTCCACGCATTGGTTAGATGAAATAAGTCTGAACGCTCATGCAAAAACTGCAGAATTACTGCGTGTTATTTTCCACAGAGTTCTTGCCGATGAAATTCAAGAAAATACTTGAGTTCTTGTTGTTTGATTTAATAAAAATAAGCTTCCATTTCTGGTTGATTACCCACAAATTAGGAAAATAAGACAAGAATAAAAAACATGCAAAAAGCCAACAAAAATAAACCACAATAAAACAGATCACATGAAATCCACAGCACTCAAGTTTGAAACGCAGCGCTTTAAAATGAAGCCCATAATGCTGGAAAATGATGCACGACAAACGAAGAAAGCGCGGCCACCGGGAACTCTTCATCATCCCCGAAGGACAATCTATTAAATTAATTGACGACGCGAGGGCTCAGCTGTTTGCTTCCTGCATAATTTAGCAAAAAATATATGTATACACTTGAACTGCAAATCATGCGAGAGTCTCGAAAACTGAGAGCACTGAAGCCGTGGACACTCGATGAATCTTATACAGTCTGTGCGTCTATGAGAAGAACCAAGTTCTAAAGCTGAACACACACACATACAAAAGACAGGATGAGCATTCGATATCAAGAACACATCCCACGTAGTCTGCTCTAATACAGCCGCTACAATATAAAAACACACCTACTTGACACGAACACAGTTCAAAACTCGCCAAAGTTTTCTGTATACATGCTGTTTCAAGAGATGTGTCCAATATTGTTAAAAAATTAGCAACAGACGCTATTTGCTCACTGTCTTCACAGTTGCTTTATCCGTAGCAGCAGGCATATTCAGAAGGTTGAAGACACCGCTTGGAACAGTAATTAGGAAAGCACCGAAGCGATTAGAAAAAAAAAAGACTGCGCTCCTGCGCAGCCCAGCCACTAACACACCTGATGCATAGAATGCGTACAAAGACGATTAAAGTGCTAACCTGAAAGCCATCCGTCATGCTAAACGCTTGTTCTTTCACTCTGAATTACCCAACGTGCTTAAGAACAACGGTAAACAATTCTTGCAATCTTACGCCTGTGTTATCCACATCTATACCCGACGGACGCGTGTAAAGCGTGCGGGGAAAGGGCCGCACTGCAGCACATGCTTTAGGAGTGTGCTGGAAAAGTTGACGTCACTACCGCCGCTCCCTTCGCGACGCATGTTAGGCAGGGACAAACTCCGAAGCCAATTGCTGCTGTTACCACCGCGCGAGGGCAGGGGCCGGTTTCCGCCATGGCTGCGGTCACTGTTGCCCATCGGCGGCGTCAGTTGCGGTGCCGCTAGGAGGCGGCACTCACCAGCGAAAAGCTGGGCAACCAGTTTTGGGTCGTCCGGCAAACTGAAAATGTCCCCCGAGTCCAAGGACTTCGAGTGGTCACCAGAGGCGCCGCCATCATAATCGACAGAGAGTGGGAAGGGACAGGGGTAATCCTCTCTTCCCCCACTCCACCCGTTGAAAACTACCGGACTTTAAATAAACTTTATTCAATCACTCACTCAAGTTATAAACAATCGTGACACGCGCTCTGTTACCTTATCAAACCAGTCAGGTGATGCCCTAACAGACGCTGAACGCACCCATGTCTTCAACACCGCATTTGCATCAGTGTTTACTCAAGAAACTGAAGTGTCATTTTCTGTTCCCTATGCCGCCTTTGATTGTACCATGCCACCAATTACATTTTTTTTCTATCCGGTATTTCTTCCCTAATAGACAATATAAAACTCTCGTCGTCGGCTGGTGTGCATGATATTGCATCAAAACTTCTCAAAAACGCGAAACATATTTGTGCAGCATATCTGTGTTTGTTGTTTTCACAGTCACTTGCAACAGGCACGCTACCTCTTGATTGGAAACATGGAAAGATAGTTCCACTTTATAGATCCGGTAATAAACAGTCCCTATAAACTATCACCCCATCTCACTAACCTGTGTCTCATGCAAAATACTTGATCATATCATCTATACACGTATTACAATATTTCTCGATTCTAACCACTGTTATTGCGATAGCTATTATATGAACACTTTCGGCTGGATTTCGCTGCCGGCGTAGGCGTCGACGTGGTCTTCGGTGTCGATGTCATGCACCGTATATGTATACGTATCTATATTATTAGACGGTAGCAGCGTTCGGGTCTCGACGGCGTTTATTAGGCCGAATCGCCTGATCAACGCTTCGAACGAAGACGACGTTTTTTGTGATGATGATTATATACAGATGAAGAAGATGAAGGTCAAACGCTGTGAATATTGTGCTTACACTAATTTGTACGCATTGCATACGCATTGCAGAAGATTGGCCGATGAAAGGTGAAAAGGAGAAAAAGAAGCAGAGACAGGGGACCGATGCCCTGTCCTCTCGGTCCTTGCTGTCCTTGAGGTTTCCTCCGGTGCTTCCTGAGGCCTGAGCGTCCAGTTTCAATTCGGCATCTACCCCCACTGCTACTGAACACCTTCGTGCTTCCTCCTGTGGGGGAGCGGCCGGATTGGGTAGTGCTGTTAAGCCTATCAACGTGATGTCTCTCTCCTTTCCCGGCCAGGCATATTCTGCCTGGTCGGCTTCACTTCCTAACAGTGATTTGCCAATCGATCTGTTTTTGCGTAAATGTCTGAAGCGCGTTCTTGTGGCCCTGGTTCCAACCAACGGCGAGTCTATTCGCATGAAAAATCCAAAACTAATTCGGGAAGCACTCCGGAAGATTTCCGATTATTACCAAATGATTACTGAGGTGCGTCAATTTGGACGTGGAGGCATCCTGTGCGGCTTGCCGGACCAGGCCTGAATCACAGATTTTCTAGAATGCACAACGTTTGCCTGAAATCCGGTGAGCTGTTTCGTACCTGCCCATTTGGCCTGTTTGAATGGACTAGTTCGAGGAGTGGACTTGAGCCTTACACCACCCGAAATACTTGAAATGTTTGCGGCTGCAGGAGCAGTCTGTATTTCGATGATCGCGAAACGTTGAGAATAAAAAGGTCCCCACAGAATCAGTGATCGTGACATTTGCCGGCATGTCTCGACCAACCGAAATTAAGGCATGGCCACTAATGTATCGTGCAGATGCACTATAACCTCGCCCATTGCAGTGCAAAAAATGCTGGAGGTATGGGCATACCATCAGGTGATGTAGATCGAATGCGAGGTGTCGCACATGTACTGACCAACATAAACCAGACAAATGTTCAACCCAAGAGGTGAGATGCTGTCTATGCAGAGGAAATGACGCGGCAGACGATGAAAGTTGCCCCATGAGGACATGTGAGTTGCAACTTCTAGAAATCATCGAACAACTATGTTCCCGGCGTGAGGCCCGATCTATTCTTTCTGAGCGCTCACGTGGCTACGCCTCCGTTGCTAACCGGGCAAACCAGATGCTTGAGTCGTCGTTGCCTGATCTAATAACATCAACTGTGGAAAGGGCCATGACGAAGCCTATGGAATCTCTATTCGTGAGCCTAACGGAATCATTGGCACAAATAGTGAGCACTCAGTTGAATCAAATCTTGCAGGGTGATAACCAACCTACCGTGCCCCCTTCTCTACCTCCACCAGTTAAGGTTACTGATATTCCATCAGAACCAGGGCCTTCGAAGTCAAAGCCAGACATGCCGAATTCTGGCCGTAGAATAAATAAGCCTCTTGTATAGGCCATAGATTCGAGCTCGGATTCCAATTCTCATGTCTCACAACCAGAACAAATGAACTCTGACTCAAGAAATATGAAAAGAGGCACAACAAAAGAGACACAACCCCTGAGGCACAACGCTCCTTAATTAGTCCTAAATCAAGAAACAAGATATATCAGAAGGAAAACCCACCAAAAAAGCTTTTTTAAAGGATAGCATCTTAGAGAAAGCAGTGAGTGCTGCTGGTATCTCTTCAAAATAGGAAATTTAAAAGTACGACAGTGGAATTGCCGCTCCATTTTTTCAGCAGCTACAGACTTACTTGAACTTTGCGATAATGATTCCCCTGATATTGTTGCTTTACAAGAAACTTGGCTTGTAGAAAATAAGCATTTTAGGATTGAAAATTACCGCACATTTCGTCTAGACCGCGCAACTCGGCGTGGAGGTTTGGCAATATTTATCTCATCTTGATACGCAGAAAGCAAATCAATGAGCTAGCACTGAGAGGGGAAGTACAGGAATTCAGAGCCTCGCTTCAGAACATGTACTCTGCTCTTAGCCAGGAAACCAACCTTAGCGTAGATACAATGAATGATAATCTGACGAGTATCATCACGGAGTGTGCAGTGGAAGTTGGAGGCAGGGTAGCTAGACAGCACACCGGCAAGCTTTCCCAGGAAACGAAGAATCTCATTAAGAAGCGTCTAATCATGAAAGTCTCAAGTACAACAGACAAAATAGAACTGGCAGAGCTTTCGAAGTTGATTAATAGGCGTAAGGTATCCGATGTAAGAAGGTATAACATGGAGAGAATTGAACATGCTCTGAAAAACAAAGGAAGCGTCAAAGCAGGGAAGAGGAAACTTGGGATAGGCAAAAATCGGATATATGCACTAAGGCACAAAGGAGGCAAAATAACCACCAATATGAATAGGATAGTTAAAATAGCGGAAGAGTTTTACAGAGATCTGTACAGTAGCCGGGACAACCACGACTTTAATACTATAAGAACTAGCAGTAACCCAGACTCCACCAGTAATGATAGAAGAAGTCAGAAAAGCTTTGGAGAGCATGCAAAGAGGCAAAGCTGCTGGTGAGGATCAGTTAACATCAGATCTGCTGAAAGACGGAGGACAGATTGTGTTAGAAAAAATTGCCCGCAGCTTCCCTCGGGGGAACACTGAGGAGGATGCGGAGCATATAATTGGTTAACGGGGTGTTAAAGTGCGACTTACTTGGGTCGATGGCTAAATTGGTTAACGTGGTTGTGAAATGGGGTGTTAAATTGCGACTTACTTGGGTCGATGGCTAAATTGGTTAACGTGGTTGTAGGAGGGGGTGTTAAATGAGTGAACACGTACACACGTATGCGAAAGGACGGCGCTGGTGGAAGGGACGTCGATCATTGTGTTTGTGGATTCGTTGGAATTCATTTCACCGCGACCTTGGACGTCGACGCGCCGTACAAACCAACCGACGAGCGGCAACTGAGCGAGCGAGCGCCGACCTTGAGTATATATACAGCGCGACGGCGCATGCACTGTCAGCTGTTGAATGTTCTCGAAGGAGAAGCGCGCGCGCGGCACAGATGGCAACGGCGCGACGGCGCATGCGCTGTCAGCTGTCGAATGTTCTCGAAGGAGAAGCGCGCGCGGCACAGATGGTGGGCGACGGCGCGACGGTGCATGCGCGCGCGTCAGCTGTCGAATGTTCGAGAAGCGGTGCGGACGGCGCGGACGGCGCACTACAAGGCGCGAGTATAAGATGCTTCCGCATCTAAAAACTAGCCACCTTGTTTACGAGGTATCTCTTGACGGTAAGAGTACCAGAGTCTTGGAAGAACGCTAACGTCATCTTAATACATAAGAAAGTAGATGACAAGGACTTGTAGAATTACAGACCGATTAGCTTGCTCTCTGTAGTATACAAGCTATTTACAAAGGTAATTGCTTACAGAGTAAAGAAAACATTAGAATTCAATCAACCAAATGAACAAGCAGGATTTCGAACAGGCTACTCAACCATCGACCACATTCATACTATCAATCAGGTAATAGAGAAATGCTCAGAATATAACCAACCACTATACTTAGCCTTTATAGATTACGAGAAGGCGTTTGATTCAGTAGAAATATCAGCCGTGATGCAGACACTGCGGAATCAGGGTGTCGATGAAGCATATATAAACATCTTGGAAGAAATCTACGGGGGATCAACTGCTACCATAGTGCTTCATAAAGAAAGCAACAAAATACCAATCAAGAAGGGTGTAAGGCAGGGGGACACAATCTCCCCAATGCTATTTACCGCGTGCTTACAGGAGGTGTTCAGAAGCCTAGAATGGGAACAGTTAAGGATAAGAGTTAATGGAGAGTACCTTAGTAACTTGCGCTTCGCCTATGACATTGCATTGCTGAGTAACTCAAGGGACGAATTGCAACTCATGAGTACGGAGATAGACAAGGAGAGCAGAAAGGTGGGTCTTAAAATGAATCTGCAGGAAACGCAAGTAATGTACAGCAACCTCGGAAAAGAGCAGCGCTTCGAGATAGGTAATAGTGCACTTCAAGTTGTAAAACACTACGTATACTTAGGGCTGGTAATAACCGCGGAACCGAACCACGAGATTGAAGTAACTAGATGAATAAGAATGGCGTGGAGCACATTTGGCAAGCACTCTCAGATTATAACAGGTAGATTGCCACTATCCCTCAAGAGGAAGGTATATACCAGCTGTATCTTGCTGGTACTTAGCTACGGAGCAGAAACCTGGAGACTTACAAAGAGGGTTCAGCTTAAATTGAGGACGACGCAGCGAGCAAAGGAAAGAAAAATGGCAGGTGTAACCTTAAGAGACAAAAAGAGGGCAGGGTGGATTAGGGAACAAACGGGGGTCAAGGATATCATAGCTCAAATCAAGAAAAAGAAATGGACATGGGCCGGGCATGTAGCGCGTAGACAGGATAACCGCTGGTCGTTAAGGGTAACTAACTGGATTCCCAGAGAAGGCAAGCGGGTTAGGGGGAGACAGAAGGTTAGGTGGGCAGATGAGGTTAAGAAGTTTGCGGGTATAAATTGGCAGCAGCAAGCACAGGACCGGGTTAACTGGCGGAACATGGGAGATGCCTTTGTCCTGCAGTGGACGTAGTGAGGCTGATGATGATGATGAAAAAGAAGATAATGATGATGATCTCATCTAAAATTGCCCATAGAGCTAAAATTATCAGTCAATGACTTCAGAAAGCGAGATTTTAGCACTAAGCATTACTATTCCTGGGTCCCTCGCGTTCTCAGTTAATAATGGTTATTTTCCTGCGGGTGTTCTAAATTCTTCCGTTCTAGATACTGCAGTTCAGTATTGTCAAAAAGATATTGTATTAGTAGGTGACTTGAATTCTCATCATATTTCTCGGGGTTTTAAAACTGATCTGAATGGCAAACGTTTATGGGATTGGGTGAACAAGAATAACTTTATATGCATAAATACCAAAACTCCTACTTTTATGTGTAATCAGTCCTCCTCGGTACTCGATCTAACTTTTTCTAGCGCTAACCTCTCCATCTTAATATGGTCTGCGATTAACTCGGGAACAAGTAGTGACCATATGCATATATTTTACGAGGTGGTATGTCCAACAACCTCCAAGAATAGATCTTCTGTAACACATGTAAACTTTAATACTTTCAAAAAATCGTTACGAGGTGCTTTATCTAACCAAACGAATGATGCAGAACTAGACGCCATCAGAATAAGCGACATTTTAAAAAAGTCGTTAAATAAATCAAAATTCACCATTGAAAGCTCTAAACCGTCTACCAACCCTTGGTGGAATGCAGACTTTTCGCGGACTTATAGACTAAGAAAAGCTGCATGGAAAAAAATGATCTTCAACCAGTGTTCCAGGAGCTGGAGTGATTATAAGTATGCGGCCGCTATTTTTAAGAGAACCATCGCTAACACGAAGGACAAATTTAACAACGACCGATGGGAGTTCCTGTCAAAGCCGGTCAATAGAAAAGCCCTTTTTCGCTTTCTGAGAATTAAGAAAGTTCTTACAGTACTAAGAAATATAGAATCTGTAGTATCATCGCCAGTTGAACTAAAGGCCCTTCTATAAGATATAGCTCAGGGCCTAAAAAGTCGCTTTACGACACTTCTCTCATATCAAGACCAGTCCCCCTTAGGGCTGAGAATTTTGAAGACGCTACACCTGCAGAGTTAGCAAACGTAGTCAGAATACTACTCTATTTTGCTCCGGCTCCTGATGGCATGACGACGTCGGTGATAAAATCAGTACATAAAATATACCCACTTGGCCTACTCGAAATTATCAATCACTCACTTAGAAGCTCTTGGATTCCACCTGATTGGGGAATGACAAAAGTGATTCCAATATTAAAAAAAGCAAGGCGCTGGGTTTACCTTAGATAATATCAGGCCCATCGCACTTACATCGAACCTAGTAAAACTCGTTGAAAGAATCTTATATAGACATATAGATCAATGTATGTCAGAAAAACTGACACTGAGCCCATGTCAAATTGGATTCAGACGTGGTTGCTCCATTTGGTGTGCGCACGTGGATCTCGAAAACAGAATTCAACTTGCTCGATATCAGAAACAATACTCCGCTTTGGTAACCTTAGATATCACAAAAGCCTATGATAGCATGGAGCATGTGAAACTGCTAGATTCACTTCAGAACTTAGGACTGCCTAATACTTTGTGGCCTGGATCCATGTTTTATTAGATGATAGAGAATTTTACTGCTCGCAATCTGGTGTCAACTCTTCAATATATAGGCAAATGAGAGGTATACCACGAGGGTCAGTACAATCGCCCTTATTATTTAATGCACTATTATGTGCCATTCCCATACAGCAAGATGTACAGGTCTATGTGTATGCCGATGATATGGCATTTTTGCTGCGTCGGCGGACATTCACACAGTTTACCTGATTCTGCAGACATACATGAATAGCCTGGAAAAGTGGCTGGAGGATATCAACCTATGCCTCAATACAAACAAAAGTACAGTCACAGTTTTCGCACAAAATCCCCCAGTGTGAATTTCACTAATGTACCGAGAAGACGCCATACTTCAGGCCGAGTCAGTTAGGTACTTGGGGGTAACCTACACCGAAACACTTAACTGGAGTCCCCACATAGAAAACATGGCTGCTAAAGGAGCACGTGCCGTAAGGATGCTGCGCAGGCTCAGTAATTATCGTACCGGTTTGCGTACAGACGTGCTCGTTATGATATATTGCATGTACATCGACCGATACTAGAATTCGGCTGTGTTTTGTTTCCTGGCGCTCCGGCCTACAAAGTTCGACCACTGATTCTGCTAGAACGCGAATCTTCACGCTTATGCTTAGGGCTACCTAAATATGTTGCCAACAATATCCTATACGAAGAATCCCGCCTGCCCTCTCTTATCAAAAGATTCCATATTCTAACAGTACGTACATTCCTTAAAATCTATGCATCACCTCAGTGGAGGTCACAGTATGTGTTCATTAACCAGCAGGCCTCATTCTTCAACCACCGTGTAAATTACGGTGCCCTCAAGTAATATTTACACAGAAACTTTTGGATCCTTAAGAGTTATCCTTTGGGAAACACTTATGCTCAACACTGTAGATGCAATCAGGATTGAATTTGACGATATATATCCCAAGAATGCAAAAAATTGCCATATCAGTATATAGATGGTATTTTGGAAGATAATTTGGTCAATCTAGAAAGATCCATTGTGATAGCGACTGACGCTTCTGTTTATGAAGAGAAGGCTGGCGTAGGAATCGTATCATCCTCTCTAGATGGGGCTTTCTCAATTCGATTACCCGACTTTTACACCTATTTACCAAGCTGAACTACTGGCAATAGTCCTAGCATTGCGTAAAGTGCCGCAAGATATATCAGCGGTGATTGTTCTAACAAACTGTCTCTCGGTCTGTACTGCCTTAAGCTCACCAACTTTTTCGCGTACCTCAGAAACTTTCTACACGCTCATTCATACACATGTGCGACTCGTCCGACTAGTTCAGATACGAAGCCATAGAGGTTTAGCTCTGAATGAGCATGAAGATGCGCTAGTTGTATCTTCCCTTGATTTTCCTGTTTTACCTATTTTGCCTACTTCGGAATATATCACAGCAGCATGCTTTGAAAAACGCACAACGACCAATAACTATGAAAAATCTCCTTTGTTTGTATCAGACTACCCACAGCTAAAGTTCCCTTGGGAGAACAAGTGGTGTTCATCAAGAAAAGAAGAAATAGTGATTACCAGGCTGCGCTGTCGAGTCCCCTAATTGAACTTTTACCTTCACAGGTCGGGTCTGGCACAGTCGCCTTTGTTCCTTTATTGCAATTAGAAGGAATCTTTGGAGCACTTCTATTTGTCATGCCGAAAATTGAAAACTCAAAGGAAAAAACTACTAGAAGAACCCTTACTAAAGTTGGGCTTAAACTTGACACTTCCGGTGATTCTTTAATTTGGCGCAGTCGCATTTGGATTCAGCCACAGGAGCGTATTTACCGCTGTTACAAATTTCTTACGAGAATCTAAAAGAATGGAATGCTAAAGATAAATAACTTCCGTTGTTTTATGTATAATTTTTTTCTTTTTTGTGTTTATTGGGTTTTCTTTTCAAGGTTTTGTTTGTATAGGAATTTAACTCATTTGTATTACTACCTATATTACCTAATTAATCCAATCCTCTCTTTCAAGAAGTGAACTATTTAAAAAGCAAGGCACCGTCCCATTCACGGCATATCCCCCTAGGTGGGTTGCGCCAAGGTGTTGAGGAACCAACCAACCAACCAACACTAATTTTCCCCTCGCGTGGAAGCGGCATATGTGGCCGCTGTTTATGACGGTGGTGTACGTTGCACGAATGGTTTTAAGCGCGACACGTTAACAACCTCCGTGACACGAAAACGGCCGTCAGAAGGCATGGCAAGAGGGGTTACTCGGTAGTTAACAGTAGACGTCTGCTCGACTATAGCGTAGGGGCTGATGAAACGTGAGTGAAACTTATCACACAGGCCGGGAACCCGCGTTGGGGTCCACAACAGTCCTTTGTCTCCAGTATTGAAGTAAACTACGCGGTGGACGCCATCCTAGCGAGTCTTCCGCTCTTGTTGGCTTGCCTCTGTATTGAGGCGGGCGCGTCGGCGACAATCTGCCAGGCGAGAGATTAAGTGTTCACTCCATGATGATGACGAGTTCACAGGGACATCCAAGAAGGAGATGTTGAGTGGAGATGTCGGTTGACGGCCATAGACGAGAAAGAATGGGGAATAGCCCGTGGTGCGCTGCGTAGCGGTATTGTACGCAAAAGTGACGAATGGCAGGATGGTATCCCAGTTGGTGTGGTCGGCGTTTACATACATAGATATCATGTCGGTCAAAGTTCTATGGAAGCTCTCTGTGAGGCAGTTATTCTGGGGATGGTAGCTGGAAGTCGTCTTATGAAGTGTATTACATGCGTGCTGTACTTGTTCGAGTAGTTTCGAGAGAATCGCCTTGCCGCGGCCGCTCAATAGGATGCGTGGCGCACCATGTCTTAAAAAGATTGCCTCCAGAAAAAATATGGCAATGTCCTCTGCTGATCCTGAAGGAAGTGCAGCTGTTTCGGCATACCTTGTTAAGTGGTCAACTACTGTGACAATCTAGCGCTTGCCGCTAGCTGATATTGGTAGTGGTCCGTAGAGGTCAATGCCAAGACATCGAAGGGAGCGTCAGGACACGGGAGAGGTTGTAGAAGACCAGCCGCGGAGGAAGTGGGTCGCTTGCGGCGTTGGCAGAACGAGCATGACTCAACATATCGCGCTACGCAGGTGGAAAGCCCAGGCCATGCAAAGCGACTGTGGATGCGTTCATAGTTTTTTTGAAAACCGAGACGACCAGCCTTGAGGTCATCGTGAAACGCCTCCAAAATCTGCGCCCTTAGGGAATGAGGAGCGACAGGAACCCAGCGCTGTCCTTCGGGGTAGAAGACAGAGCAGTAAAGGATGGAGTTTTCAGTCTTGAAGTTCCGCAGCTCTCGATGTACGCGGGCGTTGGGAGGACGAGATGAGCCTTGAAGGCACTGCAATATAGAGCGACAGTAAGTGTCGCTGCTTTGGTGGGATGCAAACGTCTCGTTGCCGAAGGCAGCAAGAAAGTCGACAGCGGCGAGTGAATGAACTGGCGGAGGCGCTTTGATGGGTTCACTCACAGTTGGCAACAGGCCAGGAGTGCCTGATGAGGATGGCAAAGGACAGCGGCTAAGGGCATCAGCATCGTAGTGTTTCTTGCCGAATTTGTAGGTAACGTCAAACTCGTATTCTTACAGACGAAGTACGCAGTGACCGAGACGTCTAGACAAATTCTTCAACGTCGTCAACCAGCACAAAGCGTGGTGGTTAGTGACGACGGTAAAGTGGTGGCCGTGAAGATATAGTAGAAACTTCTGGATAGCCTAGACAACGGCGAGACACTACTGCACTGTGATGGTGTAGTTTTTCTCTGCTGCTGTGAGGGTGCGACTAGCGTATGCGATCACACGTTCGCCATAACACTGTGTTCGTTGCGAAAGTACAGCGCCGAGTTCGTGTCCGCTGACGTCAGTATAGAGGAGAGTGGGTGTGGAGTTATCAAAATGACAAAGCACTGGCTCAGACGTGAGGGCACGTTTCAAGGTGTCAAAAGCCATTTGGCATTCGTCGAACAATACGTATGACGCTTCCGAAGAAGGGAGTTGGTGAAGTGGCGCAGCAATGGTGACTAAGTCTCGTATAAAGCGCCGGAAGTACGACGCAAGGCCAAGAAAGCTTCGGAGCTCTTTGGCGCGTTGAGGTACCAGGAGGTGAAGAACTGTGGTAATCTTGCCGGGATCAGGCCGGATTCCATCTTTGATGACGAGATTTCCGAGTACTTTATTACTTTTGCTAGCAAAGTGGCACTTTTTGGTGTTGAGCTGAAGGCCAGCATCTGCGAGACACGTTAAAACTTCATCTAGGTGCTGCAAGTGCTGTTAGAATGTTGAAGAAAATATGACGATGTTGTGAAGGTAACATAAGCACGTTTTCCATTTAAGGCCCCGCAATACAGTGTCTATCATTCGTTCAAACGTTGCTGGCGCATTGCAGAGGCCAAAAGGCATGACGTTAAATTCGTAAAGTTCATCGGGTGTTGCAAAGGCAGTTTTTTTCCTTGTCATCCTCGTGCATTGGAATTTGCCAATAACCGGAGCGCAGGTCAGGGCTCGAAAAATATTCCGCTCCTTGTAAAACTCTAAGACATCATCAATGTGAGGCATGGAATATACGTCTTTTCTGGTTACTTTGTTTAATGTGCGGTAGTCAACGCAGAATTGCACCGAACCATCTTTTTTTGCACGAGAACGACAGGTGACTACCAAGGGCTTGAGGAGGGGCGGATAATGTTTTGCCTGAGCATATCAGCAACGTGCTTGTCGATGATCTCGCGTTCGCTGGAAGAAACACGGTATGATCGACGACGGACAACAGAAGTTCCGTCGGTGTGTATGCGATTAGCCAACACAGAAGTCTGGCTTAGAGAAGTGGAATGTACGTCGAAAGAAAATTTATGCTTAGACAACAACGCCAGTACTTCGTGTGCTTGCGGGGGAGTGAGATCCATGCTGATGGCACTGACGAGAGCCGTAGTGCGTGGACCACATGCTGGTATTGAACGTGATTCCACCAGACTGGTATGTGAAGTCACTACAGAGATAGGTTGTGTGTCCACGCTGGATACTACAACAGTGCCCTTGGTCAGCAGAATCGGCGCATTGGTGACATTCAGTGCAGTGAGAAATGCGGTGCCGTTGGAGAAGTGGACAAGACTCGATGAAAGTGCAATCTCTCTGGATAGACAGCGGGCTGATGGACTGACTAGGACGTCACCATGGTCAATGGAGTCAGACATAACCATGATAACGTGTTCGTGGTTAGGTGGCACAAGGAATTCATTGGCTATTTGTAGTCGGTAACGTGATGATTTCGGGGAGATATCATCTGTCTCTCGCATATGTATGAATCGTCGACTAGAGATGGAAGCAGCAGCATCAGAAAGAAAGTCCCATCCTGTGACATCCTAAAACAAGCATGAAAGCACAAGAAGCCAGCACAGCAAACTGAATATGATGCCGGATCCCATCAATAAAAACTCTAACGGTGCACTGTGCTGATGGCCGTATCTGCGAGTCCTTTGCACTACGTAAGAGAGTGCCAGTATAAGTTGCGGTAACCTTACGTAGACGAGAACACAAATCCGCATGAATAACAGAAATAGCAGCCCCCGTGTACACCAATGCTTGAACTGGTACCCCTTCAGCATACACTAATAACAAGTGCCGGGCCCTCTGGAGGTCTTGGTGTTTGTTCGAGCGATGCAGCTTTCCCTCCAAAAACTGCACCAGCTAGTTTTCCGAGTGGTAGTCTGAAATAGGTGCAGCCGGTCTCAGAGAAGATGTTGAGCGTCGCAGAGGTGAAGGGGACCGGCGGCGTCCGGGATAGCAGGGGTGAGGTGTAGCGAGTGGAGAAGTCGGAGAGAAGGAACGTGTCGTAGATGGCGTTGGTACTGGTTCGGGGATGGTTCTGAATCCCTTTCGTAAACGACGTAGCGACGGCGTTCGTCCTGCTGGCGCTTGCGGCAAAATCGTGAAATATGGCTCCGAATGCCACAATAGTAACATATTGGGTGATGCGAGCGCCAGGGGGCCTAGAGTGCTGGAGCTGTCACATGCGCTGGTACTGGCGCTGGGACAGGTGAGTGTGGTGCAAATGCAGCTACGTTGGACTGCGCAGGAACAGGATGCGCGTGCTGAACCAAGGCAGGTGGCATGGCAGCGACTTGCGCATACGTCATGGGTGGCGTTGGGGCCGGAGTGTTCGATGGGAGAGCGCTAGTCATGAATGAGAGTTCCTCTTTGATGATGTCTCGCAGACCAGCAGATAGAGAGTGAGGCTGAGGGGCGGGTGCACATGACATCCCTTGCGCTTGAAGTTCCTCGCGAATCAGAGTGCGAATCAGCGTGCGCAAATCCGCATCCGAGGAAGGCCGGCTGTCACTGGCGTCTGTGTAGTCTGGGTGCAATCGAATGGCTTGTAGTTCATCAAGATGTCGACATGTGGTGATGACGTCCTCAACAGTGGTGGAGTGTTTGATAGCCAGAGCGTTAAATGCGACACGGCCTATCCCTTTGATGACGTGGCGAACACGATCAGCTTCTCTCATCGCCGAGTTCACGCGGTGGCAAAGGGCAAGGACGTCTTTAATGTACGAAGTGTACGTCTCCCCGGGATGTTGGGCATGCCCATCGAACTTTCGTTTCGACACTTCGGAATGGATGTTCGGTTTCCCTAAAATCCTACGGATTTTTTGAGCAAAAGTAGGCTAATCCGACAAGCTGCTCTCGTGGTTAAAAACCATGTTTTCGTGACATCGGACAGATAGAAGGCGACGTGACGAAGTTCTTGAGGCTCATCCTATTGGTTATAAACACTGGTCTTGTCGTATTCTTTCAGCCATACTTCGACGTCGTCACGTGGAAGACCAGAGAAGATGGGTGGGTCGCGCTGCCGGGCGTTGACAATCCCCGCAGGAATGGTTTGTTGGACAGGGATGCTGGATGTTCCGGGCAGCGGTTCTTGAGCCATGACAGCGGACGGGAGAAGCAAGCGGTGACCCGAACGAAGCTTCAGGTGAACGTGACGTCGGAGAGGACTTGAGGATTTAAGCAGCCTCCACCACTCTTAAGACAGAAGCAACGTTGGGGTCTCGACGGCGTTTATTAGGCTAAATCGCCTGATCAACGCTTCGAACGAAGACGTTTTTCGTGATAATGGTTATATACAAATAAAGAAGATGAAGGTAAAAAGCTGTGAATATTGTGCTTACAATGTATTTAAAAACGCAAGAAAGGAAAAAAAAATCCAGAAAAAGGACCCCAGTGTGCGGAATTGGGCGTGGGACCTCCGCGTCGTAAATGTGAGACGCTAACCACTGAGCTACCAAGGCGTTCTACCTTGAATGCTTAAACGGCAAGCTATTTATATCTACCACTTACCGGTGTTGACGGGCATCTCGGCGGGAAACTATCGTATTTTCAGAATTATCAGCAAGATGGTGCAGTGAGCGCGTGGTGGCTCTCACCTCTCACGCGTACTTTGGCCCGCGCAGAGAATAAGCGGATGTGCGCTAGATCGCAAGCCCTTATCTTGCAGTGCGGAGAATCGTATGTTTTGGCTAGCCTTTGAGTTTCATCGGAACGATTCTGTTGTAGTTACCGGGCGCACAAAGATCACTGCAGTCGTTGTACAACCTCTGTTTGCGAAAAGGGCGCGCTTTTCAGACACAGCGTAGTAACAACTGATACGCTTATTCGCGTTAATGTGTACCTGTGAGTACGTTTTGTTCATCTTTTGCGCGTGAAAAACGCGGGGCACGTTTCAATCTTCGAATTTTTCGCTATCGCGTTCATTGCTTCTGCTTCGAGGCAAAGCTGTGATATTTTGCTCATCCATCACAGCATGGCTTCAGGAAAGGGTTTTCGTGCGAAACGCAGCTAGCCATGTTTGTTCATGACCTGCATGGAGATCTTGATCCTAACTTACAGAATGACTCCGTTTTTTAGATTATTCGAAAGCCTTCGACAACGTTTCTCATGATCTTCTACTAGTAAAAATGATGCGTTACATCTAAGTCCTTATATTTTAGCTTGAATTAAAGTATTCTAAAGCAATCGCTCACAATCCGTCTTGGTTAACAACCATATATCTGGTGCTATCCCCGTAACTTCAGGTGTCTCTCAAGGTTCCATACTTGGTCCACTGTTGTTCTTAATTGACATTATTGATCTACTATTGCATGTATCATCTAATATCCGTATGTTCGCAGATGATTGCGTAACTTATCGTACAATTACTAACGTTTCCGATAGCGCATCTCTCCGAAATGACTTGCGAAGTGTGCAAGAATGATGTAACCTATGGCTAATAGAACTAAACCCGTAAAAATCTCCACCGCCATAAACATATACTTATTTTTTTCTTGCCAAATTGCTTGCGCTAACCTTGAACTAGTTCCTTCCAACAAATACCTTGGAGTAACCCTTTGCAGTGATGTAACCTGGGCGACCCACATTACGAACATCATTTCATCTGTCAATAAAACATTCGGGTTTTAGAAACTCCACCTACACCATGCCCCTCAACATGTAAAAGTACTTGCTTTTCAGTCTCTCATAAGGTTGAAATTAGAATATGCATCCCCCATTTGGAAGCCTCATCAAGAATATCTCATCAATCAACTCGAGTCACTTCAAGGTAGAGCTACAAGGTCTATTCATTCCAAGTACTTATATCAGATCAGCATACCGGCACTTAAAACAGAACCCCAGTTTATCATTACTCGCATCTCGTCGCGGCACTGCTAGTACTTGTCTTTTTCACAAGGTATTTTACAGCTCCCTCGGTAAGCCACCGTACATTCTCCCCCCAAAACGCATCGCCAGTCGCACCGGTCACCCGCAACAAGCTGCTCGCCCACGTGCCCGCACCGTCACTTTTTCGTCTTCATTCTTTTTTTTCTGCAGCAACACACTGGAACGCCCTTTCCAATGACATCATAGCCACAACCTGTCTTTCCACATTTTTGACCACTTCAGCCGATCACTTGCCAATGTATTAAAACATGGCTTTTGTTTTTATGTATGTGTCCACCCCTTATGTAATACCCCTTTAGTGAGGTCCTTAAGGAATAAAAATGAAATGAAATGAAATGAAAGTGCACAGAACGATTTCCTTTTCTCAGAAGCGGCTGAAGGCTTCGCACAATACTCACTGCTCTGGCTTGGTCTGTGCCATGTCTGTTTGTGAGGAAGGACGGCTGCCTGGTGGTGAGGCTGCCTGCGTCACTCCTTCAACAGCCAACGAAAGCCGCTGAGCGATGCGACGGAGGAATTGCGGAGCATCCACTGGAGCATAAGCGATGCGTCAGAGTAGTGGCGGAGTAACCACTGGAGCATTATCGAAGAATCAGCCCCATTTTCCTGTGGCTTCTTTCGTCCATCACCCATCGTAGGAAAACGCTGGAAAATCAATCTATATGCTGCGGTACACTCCGGTTTGAGTGAGGTCACCGGAGCAGAGCGGGAGCATCGTCCCCCGACTCCTCTCAGCTGGGTATATTTTTGTTTAGTGTGCTCGTGTAGAGGGGCACACCTACACCTCATGCGCGATTTGGGCACATTTTTCGAAACACCAACACACGCCTCGTGACTGATCTCCCGTGGTGGATTGTGACATTCTTCCGGGAATCATAATCATCATCGTCATCTTCTTCGAAACACAATGGTCAAGAATACACTCCCCTCAGATTAGGCTCTTTCAAGCGTGGCTAGAACCCATGAATGTAAATATCATCCAAATTACCTCATCAAGTATACTCAAGTCCAAACTTTTTGATGATATTTTCCCTTCAAATGCAAAACAAGTGCCTCTGAGATATTTAAGTAATCCGTTACAAAATTACTTGACTCATCAGTCCACAAAGGCCAAACCCCATAAACGCGAAAATGCACGCGACAGCGACGAGCGATGCTATCAGCGACGAAACAGGCCGTTCGCGCGACGTATCGCGTGGTAGTTTTCCCGCGATCGCTCGGTTTGCCAGATTTGGAAACTGTCACCCATCGCCCGGAAGTGCTGTGCTCTAAGCGCCGGAACAGGATGTACGTGACTGACGTATTGCCGGTTCTCTTCTTGTGCTGCGAAATCACCACCTCCTCTCATGCTCTTTTCTACCTGAGTCACGCGTGCACAATGAAGAAATAACGGGCACATAACAAAAATGTCTCAAGGCAATAATAAACACTTTCCGTTTAATTACACAACAATAGATTTTCTTTTTACATTACATACCGCTCACTACACTGTTTTCTTCGTACGAGTAGACGGTCTCATGCTAGCAACGGTGGATTTCGCTCCCCGAAGCCATCGCGTGAATGAGGTTTGCCTGCGCTAGCGACTGCTCGCACGAAGGCAATCTACATCGCGTCGCTCGTCGATGTCGCGAGTATTTTTGCGGTTATGGGGTTTGGCCTTTATCAACATCAATGCGACGGATGCATCAGTATGGAACGAAAAGGCTAGAGTAGCCACCTTCTGTCCTTCTCTCGACTGGTCTTTTGGAGTTAGATTACCAGATTAAATTCAAACAATCATTGCTGAATTATTCCCTATTGTTCTCGCACTTCGTAAACTTTCTGCTAGCCGATAGCTATAGCGCGAGAACAGAACGACGACAAAGAGAAGATTACAAAGAGCGCTCGTGTCCTTCTTGTCTTTTTGTCAACGTTCTGTTCTCGTGCTATAACAATTGTCTTGTCATACCAAGTAGCCCAAACTGCCACACTTCCTGCAAGTGATTCAGAAGCAGTCATAATTACTAATTCTCTTGGAGTATGTACTGCAAAAAAATTAAAGTTCATTAGTACATTTACTAGTTTAATACCAGCAAACCTAAGTAAAATCTACTTGCTATGCGTACCTGGCTACCGCAGGATTTATCTGAATGAGATGACAGACTCATTAGCCCCAGAATTTTTAAGCGGACCCCTCTTCTCAATTTTATTTGAAATGGCTAACGTGACAGCACTAAAATTTAGAATGGGTTGCTTGTGCAAGAAAGTAGGAAAATTATCATTGGGTAATCTCAGAGGCATTGCGCGTCTAAAATTTTGTTGGAGTAAGCAGTGGTGTGTATCTCGGCAGTTAGGAACTACAATCACCAGATTACGCTGTAGAATTCCGCATCTCAATCATTACTCGCATAAAGCTGGGCTCACAGCGTCTCCGTAATGTCTATTTTGCTGAAAAATAGAAACAACAGACAATTTCATTTTATTCTGCCACTGATACTCTTATCAAGGAAAAGATACCTTGTCGATCTAATTGAAAAGCTGGATTTAGAAATGAATGTTGCAGTGATTTTATCCTTCGGATGGAATAGATCAGGCTTTAGTCGACAATTGCTTTTCATTTTGTCACCAATATTCTTATCAAGGAAAAGATACATTGTCGATCTGATTGAAAAGCTAGATTTAGAAATGAATCTTACAGTGATTTTATCCTTCAGACGGAATACATCAGGCTTTAGTCGCATGGACGTTTGCTCGGATGTGTTTGCAGACATAATACAAACAAAAAATATTACCTTGTTAGTATGTTCCTATTCTTATTTTTGGCTCTGAGCCTATTTGATTACCTGACAACTTGATCGTGCAGTGTACTCATTCATTAGTTATAATTTTATTTTATGAAATCGAGTTCCATTGAAAGTTTTTAGATCAATATCTCATTAAGTTGAAAGTCCTGCTGCCCTGTTCTTTGCTAATCCCCCTTGTGGGTGGGTGCCAAATATGTGAGTGGTTCGTCATCATCATCATCATATGAGGTGTACACAAAGAAGAAAATGGGTAACAACCTTCGAAAGGCCACGACACTGGGCAGTACAGGCCTCACGAACCAGGAGCGGAAGAATGTGCGTCAAACTTGGCAGGAATTCTGTAAATCCAAGCAAGACTACGGGGTGCTGATATTCGTTGAGTTCTTTCAGCGATACCCTTCGTACCTGCCGCTGTTCCCTTCTTTCCGAGACTTGCAGCTAAAGGACCTCGTCTGCAATCACAGGTAAGCACGCGGCCAACGAGCCAAGACTACTGCAGAAAAACTGGACTGTGGTAGGCACCAATATTTATTTGCATTTGGTGCAATGGCCTTCTCTCTATTTTTAACTCACATTAAATACAGTTGTGCGAGCATTCAAGCACCTCACATTTCGTCTGGCAAATCAAAATATACGTCATCTCGACCCCGGTGATTATTAATTATTGATTAGTAATTATTATTACGTCATCTTGACCCCGGAGCTATTAACGTAAGGTGATTGACAAGATGAAGCTTCAGCGTACCGCAATACTTGACGCGCCACTGCTATAAGTTGCGCTGGCTGGCACTGACAAATAGGACTGAAACGCACCAATACATCTCACGTACTTCAGCGGTTCGAAGCATGACCGCCGCTCTACTTCAGTTGGTAGAGCAGCAGGCTAAGCAGGCTAAACGCAAAACATGTGCCTCGACATCCCTGTGACAATTTTCGTGGACTTAATAATGACACCTGATAGCAGGCACACAGCTGGTGTGGCCAGAAACAGCAGAACTGGCTCAGCGTCCACAGTTCGTGCGCGGCTCTCTCTCTCTCTCTCTCTTTATATATATATATATATAACTTCTTTCCCTTATATATATATATATATATATATATATATATATATATATATATATATATATATATATATATATATATATATATATATAACCTGCTCACGGCTGGTTATATATATAACCAGGTGAGCAGGTTAACTTTTCATGCACTTTTCTTTCTTCTTATTTACATTCCATTGGTTCTACTAACTTCCCCTGTACATTCCTTGGCACTGCTGTCTGTTAGATCTCAATACTATTGCGTTAAAATACGGAAAAACGAGCCCTTAGGTATACACTTCTTTCCCTTATATATATATATATATATATATATATATATATATATATATATATATATATATATATATATATATATATATATATATATATATATATATATATATATATATATATATATATATATATATATAACCTGCTCACGGCTGGTTATATATATAACCAGGTGAGCAGGTTAACTTTTCATGCACTTTTCTTTCTTCTTATTTACATTCCATTGGTTCTACTAACTTCCCCTGTACATTCCTTGGCACTGCTGTCTGTTAGATCTCAATACTATTGCGTTAAAATACGGAAAAACGAGCCCTTAGGTATAGACTTCTTTCCCTTATATATATATATATATATATATATATATATATATATATAATGCCAAAAAAAAAGTATAGGGGAAATGCCGAGTTGTAGTGTACAGGTGAAGAAAGAAAAGCGGGTGAAAAGTTAACTTGCCGTGAGCAGGAATTGAACCTACGACCTTCGAATGACGTGTTCGATGCCCTACAACTGAGCTACCATGACAGCTATCCCCCCAGCCACTTTATTGGGTATCCATGTTTTTATTTATTGATACTGTCAGCCCAAGAGCCAAGACAGGAGTTGGGGTTACATATCTGGCATGTACAAAGAACATATGTGGAAACAAGTTTCACACTGTACGCTCAAGACGCACACTATATAGAAATAACAAAACAAAAACGCAAACGTATATCAGAATACATCTCGCATAGGTCACAGATAAAAGAAAAATGTTCGAATACATCTCGTACCCGTCACCAAAAAGAGAAAAAAGATTTGAAGTGATATAGTACATATTGAACATATTGATATAGCACATGGAACATATTCAACCAACATGAAACAAGCAATTTGGTTACAAATATTCTGACAAAGCCTTTTCGAACCTTTGTAAATCGCAATGTTCGACTATATATTGAGGTAATTGATTCCAGTCATCGATGCTCCGAACCAAAAACGAATACTTGAATAAATCTGTTCTGTAGCTGAGTGGTGTGATATGTTTCGAGTGTTTCGTTGTGGATGTGGTAAATGGCTGTAGTGCGATGTGTTCCCTTAGGTGAACCTTGTAGTCTCCATTGAGTATGTGAAAAAAGATAATAAGTCGATTATGTTGCATTTTTCGTTTCACCGTCCTTAAACCGGCTCTGTCTCTAAGCTTACTAAGACTGAGTTCTGGAATAGGAGTAGAAAATGAACCATAAGGCTTTGTTTTGTATACGCTCACATTTTAGTGCATTTGTTTTGGTGTATGGTTCCCATAGATGACTTGCGTAGGTCAGTACAGGAAGAATAGTCATTTTATACGCCATTGTTTTAGCTTCCGGGGTGGCATCGTGAAGCTTTTCGTCGTAACGACCTAAGTTTACGCATGGCTTTATTGCAAACACTGTCAACACGCATGGACCAGTTCAAGTCCTGTGCAAGATGAACACCTAGATACTTAACATTCTTTACTTCAGTCAGCACTGTGCTTTTAATGCTGTAAAAAAGAATAACGGGTCTTTGTTACGTGTGATTCGCATGAAGAGAGTTTTTGATGCATTCAGTTCCATTTGCCATTCGTCGCACCAAATACTAATATTTTGTAAATGGTTATCAAGCTCCAGCTGAATGTCAGTGCAGCTTATCTTCGCATACACAATGGTGTCATCTGCATAATGTTTTATAGCTATTTGCTGAGAAAAATCGGCACCTATGTCACTGATATAGATAGAGAAAAGTAAAGAGCCTATTACGAGCCCTTGCGGCACGCCTGATCTGACCGGTTTATTGGTACTGGAGACATTATTTTTTTCAACAAATTGTTGTCTATTTGACAAATATGCCTCTATTCATTTTAATAGCTGACTGTTACCAGTCAAACAAGACAACTTTTTAAGCAACTTTCTGTGAGATATTTTATTGAATGCTTTTCGGAAATCAATAAATATGATGTCTACTTGACTTTTTCCACCAATTTCATGCGTAACCTCAGTAAAAATTGAAATTGTGGAATATCCTTTGCGAAACACGTGCTGATTATTACCTAAAATACCATTTTTTTCTACAAACTTTATTATGTGAGTAGTCAAAATGTGCTCCAGTGTTTTACAACAAGTACTTGTCAAGGAAATTGGTCGGAAATTCGTGACGTCATATTTGGAACCTTGTTTATGGATCGGTATTACCTTGGCACACCTCCAATCTATCGGAACGTCATCGGATTGAAGTGATTTTGTGAAAATGTCCAACAGAAAAAATGAACACCACTCGGCATAACGCCTTAAGAAGGCGTTGGGAATTGGATCAGGTCCTGGGCATTTTTTCACATCTACTTTAAGTAAGAGACCCAGAATGCCTTCTTGTGTTATAGTTAGCTCAGGTACACATTGCTCATAGGAAATTCGCACTTGAGGAGTTGAACCATCGTACCTAATGAAAACCGATTCAAAATAGTCATTAAATTGGCAAGCCATTTTATAAATATCCGTGATACTTACAATAACGTTCTTCAAAAATTGGATGCCAAGTTATGATCCTGAAAGGTACCTCCAAAATTTTCCCAGTGATGTTTTAATGAAATTGGTAAGAGTTTCATTCATGTACCTGTGTTTCGCTTGAATAATTTTCATTTTGAGTTCCTTAGAAAGGGAACTGACGTAATGACTTCTTTTTGTTGACAATGGTTTTTAAGCCCTCGTTCTTTTCGAGAGTCGTTTTTTCAGAAATATTTTTCGCGTAATCCATGGATTTCTTCTGTTAACTTTCTTCGTGCGTTTTGGAACAAATACTTCTATTGCTTTCAAAACAATGCATTTAAACATGTTCCATGCATCATTTACTGACGCGAATATCATTCTTGAAGGCGTAACGCCCATTGGGTGAGGCGACCACTTAGATGCTTCAGTGACGACATCCAACAGATGGTGTGGTGGTCAATCACGACGTCAAAGAGGCGCCCGTACACGTAAGGTTGAAATTTCTCTTTCGCCCAAACAATGATGAGGCATTTCTTTTCAGTGACGGAACAGTATGTTTCGGCTTTGCTAAGAGTTCAGCTTGCGTATACAACCACGTACTCTTGGAAGCCTTCTTTCTGCTGCGCAAGAATAGTGCCTAGCCCGACACCACTTGCGTCGGTGTGGATCTCTGTGGGTGCCGATGGGTCATAGTGTCGCAGAATAAGCGGCGACGTGAGGAGGCGGCGCCGTTCGATGGAAGAGTCGTCACAGGTGGCAGACCGGGGCGAAAGGTCTCTAGAGCCGGCGAGGAGCTTGGCCAAAGCAACGATGATTGTCGCGAAATTGCGGACGAAGCTCCGGAAGTAGGAGCAAAGGCCTATGAAGCTTCGGAGCTGTTTCCTGGTGGCCGGGGCGGAAAAAGCTGAAACGGGTGTAAGTTTAACAAGGTCAGGAAGAATGCCGCCCTTCGAAACAACGTGGCCAATGATCGTAAGCTGTCGCGCGGCGAAATGGCACTTCTTCAGTGGCTCGACATTCAGCTGCCGCCCCAGGACGGTGAGCCAAACGAGGATTTTCTCGAAGCGGGTTGAATGGGTTGGGAAGTCAGTTGAAAATACGACAATTTCATCTAAATAACAAACGCAAACTTTCCATTTGAGGCCTCGAAATATAGTGTCTATCATTTGCTCGAAAGTAGCAGGTGGAAGGGCGTGACTGTGAATTCGTGCAGCCCGTCGGGCGTGACAAAAGACGTTTTTTCGCGATCGGCCTCTGCTATGGGTACCTGCCAGCATCCTGAGCGAAGATCTAATTAAGAGAAAAAGTCGGCTCCTTGTAAGCAGTTCAAGACATCGTCATTGCGTAGCAGTGAATAGACAACCTTGCGCGTGATTCGGTTGAGACGTCGGTAGTACACACAGAACCTCATGAATCCGTCCTTCTTTTTCACCAGCAGAGCTGGAGAGGCCCAGGGAGTGCTTGACGGTTAGAATATGCCACGTTTCAGCATATCCTCGACCTGTTCATTGATGACACGGCGCTCGACAGTTGACACACGATATGGATGCTGTTGTAATGGTGTCTTTTGGACAGTATTTATACGGTAAAGAACAGATAACAACAGATGACGCTCGACCTGAGGAAGGCTGATTTTGGCCAAAGGAGGCTTGAAAACGCTGGAAAGCTTGATCAGCTGTTCCTACTGCCCAGGCGTGAGATGGCAATCAATGGACTTGCGAAATACATCCATAAGATCATTGGCATCAGTTGCGGGTGTAATGGCACAAGTCAGTAGGAATGGCCTGTCTGGATACATTGGGTCTTCGAAAACACAATTTAAGGTCTTGAGGTTCCCCAGACATTCGCCGTGTAGCAGGATGTATGAACAAGGAGAAAAGTTGCACGCATAAAGTATTACCGAACCATTGGAAAAGTTGATGACGGCAAACGGGAGGACGATGGCTCGGTGGTGTGCACTGGCTATAGATGGTTGGAACAGAAGCGTCGAGTTAGTGGCAGCAGGGCAGAACACAGGCACTAGGACGGCGAACAAAGACGCGATGTGGACATCAGCCACGGCAAACACTTTAAAGGGACTGTGGTGGTCGATATCAGGGCACAGATTCGTCAACGGGAGTTCAGCGCGAGCGCGTTCGACAAGGGCTTGATGGTAGAAAGGAAATCCCACCCTAGTATGACGTCGTATGATGAACGTGGAAGAACAACAAACTTGACGCCGTAGCAAACATCTTGAGTAAGAACACGTGCCGTGGGCGCGATGAAACTGAGCCGTCGGCGCGACGATATTGGAGGTGGCTGTACGCAGGGCAAGATTCGTTAGCGGCGTTGTAATTTTTACTATTGCTATTATTATTGAGAAAGAGAAAGAGGTGTATACTAAGGGCTCATTTTTCCGTGTTTTGACACAATATTTATGAGATCTAGCGGACAATAATGCCAAGGAATGTATAGGGGAAGTTATTAGAACCAATGTAATCTAAATGAGAAGAAAGAAAAGTGGGTGGCCCCGCCGCGGTGGTCTAGTGGCTAAGGTACTCGGCTGCTGACCCGTAGGTCGCGGGTTCGATTCCCGGCTGCGGCGGCTGCATTTCCGATGGAGGCGGAAATGTTGTAGGCCCGTGTACTCAGATTTGGGTGCACGTTAAAGAACCCCAGGTGGTCAAAATTTCCGGAGCCCTCCACTACGGCGTCTCTCATAATCAAATGGTGGTTTTGGGACGTTAAACCCCACAAATCGATCAATCAATCAGGAAAAGTGGGTGAAAGAATAATAACTTGCCGTGAGCGGGAATCAAACCTACGACCTTCGAATAACGCGTTCGATGCTCTAGCCACTGAGCTATCATGGCGGCTATTCCTCCAGCCACTTTATTGGGTTTATATGTGAGTTTAAACGTGGGAGTGGCAGTCAGCACCATCTGTAGCCATCGCGGACAGTGTAGAACACCGTTTTATGAGCCTGAGTGGCGTCACATAGCACGTGAACTTATCACGAGTGGGCAGCTGACCATTAGTCCTTCGTATACAACCTAACGGCACGAAGTCTCCCAGTACGAGACCCTCATTAATGAATAAGGGTAAGAAATGTATACTTAAGGGCTCGTTTTTTCGTGTTTTGACACAATATTATAGCGATCTAGCAGACAATAATGCCAAGGAATGTTTAGGGGAAGTTATTGGAACTAATGTAGTGTAAATAGGAAGAAAGAAAAGTTGGTGAAAGAATAATAACTTGCCGTAAGCAGGAATCGAACCTACGACAATCGAATAACGCGTTCTATGCTCTAGCCACTGAGCTACCACGGCGGCTGTTCCTCCAGCCAATTTATTGGGTTCATATGTGAGTTTAAACGTGGGAGTGTCAGTCAGCGCCATCTGTAGCCACCGCGGCGAGTGTAGAACACCGATTTATGAGCCTGTGTGGCGTCACGTAACACGTGAACTTATTGCGAGTGGGCAGCTGACCAATACTCCCTCGTATACAGCCTAACTGCACGAAGTCTACCAGTACGACACCCTCGTTAATGAATAAGAGAAAGAAGTGTATACCTAAGGGCTCATTTTTCCGTGTTTTGACACAATATTAATGAGATCTAGCAGACAATAATGCCAAGGAATGTATAGGGGAAGTTATGAAAACCAATGTAATGTAAATTACAGCAGAATTACTTATTTTGTTGAGCCCACGGCGCTCCATCTCTGTAGTTCTCAATTGTGCCAAAATGCCATTGAAATTGTTGTTATTAGCAGGTGGTATTGAGACTAATGCTGGACCTAGGAATGAAAACTGTGTGGTGCCTATTGACGTGCTTGATGTACTGAAGACGTTGCAAGCTGGGCAGTCGGCCATGCTTGAGTAGTTAGGTTCAATCAGATCAACCCTTGCGGCACATGAAAAATGTTCAATGACCCGAGCTCGCGGTTGAGCGAAATAGAATCTGACTTACTATCACTTTCAAATGTTCAGTCTCAAATTGACATCATTGAAAGTGTTGCCACTAACAGCGCTGCTCAGGTAACTAGGCTGTCTGACCGGATTAGCCACATAGAAAGCAGATCCCGAAGGTGCAACCTGATCTTTTACGGGTTTAGTGATGTGCGAAACGAGGCGTGGCGTGTTATTGAAGAACTGGTTATTTAACTCTGTCACAAAAGCCTGGGCATTACTATTCAAAGTCGTGACATAGAACGTGCCCACCGACTCGGAGCTTATCGCGAGGGGAAATGGCGACCGATAATAGTAAAATTTTCCCACTTCAAGGATAAAGAAGCACTCCTTTCGTCTAGCAGTAAAGTGAAAGGCACAGATTAAGGCATCAGTGAAGACTTTGCCACGGAAATTCGTGCAGCCAGAAGACACCTTATCGAATTCGGAAAAGCGCAGCACTCCCCGTATACGCTCCGTTATGACAAGCTCATCTGTAGCAGTAAAACATACGTTTTTGATTAGGCTAAGCAGTTGGTTGTCGAACGTCAGGCCTAGCAATGAACGCAAAAGCCACAAAGGCCGAATCAGAGTGTTAAGCATGATTTCTCGCTGCTTTACACTAACATTTGCAGCCTGATGCCAAAACGTGATCTGTTATGCACCTTGATATCTTCATCTTCTAGCAACGTCGTTCTGTTGACGGAAACGTGGCTAACCTCTAACATACTTGATTTCGAGATTCTTCCTGATCTAACATATTTTGACATCTTTCGCAAGGACCGCTTTGATGATAACCGTGGGGGCGGTGTGGCAATCGCCACACATCGTTTGCTTAAGTGCGCTGCTGTAAATGTAAAAACTTCTCTTGAAATGGTTTGGACGTGCTGCCACGGCACTTCAACGCGCATGTTAATCGGCTGTTGATACCGTTCACCAAGCACCGATAGCTCCTTTCTTTCGTCTTTTCACGAAGCATTGTTAGAACTAACAACGATGTATCCCAACATTCTCGTCTTATTATTTGGAGATTTCAATTTTCTTCAATAGATTGGAGTAATGTTGCGTCATGTCTTGCACAAAATAACATGGCTACAGAATTTGTCAACATATGTTTGCTTTTTGGCCTCTCACAGCTGGTAAATAAACCTACCCGAGTAACCCAACACTCGTCAACAGTCTTGGACTTACTTTTCACGTCACAACCCGATAATGTGCCCCCCCCCCCATTACCTATATCCGTGGTTTAAGCGACCACAACATCATTCATGCAACATTTTCTTGCAACATCTTAAAAAACAAGAAATCTAAATAAAGTACTCACGCTATGCGACAAAGCCGATCATTCCAGCATCAACCGTTAACTTTCTGTTTTTCACGAGAAACTTGCCCTTACATATCGGCAGCATTTAACTGAGAGCATTTGGATACTATTCAAAGCCGAAATGCTGCGTTTCATGAATCTTTACATCCCAACTATCACTATAAATGAAAAAGCGCGTTCCCTCTGGTTTAACAAGTCTTCAAAAGGTCTTAATAATATAAAAGCGATTATTTCGAGTTGCTAAACGAACTGGTTCATCCTCGGCCTGGCAAAAGCATAATGAGGTCGTTAGAGAGTACAACATAATAAAAGCACCCGCCAAGCACGACTACTATTCCGCTACCTTACCAAATATGCTGCAGTCTAACCCGTGGCGTTTTTGGAAAACGATTAAGCCTGATAATAAAAGTGCTATTTCACTATGTGATAACACGGGGACACCCACTGCGGATTCCGAAGTTTTCGACGCAGTGAACCTAGCGTTTTGTTCAGTGTTGAGAAAAGAAAGTACAGATGCATTACCACACTCTCCATATTTAATTTTTTCTCCAATGAAGGGTATTTATTTCATGGCAGAGGGCACTGTCAAGGTCATTGACTCCTTAAAGTGCTCTTCATCCTGCGGCATTGACAGAATCAACGCGAAAGTACTAAAAAGTACAAAATATGCGTGCAGTGCGATTCTTTGTATTATTTTTCAGCACTCACTTGACACAGGTACAGTGCCAGATGCGGAGGACAGGGAAGGTCATTCCAGTCTTTAAAAAAGGTGACCGATATTCTCCTGGAAACTACCGTTCCATTTCCCTCACCAGCATATGCACCAAGATCATGGAACACGTCATCTACTCTCAAGTTGCTCATTTCCTAAGCTCGGTGAACTTCTTTCATTCAAATCTGCATGGTTTCAGGAAGGGTCACTCATGCGAATCTCAACTTGCTCTATTCACTCATGACATTCATTTAAACTTAGACAGTAACATTCCAACCGATGCTCTCCTCTTTGGTTTTGAAAAGGCTTCGATAAGGTTCCTCATTCTCGTCTTTTGTTGAAATTGTCGCGCCTAAACATTCATCCGCTTGTTCGCAATTGGATTGAGTGTTTCTTAACCAACCGGAAACAGTTCGTATACGCTAACAGCTACACATCATCCACTTCACCCGTTCTGTCTGGCGTGCCCCAAGGCACTGTTCTAGGACAGCTCCTCTTCCTAATCTACATAAACGACCTGCCATCTACTGTAACCTCTTAATTACGTCTTTTTGCAGATGATTGCGTCGCGTACCGCCCTATCAATAACTCCTCCGACGTTTGTACTCTTCAGGAAGACCTCCTTCGTATTCAAGAGTGGTGTACCTCATGGCTCATGTCACTGAACACCAGTAAGACCGTGAACATTTCATTCCATCGTCGGCCCAACCATGCACCCTCCACGTATAAGATTAATAACAGCATTATGGCTAATGTGCATTTCTTCAAGTACCTAGGTATTCACCTGTCTCAAGACTTATCTTAGACGGATCATATAACCCACATTATCAATTCAGCGAACAAAATGCTTGGTTACCTTCGCCGAAACCTTTTCATCGCTCAGTCACAAGTAACATTACTTGCATAAATAACGTTCGTGCGACCTAAACTTGAATATGCCTCTGCTATCTTTGACCCCCACCAATCTAATCTCACTAAAGCTCTTCAATCAGTCCAGAACTGTTCCACCAGATTTATCCTTTCTGAGTACTCGTATCACGCAAGCGTTTCGTCTGTAACGTCTAAGCTGGAGCTGGTGCCCCTTGCCTCTCGTCGCCGCATCTCACGCCTTTGCCTCTACCACAGAGTATTTCACACCATGCCTCGTGACAGTCAATTGATTCAACTGATGCATCGTACATCCCGAACAAGCCACATGAACGTAGTAATTTCACCCCGTACCCGCACCACTACATTCCATCAGTCGTTCTTTGTCAGAACTGCCCGAGACTAGAAAGGCCTTCCAAAAGATGTTGCACTTGTCCGTGATGCAGCACCCTTTCGATATACAATCGAACATACATAAATTGATGCCTTTGGACTTGCCTCTGTGAAATGGATTGCCTTATTTTTATTGCCGCCATTTGTATCTACATTTTGTATTTTAGTCCTATTGATGTTTATTATTATATTTTTTATTGTTTTCTCTTTACTTATGATGCCCACCCCTCGTGTACCCTTAAGGTACCAATAAATAAATAAATAAGAACAAAGAAAAGTTGGTGAAAGACTATTAACTTGCCGTGAGCAGGAACCGAACCTACGACCTTCGAATAACGCCTTTGATGTTTCAGCCACAGAGCCATTTCAGCGGCTATTTCTCCAGGCAAATTATTGGGGTTATATGTGAGTTTAAATGTGGGAGTGTCAGTCAGCTCCATCTGTAGCCACCGCGGCGAGTGTAGAATACCCTTTTATGAGCCTGTGTGGTGTCACGTAGCACGTGAACTTATTACGAGTAGGCAGCTGACCAATAGTCCCTCGTATACAACCTAAACGCACCAAGTCTGCCAGTAAGAGTTCTCCGTTAATGAATAAGAGAAAGAAGTGTATGCCTAAGGGCTCGTTTTTCCGTGTTTTGACACAATATTAATGAGATCTAGCAGACATTAATGCCAAGGAATGTATAAGGGAAGTTATTAAAACAATGTAATGTAAATACGAAAGTAAAGTAGGTGAAAGAATAAAAACTTGCCGCGAGCAGGAATGAAACCTACGACCTTCAAATAACGCGTTCGATGCTCAAGCCAGTGAGATAGCACGGTGGCTATTCCTCAAGCCACTTTATTGGGTTTATATGTGAGTTTAAATGTGGGAGTGTCAGTCAGCTCCATCTGTAGCCACCGCGGCGAGTGTAGAATACCCTTTTATGAGCCTGTGTGGTGTCACGTAGCACGTGAACTTATTACGAGTGGGCAGCTGACCAATAGTTCCTCGTATACAACCTATACGCACCAAGTCTGCCAGTACAAGACCCCCGTTAATGAATAAGGGAAAGAAGAGTATACCTAAGGGCTCGTTTTTGCGTGTTTTTACACAATATTAATGACATCTAGCAGAAAATAATGCCAAGGAGTTTATAGGGGAAGGTATTAGAACAATGTAATGTAAATAAGAAAGTAAAGTGGGTGAAAAAATAATAGTTTGGCGTGAGCAGGAATGAAACCTACAACCTTCGAATAACGCGTTCGATGATCAAGCCACTGAGATATCACGGTGGCTATTTCTCCAGCCACTTTATTGGGTTTATATGTGAGTTTAAATGTGGGAGTGTCAGTCAGCTCCATCTGTAGCCACCGCGGCGAGTGTAGAATACCCTTTTATGAGCCTGTGTGGTGTCACGTAGCACGTGAACTTATTACGAGTGGGCAGCTGACCAATAGTTCCTCGTATACAACCTATACGCACCAAGTCTGCCAGTACGAGACCCCCGTTAATGAATAAGGGAAAGAAGAGTATACCTAAGGGCTCGTTTTTGCGTGTTTTACACAATATTAATGACATCTAGCAGAAAATAATGTCAAGGAGTTTATAGGGGAAGGTATTAGAACATTGTAATGTAAATAAGAAAGTAAAGTGGGTGAAAAAATAATAACTTGTCGTGAGCAGGAATCAAACCTACGACCTTCGAATAACGCGTTCGAGGCTCAAGCCTCTGAGATATCACGGTGGCTATTCCTCCAGCCACTTTATTGGGTTTATATGTGAGTTTAAACGTGGGAATGTCAGTCAGCGCCATCTGTAGCCACCGCGGGGAGTGTATAACGCCCTTTTATGAGCCTGTGTGGCGTCAGGTAGCACGTGAACCTATTACGAGTGGGCAGCTGACCCATAGTTCCTAGTATACAACCTAACGGCACCAAGTCTGCCAGTACGAGACCCCCGTTAATGAATAAGGGAAAAAATGCGTCTCTCATAATCATATAGTGGTTTTGGGACGTTAAACCCCACATATCAATCAAATCAATGAATAAGGGAAAGAAGAGTATACCTAAGGGCTCGTTTTTGCGTGTTTTTACACAATATTAATGACATCTAGCAGAAAATAATGCCAAGGAGTTTATAGGGGAAGGTATTAGAACCAATGTAATGTAAATAAGAAGTGTACCGGTGCACATCGGCGCTAGCTCTGTGCCAGGGAAGAAAAGACGATGAAGTTCGCGTGTCGTGCTCTCGGCCTCCTGTTTTCTGTGCTGCAGCAGCCTTGCTTGCCCTGGCGAGTTTCTTGCTGAAACTCCTATGAAGAACACGCTTGTTACATTTGGTGGAGCGCTGCTGGGTCGTTCCCCTTCTTGTCCTGGAGCTCCGCAGCCGTACTTTACCATCTGCCTCCGGAAAGGCCGAGGACGCTGCTGCTTTCCAAGCACCACCTACGGTCATGTGTTCTGGGACGCTTCGTCAACATGACCCTCCGATGTTCAGCGGCAGCGACGAACTTGACGTCGAAGACTGGCTGGTAGAGTTTGAGCGTGTAAGCGGTACCAACAAATGGGATGACCCTGCTAAGTTGACGCGCGTCAGCTTCTATGTGACCGATGTTGCGAAGCTATGGTACTACAACCGTGAAGCCGAGTTCACCACCTGGTCAGCATTCAAGCAAATCATCGCTTCGTTATTCGGTCGGCCTGGAGTGCGCAAGTCTCTCGCCGGACATTGCCTCCGTGTCAGAACCCGAAGGAACGGGGAGACGTTTACGAGTTATATTGAGGACGTCATTGATCAATGTAAATGCATGAATGCATCTATGGCGGAGTCTGACAAACTACGGCACATATGGAAAGGCATAGATGACGATGCATTTCATATGCTGGTAGCCAAGTGCCCTCAGACAGTAGCGCAAGTCATTGAACTGCGCCAAAGCTTTGACGAGCTGCGCAAAGAGCGCCTTTCTACCCGTCGCGCCGGAATTCCCAGAGTGGGACTCTCATCTTTGGAAGCTATGAGCACTGGCGCTGAATATTCCACCTTACTGCCACATATTACACAATACATCCGTGAGGAAGTGGCTCATCAGCTCTCTATTGCCACGTCTGTCACCGAGAGTCCCACGGCACTGGATCACTCGCTCCGTCGTGCCATTCAATCTCAAGTTGCTGAGGTGGTTCCACCTCCTGTACCACCAACGCAGCCTGCAGCGCCTCTCATCTATGCGGAGGCCATTTCCCGTTCCTATGCTCGACCGTCGTCAACACCATCTGCCCCAGTCACCGACTTCTACTCGCCACCCCGCCCTGTTCACCCAATACGCCCGGTTTTCGCGCAACCCCTCTCGCCTCCCGGACCCCCTCACAACCCTTGGCAAACTCCAGACAACAGGCCCATCTGCTACGCCTGCGGCATTCCTGGCCATGTTGCGCGTCACTGTCGTCGTCAGCGCAGTGTTTATGGCAATGATTACAACACCGACCTCGACTACATGCCACAGCAATCAGGATACCCTGTTTCCGCCGACTCATCGGGTGGTTATTCGCGCCGTGCCAGTTCCCCCTCACGTCTATCTCCTCCTCCTCGGCGCCGCTCCATTCCTCCTATGCTCCGCCGTACCAACCCCACGCAAGAAGAAAACTAAGAGCCGCAGTTCCTGAGGCACGAACTGCGCCCTCGTCGAAAATTTCAAGGCTTCATCTTTCGCCTCCGAACGAGATCGCGGTTATTACTGATGGTGTCGCGACAAACGCTGGTGTCGACACAGGAGCTGCCGTTTCTGTTTTAAGTGAACTTTTTTGCCGCAAACTGCAGAAAGCGACGACACCCGTTTCTCATCTTTCTTTACGGACGGCGAGCTCGCAGCACGTTAAGCCTGTGGCGGCGTGCACAGCACGTCTTGTTATCAACGACGCATTCTACATTGTGGAATTCGTTGTACCACCAGATGCGTCCCATGACGTGATCCTCAATTGGGACTTCCTTTCTACACATGATGCGCTCGTTGACTGCGCTGGAGCTCGACTCGCTTTGTCCCCCATCAGTACCACAGTCATCGACGTCCCAAGCCCAGTGCCTAAATTGGTTGTCGCGGCTGACGCTATCATTTCTCCGTTCTCTGCCACCCTGGTGTCCGTTTCCTCTAACTCAGTGTGTGATTTGACCACCCTGTTTACACCATCTGAAGACTGTGCACACCGACGGAGCACAATACTCCCATTTGCCGTTGTTACCCTTGTGCATGGTGCCGGTGTTGTCTACGCGTGCAATCACTTTCTTTGCTCGACAAATCTGTAACGCGGCGAATGTGTTGCACATCTAGACAGTTTTGAGGCGGTCTTCCCTTTGGATGCAACGTGCGAAAAGACACCGTTGACAATAAATGCCGTCACCTCCGCCACGGCTACAACCTCCTCTGTCCAAGACATCCTCCTGCGTAGAATCGATAACACGCTTACGCCAGTACAGCGCAGAAAGGTTGTTCAACTGCCTAAACGCTTTCGTGCCTCTTTCGGCGTTGGACAACCATTATTGGGGCGCACGTCTGCAGTGACTCATCGTATTGACACCGGTCATCATGCTCCCCTGCAACAGCGACCCTTCCGGGTATCGCAGGCCGAACGCCGAGTTGTTACCGATGACGTCGATGAAATGCTGAAACGTGGCGTGATTCAGAAATCGGACAGTCCCTGGGCCTCTCCTGTCATGCTGGTGCGGAAAAAAGACGGTTCAATAAGATTTTGCGTTGACTACCACCGCCTAAACAAAATTACGCGGAAGGATGTTTATCCCCTACCCCGCATCGACGACGCCCTGGACTGCCTTCAAGGATCCGAATATTTCTCATCACTGGATTTGCGCTCAGGCTACTGGCAAGTGCCCATGGCTGAAGCCGACTGTCCGAAAACAGCGTTAGTCCCCCCTGACGGTTTATACGAATTTGACGTAATGCCTTTCGGCCTTTGCAACGCGCCTGATACCTTCAAAAGGATGATAGACACTATTCTCAGAGGCCTCAAATGGTAGGCCTGTCTATGCTACTTAGATGACATAGTAGTTTTTTCTGCAGATTTTCCCTCTCATATTGCTCGCATTGAACAAGTTCTCGAGTGCCTCACTAATGCCGGCTTGCAGTTAAACCTGAAGAAATGTCATTTTTGCTCCCGTCAGCTTACCATACTAGGCCACATCTCCAAAGAAGGAATTTCGCCAGATCCTGCCAAACTTCGAGTGGTTGCCGAATATCCCAAGCCCAGCTCTCTAAAGGAACTCCGAAGCTTTATTGGGCTGTTTTCATTTTTTCGGCGCTTCATCCGAAATTTCGCCTCCATTATATCCCCCTTGACACAGCTTCTCGCCGGTAGCAACGACCTCTCAGCTTGGAGTGCCGATTGCGATGAGTCATTTACGAAGCTTCGCCTACTCCTCACGTCTCCTCCAATTCTGCACCACTATGACCCAAACACGCCTACAGAAATACACACGGACGCTAGCTGTGTCGGCCTTGGCGCGGTACTCGCCCAGCGAAAACCAGACTTTGGCGAGTATGTTGTAGCATATGCCAGTCGTACCCTCACAAAGGTAGAGTGAAATTACTTCGTCACAGAAAAGGAGTGTTTGGCAATTGTTTGGGCAATCGGTAAATATCGCGCCTACCTCTAAGGGCGTCAGTTTGATGTTGTTACCGACCACCACGCGCTATGCTCGCTGTCGTCCTTGAAAGACCCGACTGGACGCCTGGTTCGCTCGGCTTTACAATTGCAGGAGTACGATATACGTGGTATTTATCGCTCTGGACGAAAATACTCGGACGCTAACGCCCAATGTCGATCGCCACTGCCTTCCGACACTGCCGGTTTACCAGCTACCACTTGTTATTCATCATCTCTGGCCATCACCAACATGCCGGAAGAACAGCGCAAAGATCCCTGGATTGCTTCCCTGCTTGACATTTTGTCTCAACGGGCCCCAAACTCCGCCTCACGCACCATACGTCCTCAAGTCCAACAGTTCGCACTTCGTGAAGGCTTGCTGTATCGTCGCAATTACCTGAACGAAGGCAGCAAGTGGCTCCTAGTGATCCCCCGTCATTTACGCGCGGGCATTTGCAGTGCCTTCCGCGACGACCCTCAGTGCGGTCACGATGGCTCGTTCAAGACGTACTCGCGTATTCGTCTGAGGCACTACTGGCGAGGCATGTATCGAAACGTTCACCGGTACGTTCAATCGTGCCCTGCGTGCCAACAACGTCGCAAGGTTCCTACTCACAGCACCACTGGTCCTTTACAGCCATTGCCCTGCCCTGCCCGGCAATTCGACCGCGTCGGAGTCGATCTCTTCGGTCCACTCCCGATCACTATTGATGGCAACCGCTGGATAATAGTCGCCATCGACCACCTCACGCGGTACGCAGAAACATGTTCGTTACCAGCCGTCACCGCGAAAGCCGACGCCTGGTTCCTACTTCGTCATCTCATTCCGCGCCATGGGGCCCCACGTGAATTACTTAGTGACCATGGCCGCGTCTTCCTCTCAAACGCCATCGAGGCTCTGCTCAAAGAATGCCGCATTGTACACCGTACCGCTTCCGCATACCATCCTCAGACTAACGGCATGACGGAACGCTTCAATCGTACCCTTGCCGACATGCTGGCGATGTACATGTCGGAAGACCACACAAACTGGGACCACGTACTTCCTTTCGTCACCTACGCTTACAACTCTGCGTCTCAAACTACCACTGGCTTCTCTCCTTTCTCCTGTATAGACGCGAACCTTCATGTTCTATGGACACCATTCTGCCGTACCGACCGGACGTTTCTGAGGGCAATCCCATCTCTGAAACTGCTGCTTACGCTGAAGAGTGCCGTAAACTGGCTTGCTCGTACACCACGCAAGAGCAGTCGCGCCGAAAATTCCGTCATGACACAGCTGCGTCTGATGCCCATTACTCCCCGGGAAAGCTGGTTTGGCTTTGGGTCCCGTCCACAACTTCCGGACTTTCCATTAAACTTTTGTCACGCTACCACAGTCCTTACGACACACTAGAGCAGACATCTCCCGTAAACCACCTCGTCGAGCCGTTCAACCCATTACCCGATCATCGCTGCTGAGGCCGCGAAACAGTCCACGTCATGCGACTTAAGCCCAGGTACGACCCACCTATAGCGTCTTTTCCTTAAGTCGCCGTCGCCAGTGTGGCTCCTCTTTGTGTGGGGAGGTAATCGTACCGGAGCACATCGACGCTAGCTCTGTGCCAGGGAGAGAAAGGACGACGAAGTTCGTGTGTTGTGCTCTCGGCCTCCTGCTTTCTGTGCTGCAGCTGCTGTCTTGCTTGACCTGGCTAGTTTCTTGCTGAAACTCCTTCGAAGAACACGCTTGTTACAGAAGAAAGAAAACTGGGTGAAACAATAATAACTTGCCGTGAGCAGGAATCGAACCTACGACCTTCGAGTAACACGTTCGATGTTCTAGCCACTGAGCTACCACGGCGGCTATTCCTGCAGCCACTTTATTGGGTTTATATGCGAGTTTCAACGTCGCAGTGTCAGTCAGCGCCATCTGTAGCCACCGCGGCGAGTGTAGATCACCCTTTTATGAGCCTGTGTGGCGTCGCGTAGCACGTGAACTTATTACGAGTGGGCAGCTGACCAATAGTCCCTCGTAGACAACTTAACGACACCAAGTCTGCCAGTACGAGACCCTCGTTAATGAATAAAGGAAAGTTGCGTATACGTCGCAGTGTCAGTCAGCGCCATCTGTAGCCACCGCGGCGAGTGTAGATCACCCTTTTATGAGCCTGTGTGGCGGCGCGTAGCACGTGAACTTATTACGACTGGGCAGCTGACCAATAGTCCCTCGTATACAACCTATACGCACCAAGTCTGCCAGTACGAGACCCCGGTTAATGAATAAGGGAAAGAAGTGTATACCTAAGGGCTCGTTTTTTCGTGTTTTGACACAATAATAATAAGATCTAGCAGACAATAATGCCAAGGACTATATAGGGAAAGTTACTAGAACCAATGTAATGTAAACAAGAAGAAAGAAATGTGGGTGAAAGAATATTAACTTGCCGTGAGCAGGAATCGAACCTACGACCTTCGAGTAACGCGTCCGATGATCTATCCACTGAGCTATCACGGCGGCTGTTCCTCCAGTCACTTTATTGGGTTTATATGTGAGTTTAAACTTTGGAGTGTCAGTCAGCGCCATCTGTAGCCATCGCGGCGAGTGTAGAACACCCTTTTATGAAAAAACACACTGAAAAAAGTAAAATGGCGCACTAAAACAGCGCCTCACGAATGCGTTACGAGCAGGCTCCAATTGGTGGATAGGCACTGTGGTATACTTGCTAAATTGTTTCAAAGTAAGTCACCTCGCGTATGCGTTCTCTTTCTCTTTTGTGCCATGCTAATTACGTATTTACCTCCTGCGACAGAATGGTGTAAAGGGGATACTAACTACGCTTTATGTGCAAACAAACAATGAAAACATAAAGCGCACTGAACTGTATCCAGATCGCCAATGTATTTGTATACGTACGTTCACATGAACTTAATTGCGCTATTCTCATTACACGCAGTAACACGCAGTTCGCACTCGTTCGTAACTGTCATCGTCGTTTGACTGCCGGGAACGCAATCAGGGATAAGCCCCTTTTCGTAATAACAGAAGGCATGATATCACATTCAGTTGAAAATGAGGCTGCAGGTGATTGATTCACATGTGGGGTTTAACGTCCCGAAACCACTATTTGACTATGGGAGACGCCGTAGTGGAGGGCTCCGAAAATTCCGACCGCCTGGGGTTTTTTAACGTGCACCCATATCTGAGCCCACGGGCCTACAACATTTCCGCCTCCATCAAAAATGGAGCCGCCGCAGACGGGATTCCGTACCGCGACCTGCGGGTCAGCAGCCAAGTAGCTTAGCGACTAGACCAGCGCGGCGGTGCTGAGGCTGTAGGTGCTTATTTCAAAACGATGGTGCCTACAAGTCAGCCCACTTGCAGGTTCCGAGCACATGGTTGTGCCGTGGGCCACCAGATTGCGGCTGTGGTGGAAACGCTTGATGACCCGGGCGTGATGACTGAGCTATTGCGCAAGATTGCAGTCAACCACGCGGCTAAACCGGGCTTGACACCCGAACACTTCGAGCACCTACTGCACGTGATCCTGGTGACCATGCAGACAAGCTGTCCAGAGAAATTCACGCAGGACGTTATAGCGGCATGGATAAAACTATTCGACGTACGTAAGCTATGAACTGGGCAAGTTTATTTGTGAAAATGTAACTGTTTATTTGACTGCCTCTAAAGTTTTGCTCATAACAATACAATGAGCACCTAAAGTAAGGTGGATCGTAGTACGCATTTTTTTCACTTGAGAGGTTCAAAGAGTCCGTGGCCCAGAATATACGCAATTGGCGTCGTTGGTTCTTAGTATTCAAATCGCTCTTGTTCGGGAACTGAAAATGAGATAGATGCTAATAAATATTAGAATCATTCAGCTCGAATGGCAATTGAATTTGGCAACTCTGCACGGCGTTAAGGTGTACAAAACTACGCTAGTGCTTGAGCCTGCTTCTAAAAAACTTGCTGTATAGGCATCACGTAATACCAGAGCGCTTCAATACTTTTACTGGCCATGAAGCTTTGGCGAAAGTTTGGTATAGGGACAGGAGCAACCGCTAGGTGTGACCTCGCCCGCGGCGGGGCATCATAGCGGCCGCATCGCTGCAACTGTAATATAGCACGCGCCGGAGCTGTGAAACGTTATTAAATGTAGCCGTGAAGGTTTAATACGTCTTCACAGTGATGTTAGCTTCAAGGAAAATCGGGAAAGCTCTAATACATTGAATTTTAGCGTCGAAGGAGGCCTTGAAGTTAGAAATTCGAAGGCATGCTGATTCCACTCTAAGATGTGCTACAGCAATAAAAGCATGCTTCTTTTTCTTTACTGTTGAGTCATTTAGTGAAAATTTGTGGACAATCCATTATTCTTTTACGACTTTGGTGGTTCTTAACGGGTCACGGAAGTGCAGTCACAAATTTTGACAGCGCATATCCAACCTTTCAGGCTACGTATTGCTTCAGTGCTTCTTGATTTACATGGGGAGTTTAACGTCCCAAAACCACCATATAATATGAGAGACGCCGTCGTGGAGGGCTCCGGAAATTTCGACCTCCTGGGTTTTTTTAACGTGCACCCAAATCAGAGCACACGGTCCTACAACATTTTCGCCTCCATCGGAAATGCAGCCGCCACCGCCGGGACTCGATCCCGTGACCTGCGGGTCAGCAGCCGAGTACCTTGGCCACTACACCACCGCCGCGGGGCATTTAGTGCTTCTATATACGAAGATGGACAAGGTGCCCCACCTTACTTCACCAGTGTTTCGAAATAAGCCGACAAGCGCAATGACGACGCGATCAGATGCATGTCGCTGACTGGAGGGAGTCAGGCTTCGTGTTCTCATCATTTGCCTAATTACGTCACATTTATTAACTAAATTTTCAAGCAATGAAAATGGGCTGAACATTCCAATAAAAAATTGCTCATCAGTTTACAAAGTGTCCGATAAGACAGCTTCGAGTTTTATATCTGATAATTCTTAGTGATTTCCTATTAGGTGAAAGTGATAACAAAAAGCAAAAAATACCATGTGAGTGTGCGTGATGTTCTAGTGCTCCCTAACGTTCTGAGTACGAAAGACGTTGGCATGATTGTGCTGTCTCGACAGACGCGCAACAATGGTGGTGGCTTTTGGATGAACACGTTTCGCTATCTGTCACAAGAGCGATAACCCTTGTGCCTGCTTACCGCTGTCATGAGCCGGTGCGAAGGAGGCCTATCGTTCGTACGCGGAACGTTAGAAAGCACCGAAATCATGGCACACTTAGGCGCGCCTGTGGGTTTATCACGTGCTATTTTAAATGCGAATGCATTTCTTACCCCCGTATTCAGAAACGTTAATTGAATTGAAACTACCTTCAATGCAGCGCGTTTGAAACGCATCTGTGCGTTTGATCTGCCTTGGCACCACCTAAAGATATCACGTTTGAAAATCATTCGTGCTGCATTGAAGTAGGCGGCAAGTCAAGTTCAAGTCAAGTAGCGTTTCTGAATACGGGGGTTAGTCCTGCTATGTCAGGCATCCGGCGTAGTCCGCGGCAGAACGTCCGCGGCATCCACGGCAGTTCTCGGCTCTCACTTCCTCGCCCAAAGCAACAGCTGCGAGCGCACGCGCTTATCCTCGCCCATAGCAACCGAAGCATGTGGTTTGAGAAAGTGTGGGAGAGAGTAGGTGCAGTATTTCGCCACTCCGTTTCTCGCCATTGGCTCTCTCTCCTCCCTGTGCCCCACTTTCTGGTCCGCTCGCGCCTCGCTCTCGACCGTTCCCTGGCTGGGTGCCTGTCAAGAACATCCGGAAATGTGTGCTCGAGACGCCGCTGTGAAACGCGAGGCGAGAACGCTGTTTTGTTCGCTTCATAGTAATTTTTAACGGTGCACGCTAGCTACTGGAGCTGGAAACGGATACGGCGTTTTTTGCGACAGAAAAACAGCAGGTTCGGTGAACGACGCTAATCGCTGCACGGCGTAAGAAAAAAAAAACTGGCAGATTTCACGTACAGTGGAAATCAATGATATGCGAAGCGTGAATGGAAAATGTTGATATGTCACTTTAAAATCAGCACAATCTTACGAGGTCAAGGTATATGATGCCGCGCGGGACTCGCTCGCTGGATTCCGTGCCGACCGGTTGTGCCCTCGTGATCTCCGACATCAGCGTAGCTCTGGACGACTGGGTTCGCGCTACGTCCTCTCCTGACGCCGATCTCCGATGACAGCGTAGCTCTTACCTACCGGACTTGCTCCACGCCATCTCCTGACGTCGACAAGAGCTCTCGCAAGTTGTGCACCGTCCTCGGACTCCTGTGGCCGTGTTTCCATCTTTCTTATCTCTCCTATTCCCTCGATATGTCCTCGCTCGCTGGCATAGCGCATCTCTCTTTCTCTCTCTCTACACCTTTATTCCTATCCTTTTAATCTCTCCTCTTCCCATTCATTGGGAGCTACTGCTGAGGTGTCGCGCCTTGATGCAGACAGTAGCGGGGCTCACTTTTCTCTTCTTTTTCTTCTTATAAACATAAACACTCCCCCCCCCCCCCAAGTGCACATGACTTCCGTGTCAAGATTATCATGTTTGGATGTGTCGTTTACCACCGTCATCTATTAACGTCACGTGATACTAAATTTAGTATATATGGAGCTAGCGTAACGCCCGCGAGCACACTATGAGCGTGGTATTTTGTCATGTCCTTACATAACACGCGTGTCAGGATTATCATGTTCTCGCCAGTCATATAATTTGTCCTACACTGACGTCACGTAACACAAAATTTTGTATATGTGGACCTAGCGAAACGGCCGCGAGCGCATGACGAAGGGCCCAATATACTCCAATGTAGCGTTAACGCACGCGCACGCTAGACACAGCGACTCTATAAGTTAGCAAAACGCGAACACTCTAGTCTGACGTTAGGCGCGACCGGTGCGACCAGCGTCTGTCGGCGCAACCCGACGGCAACTGGCGCGAAATGTGACATCCTGCATTTCGTGCCGATGCGTTACCCAGATAACATTGCGCCTCCCTCTTTTCGTGATGGAGGGACGCCAGACGCACTGAAACGCGCATGCGTCAAAGCGACACAACGCGGTGCACACGTGCGAGTATATGGCAAGACCGGCGCCTGGCGTGTAGCAACGCCAACGTGACGCAACGAAATGAACGCCGGCGAGCACGCGCACCACGTCACGTCGAAATATATTGGCGCCTTGACTGTTGCATGTAGAGACGTTCTCGCATAACACGCATCTCATGATTATCATGTTTGCACGAGTCACATACTTCCTCATCCATTCACGTCACGTAATACCAAATTTGGCATATGTAAAGCTAACGGAACGGCCGCGAGCGCATCATCAGTGTGGCATGTAGCCATGTTGTTACTTGACACGCACGTCGTGATTATCATGTTTGTGTCATTAACCTATGTCGTCCATTCGCGTCGCGTAGTATCGAGTTTGGTACATGCAAAACTAGCGAAACGGCCGTGAGTGCATCATGAGCGTAGCCTGTAGTCATGTTGTTACATGACACGCATCTCATGTTTATCATGTTTGCACCTGTATCGTACCTTTGCCATCCATTCACGCCACGTGATACCAAATTCGGTATAAGTGAATCTAGCGAAACGCCCACCAGCACATCATGAGCGTAGCATGTAGTCATGTTGTTACATGACGCTCATTTCATCATTATCATGTTTGCACCAGTCACATACCTTCGTCACCCATTCACGTACCGTAATACCAAATTTGGTAAATGTGACGCTGGCGAAAGGGCCGCGAACACATCATGAGCATGACATGTAGTCATGTTGTTAGATGACACGCATGTCATCATTTTCATATTAGGGTCTGTCGCTCGTGTTCGCCATGCAGTCATGTCATACCATACCAGTTTTGCAACAAGCCATGTGAACGAAACCACCACAAGAGCTGTAACACCATGAAATCTAAATCATGACATTCATGACATACATTTCATGATTTTCATGTTATGACTAGTCAAATATGTTTTTCATACAGTCATGTTATGCCATACTAAGTTTGGTATTGATACCATTATCGAAACGGCCAGGAGAGCCAAGATTCGTAGGTGGCTAAATAGATAGGTAGATAGATAGATAGATAGATAGATAGATAGATAGATAGATAGATAGATAGATAGATAGATAGATAGATAGATAGATAGATAGATAGATAGATAGATACGCTCAAAGTCGCCGAAGTTCGCTAAGAAATGCTTCGCATTTAAAGAAGAATCACAGCATATCCACGGAGTGCGTGATGATGACTGGGGCGAAGCGTCCGCCTGTGTGTTCGTTCTTGCTTCCATCCATCTTTGCGTCCGTCCGTCTTTGCGTCCATCTGTGCGCTCGTCCATCAGTCCGTCCGCCCATTCATCCTTCCATGCTTCCGCCCGTGCATCTGTCTGTCCGTCCGTCCGTCCGTCCGTCCATCTAGTGAACACTCCTTGTACTGCGATCTCGCATCTTTTCATCATATATTTAGCATATAGAAGTACCATCATCCAGCGAACATTCCAAGGACTAAACGAGAGGTGGCCCTCGCGCACTTTCTTACAGCCTGCGCTTTATGTGTACATCCCACCTTTCACTGCCTCTAGTTGATGGCTATATACTTGTTTAACTGTAGTCATGGCACTACTCTTGCTAAACCATGCAAAAACCAAGAAGGTTACGCCCAGCGAGTTTAACGTGGCAACCCTTTCTGGTCAAATAGTGCTCAAAGTGCGTCCTTCTGATACTAGTCTTATTTTTTTGGTAAGTTTCAAGTTCAAAGTAACTTTTATTGGAGATTAAGCCACCAATACGTATCTGTACAAGTTATTTCATCAGAAACAACTATCTTTTTATATGTGGTGAGCATGCGCAGGTTTCCTTCTTAATTGAAAACGGTGCGCGTGCACCGCTCCTCTAGTCCGACCGTAGATGTGGCAACCTACTACTAAGACGACGACTTCATACATCGCGGACGCACGACTCACAGCGTAGAGAGCTTTGCCCCCCCCCCAAATAAACGCATTATTGTTCTAACCATGGATTCTCACTTGCAAAACGCCATTATGGGCGCTATGCAATGCGTTCACATTTCCTCACGATTTCCTTCAGGGAAGTGGGGGAACTTTTCTTAGGGGCGAAGCTCCTTAAAGCGGCATCTGTTCGTCCCTCGTCGTAGTCGTAGTGCGTAACCAGTCTTACGTTTTGACCTGGAAGGTGGTGCCGGTAAGAGATTTCTCTTGTGTGTTGTTGAACAATAAAAAATTCGCAGCATGCCCATTAACTAGAAGCAGAATTTTCCTGTTTCTCATTCCAAATTAGCAGCCATTGGCATGTACATTGAGCACTATTTGACAAGAAAGGGTTGCTACGTTATACTAATTGGGTGTAACCTCCTTGGTTTTACAAATGTTTAGCGAGCGTTGGGCCGCAGTGCCATGAATACAGTGAACTAGTATATAACGTGAACTCTAGGTGGTTAAAGATGGGAAGTAGACAAGAAGCGCAGCCGTAAGAAAGTATACGTGTGCCAATGTCCACTGGATGGCTGTGCTTATATATGCGGAATATTAGATGGAAAGGTGTCAGATGGTGGTACTTGGAGTGTTGACTAGATGGACGAACGGACACACAGACAGATGCATGGACGGATGCACGGATGGCTGCACGGATGAATGGACGCATGAATGGACGCAGGGGCGGATGCATGGACGAACTCAGGGATGGACGCATGGATAGACGTGCGGATTCACGAACGGACGCACGCATGGATGGGCGGATGGACGCATGAACGGTTACACAGACGGACGCATGGATGGACGGAAGCACTCTCGATCATTCACCTCATGGATATGCAGCCATTTTTTTATTTCGTGGGCATTTGTTGTTAGCACAAAATCACTAATACTTAAGAAATATAAAGTTTGAAACTGTCTAGTCGGACGTCTTGCAAACCAATCTACAACTTTGTCATTGAAAGTTTTGGCTTATCTTCGTTCCTTCAGAAGTTAGTTGAAAGGGTCTGAATATACAATTGGCCAGAACACAAAAAATAATCTGATTCGCTCAAGACAACTGCAAGCAACATGCATTTGGTCACGTCGTAATCGCGTGTTTCGGCATATCTTTAAACTCTGGCTAACCATAGCTGGGACAACCTGTATATTCTAACATTGCCCCGTATTTATTAAATCAGGAGCCACTCTGAATGAATCAGTGCTTTTAAAATAGCAAGCAATGAGTAACGAGTATTTCATCGTGCGTCATTTCCCTCGTTTTTGTATATTGTTTTGCGTTGTTTTATCGATACGTTGCCGTAGCGCTTTCTAGTTTCGGTTGGCAATGCAATGTAGCTTCCCACTCATTTAGTTTGCTGTGTAGCTTACTCATGCAATGTTTTTCCTATTCATTATTGTTATCTCTGTTAAGTCGAAAGCCCTGCATGTCTCCTCAGACGTGAAATTCGGCCGACGTCATCCCGCGCTGGTGGCGTCATCATATCACACAAAAAGTAATCTTCTTGTGCTCATGACGCATTGATGTCTAAAGTATTTTTCATGCCTGCTTTTACAGCCTGCTCAAGTTCAGAACAGCTTTTTGATGCAACCTTTCTTGCGCCGTCATGTTTGCAAGCTTTTATTCGTAGCAGTGAAGTTTCTGTTCCGTGCCACGAATGTGTGCTTTGACTTTTTCAAGCTGTGAGGAGCTGCATGTAGCTCCGTATGTTTGGAATTTCAACTACACACTTTTGATTATATCGGTGCCTGTATAAAAGAAAACGGCAAGCTTTTCACTCGTAGAGCTTCCGTATTACCTACAGGCACGCAACCAGAAAGAACCGGCGAGTATGCTCACATTGTAAGATATTTAGCTCAACTTTCACTCTCGCAATGAATCATACAAACACTCACACAGTCATCCGAGTAACACACAGGACACTGAGTGCTCATATCTTACAATTGACGAAAACCAACTAGCCAAACAACAAGTTTTATTGAAGTATGCTGACCTTTATTTAAAGGGTCTTCATCCATTGCAACTATGTCGAAAGGGCTCATGCACAGTGTCGATGCAGCCTCAACAGTCTCCGGCTTAGCTGACTGTTCTCAGCGACGCTTGGTAGGTGAGCGATGTCTGCATCTTTTTGCACTATACATATACGCCGTGAGGTCGTGGAATTTTCTCGGCACAGCATTGGCAAAAGCGGTGACTTCTCAACAACACCTCCAATTAGCCACTGATCCACGTGAACTCTCATCGAAGTGCTTTTAGATGCGGAAGCATCTTATACTCGCGCCTTGTAGTGCGCCGTCCGCGCCGTCCGCACCGCTTCTCGAACATTCGACAGCTGACGCGCGCGCATGCGCCGTCGCGCCGTCGCCCACCATCTGTGCCGCGCGCGCTTCTCCTTCGAGAACATTCAACAGCTGACAGCGCATGCGCCGTCGCGCCGTCGCCATCTGTGCCGCGCGCGCGCTTCTCCTTCGAGAACATTCGACAGCTGACAGAGCATGCGCCGTCGCGCTGTATATATGCTCAAGGTCGGCGCTCGCTCGCTCAGTTGCCGCTCGTCCGTTGGTTTGTACGGCGCGTCGACGTCCAAGGTCGCGGTGAAATGAATTCCAACGAATCCACAAACACAACGATCGACGTCCCTTCGACCAGCGCCGTCCTTTCGCATACGTGTGTACGTGTTCACTCATTTAACACCCCCTCCTACAACCACGTTAACCAATTTAGCCATCGACCCAAGTAAGTCGCAATTTAACACCCCATTTCACAACCACGTTAACCAATTTAGCCATCGACCCAAGTAAGTCGCACTTTAACACCCCGTTAACCAATTATATGCTCCGCATCGTCCTCAGTGTTCCCCCGAGGGAAGCTTCGGGCAATTTTTTTTGCACATGCGCACATTCAGGGAATCAGACGTGAAACCATCAGTTTCTTGTTGCGGCATTGCGTGCCTTCACTTTTATTGCGCGTTCACTTTTATGCGTTTCATTGCGCGTTCAGTGTCTATAGGCAGTGAGAAATGTTTCGTCATTTTTCTTGTAACCAGATCGGCAACCAGATGCGTCGACAGACACCGAACATAAATCTTTATTGATGTAGTGACCGGTCTTTTATATGTAATGCCGGCTTCATGGTTGTGAGACCAGTAACATGATTCCGATAAACCTGTGTTTCTGTAAAGGAGCACAAAAAGAAAACAATATAAAATTAAGGAACTTGCCGAAAGTCTCTTCCGTAGGCGAGACGAAAGTGCTCTTTTCTAGACCTCGCACTACGACCAATTTCTACGACTCGCACTAACACCAGTTTCTTCGCTGACGGGTGGCTGGTCCTCCTCAACTTCTGAGCCTAAGGGTCTTATTGCCACAGGGAGTTTCGGAGGAGTCCCTGATGCATGACCTGCTTTTGGTGAGGCTGATAAAAACCACGAAGTGGATAGATTTGGTGCTGGTGATAATTCAAAGTGGGCACTGTCCTGTCGCCGTCCATTTTGTGTTTCTTGCGAGTATGGAGTGCAACGCATGTTTTCCGGCTGTGCTGCTGCAGCACCTCCCCAGTCGTCATCATATGTATAACGTTCGCTGAAATTCTCTTGCATCTTAAGCAAGTGTTGGCGGTTTCGACGAAGGTGGCCTCCATCTTGCTTGATACGATCGCTTGATACACCTTGATAGGATCGAGGTGCGAGCGGTTTTTCAACCCTCGCTTTCGTAGTCCAGCCATATTTTCTTAGAATTTGTATTTGATCTTTTTCACCTAATTGTGGGAGTGTGTGCTTTGATCGGCTTTATTGTGTGTGCTTCTTGACCTCAGGAGTCTGGCTGTCAGCAAAATCTGGCAGTGGTCCTCTCAGCTTTCTGCCCATCAGTAGCTCACACGGTGCTTTCCAATTTTCCAGTGGTGCCATCCTGTAATTTTGAAGAGAGATTCATAAATATTCTTTGGCAAACAATGCTATCTTGAGTGAACGGTTCATTACTGGCGCTCCTTTTTCTGCTAGGCCAGTTGAACGACAGAACCCCGGGCTTAAAAATATGTGCCTGAAGTCACACTTTCTGGAGAAGGAGCGCAATTACTCTAACACAAACTTCGGGCCACCAACTGTGCGCACTTCGAGTGGAATGTCGTGACGCGCAAAGGTTAGTCCAAGTTGATCAATTACATGGCTGATCGTCATTTGTGAAAGGAGCTGCAATTCGGGGTAGTTGGAGTATGCGTCATATACTGCAAAGTATGTTTTACCGCCGTGTTGAACCCGGGCTCAAGGTAGATAAGGGGGCTGGCCCGTTGGCAACAGCGGTTCATCTGGCAGACGGTATAAGCAAATCGTCTGCACGTTGCACATATATGTACCAATTCTGCTCTTTGTGCGCACATGCCGGGCGAGAACATCAGTAGCCTTGTCATACTTTTGCATTTCGCTATCTCTAAGTGCCCTTCATGAACCCGTTGTAGCCTTCCTTTTCTGAGCTTTTTGGAATTACGACCTTTGATCCCCGAAGGAGTACGCCTCTAAAGCATGTTAGCTCTTCTTCGAAAGGTGCTAAAGGTCCTATATCTCTACGGCCGCTTTCCAAAGCCTCAATCACTTGCCTTAGGTCATCGTCTGTCTTGGTCTCTTCAGCCAGGTGGTCCATTATCGCTGGTCAGACGAGGCTGTTCAGCACTGAGGTCACATGGATTGTGTCATCATCAGCATTATATTCACTGGCACTGTCGTCGCTGTCTGCTATCCGTGACAGTGCATCAGTCAACCTCAAGTCCTTTCCGGAAACGTACTGCAGCGAGATGTCAAATGGCATTAAGCGCAAGAAAAAAAAACACTGTAGGCGAGGTGAAATGTCACACAAGTTCTTTTGGGCAACTGGGAGCAAGAGTCGGTGATCTGTTTTGACTGTCGTGTGGAAGCCAATTACGAAATCACAGAATCTTTCACACGCGTATCTTACCCCATGCGCTTCTCTTTCTATTTGGGCATATCTTGACTCGGCCTCTGATAACGACCGTGAAGCGTTGGATGCTGGACGCTAGTTCTCTTCATATCTCTGTAGAAGGGCAGCGCCTAGCGCAAAACTAGACTAATCTGGTTTGGACGGATCAAAAGCCGCAAGCACAGGCGCAGCTGATAACAGGTCACGCAACTCTTTCCATTCTTTATTGTGTGCACTCGTACAGTCAAACAAATGATCACGTTTTAGCAGTGAGCGCAAGTTATGAGCCCTCTTAGAAGTTTAGTATAAACATGCTGAATTAATTTACAGCACCAAGCAGCTCTTGCACTCCTTGCTTGATATATATGTGGAGTTTAACGTCCCAAAACCACCATATGATTATAAGAGACGGGCCTACAACATTTCTGCCTCCATCAAAAATGCAGCCGCCACCACCAAGATTTGAACCCGCGACCTGCGGAGCACTCCTTGCTTGGACGTCGGTAGTGGCATGTTAGCTACGCACTTGACCAGCTGTGCATCTGGTTTGATGCCGTCTTTAGAAATGAGGTTACCCAGCAAGTGCACTTCACCTACGCCGAAAACGCATTTTTGACGATTGAAGGTAAGGCCAGCCACTTACGCTGCCTTTAAAACTAAGACGCCTCTCATACGCCTCTCATGCTCTTCCTGCGTCCTGTCCCACACAAGCACGTCGTCAATGTAGACTCGCGTTCCTTTTAGTCTATCGAACACGTTATTCATTGCCTTCTGAAACACTTCACTTGCTGTTCGAATTCCAAATGATGGTTTTAGAGGGCGGCAGCGTCCATATGAAGTGCCGAATGTGCAAATTCTTGACTGCTCGCCATCGCTCTACCACATTTAGTGGGGTTGTTTGAACCGACCACCCAATTTAGATACCTTTTTTTAGGTCAGTGCAAGCTTTCTAATACTTTCGAGCAATGGGAGGCACAGCTCGCCAGCTCTTACCAAGAGGTGCAGCTTGAACGTCTGCGTCACGTCAGGCAGGCAGCAGCAGCCAGTGGAGTCCTAGACTTGGGGCGCCACCGATCAAGCTCAGGACCCCTGTCCCAAACTCTTGCGAATAAAGTTTTTTCTTCCTTCCTTCCTTCCTTCCTTTCTTGACGACGCGTTGTCAGTTAGCGTCCAATTTGCTGAAAAAATTGGCTCTCGCCAGCTCTGACTAGATTTCATCTCGGGAGGGGAGTTAATATAGCTCCTGTTTTAAGCAACAATGAACGTGCCGAAAGTCCATGCAAATGCGCGAAACACCGTTCTTTTTGAGGACAATGACCAGAGGACTTATCCAGTAAGATGGCTCCTCTACCTTTTCATGGATGTCGTGTCGTTCCATGCGTGCAAGCTCAGCCCACAGTGGCCCTCGAATGGAGTGTGAAACCCGACGCGCTGGCAACGCAACTGGCGTTGACCCTTTTTCGAGGCATAGGCTGGAAGTTTCCTTCAAACATCCCAGGCTGGAAAGCTCTTGTGGAAGTTGGATGATGATCCTGGACTCCAGATGCCCTTGAACCTGCAGGCACTGTGTCCTTGTGATCAGACCGAAGCGTTCACAAGTGTCCAGTCCCAACAGGGCTTGCTTGCATTTCTTGACGATGATGAAATCCGTTGGCTCTTTGATTTCGCCGGTTCTTAGCGGCAAAGTGACAACTCCCAAATTCTTGATTATGCCACTGCCGTCGTCCTGTCAATACCGTTGCTGAAGGTTGAGTTGTCGCTTTCTTGCCGAGCTTGCCATAGAGTGTGGAAAACGTTTGACCTGCGTGTCTGTGTCCACCTTTAGCGTTGCGTCATCATTACCTAGCTATGTGGCAGCGAACTATTCTGAGTTTCTTTATACATCGTTGACGCTCACCACTAAAACTTGAAACTCGTGATCGGATTGATCGGCTTGTTCGTGTGGCACGTTAGTGTGACGGTCGATTTGTTGAACACTCTTTCGAGCCTTGCAGCAAACAGCGAAATGATTCTTTTCATGGCAGACGCCACATGTCTTGCCCCATGCCGGGTATATTCTTGGGGGATGTTTTTGCCCGCAGTACAGACATTCCTTTTTTGGTGAGCTCTTTTGTCCCTATTTTTTTTCCTAGAGTGTTGAGCAGAGCTTCGCTGTGTTCCCAACCTTGGTTTTGGCCCTCAACGATTTCGACCGTTTCACAGAACTAGATATGCTTTTTTCAACGTGAGGTCCCACTCTCACAGAAGTCTCGCCCTCAATTTGCTGTCTTTCGTGCCGCACATCAGTTGGTCTTGAACCATGGAATTCTTGAGCTCTCCAAAGTTACAGTACTTCGACTTTAGCTGCATATCCCTCAGAAATTGCTCAAATGGCTCACATTCAATTTGCGGGCGTGTTCTAAAGACTTAGCGTTCGCATGTTTCATTTCGTTTCGGACTGCAGTATTCCTCAAAGTTCTGGACAATAACATTATTGTCTTCGTGTTACTCATTTGTCAGTTGAAGTGTGTTAAAAACATCGATTGCTTCTTGACCTGCAACGTGAAGACAAATTTCCGCTTTCTGGGCCCTTCTGCGTTCCAGCGTCGTTGTTGTAGCTTTGAAATACAGCTCCATTCGTTGGCGAAATTTTGTACAGTTTTCTGCTGGAGCTTCGGAGAGCACCAGAAGCTAGGGGGTGGCAACGATTCTGTGTTGGCGTTTCAACTGGTGGGACGTTGGGCTCGTACTTCTGACACCGTGCGTCGACCGGCCGACACAATAGACCCCGAACGAAAACCTTTATTGATGTAGCGACTCATAGTTTATATCTAATGCCGGCTTCATGGCTGTAAGACTACCAGCAATACAATTCTGATACACCAGACATAAAGCAGGTATACGGCATCCTTCCCAATCTTCAGGCACAGCCACTAGGCACATTAGTGATCATACGGTGAAAATTGCGTGATGATACGCCACAATGTTATGCAGTGATCCCATAGCGGCATTAGCAGCCAGCTGCACTTCAGTCTGCCCGATACCCCACGCAGGAATGCAGGGTGCCCCGCGGCCTCCGCTCGCAGCGCACAAAACTTTCTCATAGAGTTATGGCCCAGCTTCACGACCAGTAAAATTATTAGAGGACTCTTGTAATACGTGAAGTGCCTATGACACGTATAAAATTGCATGGCACTTGGGTAGTTTTGCACCAGACGTTACAGAATCTGAATTTCGCAAGGAGTGGGTGCTTATAAGGCTGCCCCTTTAAAAACCCTCAAGCAAAGAGACCAGATTATCAGCAACCACGTCAACAAAGTGTCCCGCCGCATGCATTGCCTTCCGGCGCGTAATAGGTGGGCTATGGTGGGGTTGAACACGACACTTTGCCGGTCTCCATAACTGTAAACAAGAAAAAAAATATACCAAGCTGGGACGAATTAGGGGATGATACTCCTGCTCTGCTCCGGTGGCATCATTCAAACCGGAATCTACCGGAGCACGTACATTCAACCATTGTCCTCCGGTGGATGACGGCCGACTCGAACCGGAGGAAAACGGGGCCAATCCCCTGATTATGCTCAGGTGGTTGCTACGCAACTGCTCTCCAGCAGATGCTCCGCAATTGCTTCAGTGCATCGCTCAGCGGCTTTCATTGGCTGTGGAAGGTATGACGTAGGCAGCCTCACCACCGGGCGGCCGTCGTTCCCAACAAACAGACATGGTGCAGACCAAATCAGTGTAGTGAGGATTGTGCGAAGCCTTCGGCCGCTTTCAAGAAAAGGAAATTGTTCTGTGCGCTTTCTGGACATCAGCGGTGACTACAAGCGGCCATCAAAAGTTGTCATCGACAGAAGGATGGTGTGAGAACCTTAATCGTGTGGTGGTTCTGGGCAGTGACCAACATTCTGTAATCTCGCGAGTGCTGAGCCACCTGACGTTCACTGGGGAGGCGTAAAATGGGTAATTTAGCTCGTCTTGAATTACCTGTGTTGTTCTTGTGAGTTAGTGCTAAGATTAGATAATGTTGATTGATTAACTAAACATGTGACTAATATTTGGCAAATTTTACAAGATGGCACTAAAAAGTCAGTGAAATTTTGATAATGCGTTGTTTGGACTACTTGTTTTTTTTTCTTATCATAATTTTGGCAAAGCGAAATGGAGAGGCGAGCGAGTTGGCACTGGTTCATTATGGTGTAAATGTAGCGCAAAAAAGTAGAAGACAAGAAACTGAATACACAAGCACTTGTGGTGTTCACTGACTTGTCCTCGTATTTTTAGAGCTACCTTCACTTCATAATAACTTCGGTAAATTGAATCGAGTCACTGTATTATTTGAATTGCTGATTAGATATGCAATATAGAAAAATATCATAGTTTTGGGTTGATTCTATAAAACGTTATCAATAGTCATTCGTAAGCATATGTGGTTAAAAATCTTTTTGGTCTTGTCACTACACATAAACGGTAATATTTCTCCACTTTGCAGATCATTAAAAGCCAGGTCGAGGTCTAACACTACGCAAAATTATTGTGATATATCCTGTAAGCTGAACTAATACAACATGGATAACTGAAATTAGCTTTGTTTCTATATAAATGTAGTCTATTGAGCTAGGGCAATGTGTCTGATACAGACATTTCGAACGTATCCATGCAGTCATATGGGTGAAAAAGTTATTTTTCACCAATATAAAAAGATTTTCTGAGATGTTATTCTAGAAGTGTACTGGACTCTGAAGGGGACGCGGTGCTTTTGGGACAAGAAAGAGAGGGGCGAAAGGAACTGGGGAAACTGGGGACGAGGAATGTGAAAGAAAGGAAGGGTTTTCTTGGCAGGACAAGTCATGGGGCACTCGATGATTCTGGGGAGGGATTAGTGAATTTAACCTATTCCGCAGCCCAGTTCAACATTGTAAGACGGAGGTGGCATGATAGTGAAGTAACGAGAGAAAGCAGACGGCATTATTTCGAAAAACTGGCCCTATTTTCTGCGTTGATAAAGGGAGAAAGTACAATCTTGCTGCTGCATTTTTACAATCCTCCTGTGGCAATCCTGCTGCTGCAAAAACTTAGAGTCGAAGCCATGACTGTGACTGTAGGTTTTTTTGGCGGAAGAATGGAGTACTAACTGTGCTGGGACCTAGTTTTGACCTTGACAATGTAAATATGTAGGCATGTCAACAGAAAAAAAGAAAAAATCTTCAAGCCTAATACGCACGTTGTCACGTATCCACGTGCGCCTATGTGTTGAGTAAACTGGTTGGGCTTGCCTTATTTCCGTGAGAATTCAATGTGCTTAGGTGGCGTAGTTTTGTGACTTTCATTGTTTATTTTGTTACGTTGAAGGGAACTTTTTTATTTCGTGCTTGAGGCAGTTTGTCTCAAATAAATACCAACTAATGCAATAACTACTTAGAAAACTGTTCACTACGACAAGTATAAAAACAAAGTGGGCAGTGCAAAGAAAAAAAAAAACCAAAAAACACTGACAACTCATGTCAAAAATTATTTTTTAAAGGAGCTGAAGCTACGTTTTCCTGAAGACAGGCCGCCAACAGTCAAACTGTAAGAGCCCATTTTGCTAGAAGTATGACGACGAGCACGCAACAAAATGTGACTGTAGTAATCAGCAATATTATTTGTTAAAATTAAAAAAAATGATCGGGAGGAGCATTTCTCATGCCATCTGCGAGAGTACCGAAATTTGAATGTTTTAGTGAAAGAATGCTTTTGAGTAATTGAGCAGAGATAAAACTGTTGATTTAGAAATAAATAAAATACTTTGGCCAGTTTTTAACTTTGTTCGCGTCAGGGTTGTGTGTTTTTATCATTGTAGCGGGCGAGAGTAGAGACGAGAGATGACGAGGAAGGCGGCCGACGCGGCCGTGCTGATTTCGCCACCTTATTTCATGCCTAAAGTGGACCCGCAGCGGCTGCAAGCGTCCCGCAGCTCGTGCTAGAATCAGCTGTGCGAGAGGCGCCGTGCGGTGGTCAGAAAATGATGATAATGACGACGATGATGATGATATTGGCACTACAGGGCTTCGCTCCTCTAGTGCTTTACGTGATGTGAAGCTATATGAGAAACGAAGGAGTGACAAGTACCATATACATGAACGGCAATCCGTGAGGTGCCCGTTGTTGGGAAGTCAAGGTTGTCAACTTGGGTAGGCCATCGGGAACTAGGTGGGCTCTGGTGGGCGGCTTTTATAATGGCGCAGCGGACGAGGGCTACGACGAAAGCACGCTTCTGGAAGGAGCGAGTGAAGCGGATAGCGTAGAAATGAGCCGCGGGCCGAGAAATTTCGCAGTGCTTCGCAATGAAATTGGCACACACACAAGCTCATGCGTTGCTGGCAATTCTTGCGCACAGCCCCGCCACGGTGGTCTAGTGGCTAAGGTACTCGGCTGCTGACCCGCAGGTCGCGGGATCAAATCCCGGCTGTGGCGGCTGCATTTCCGATGGAGGCGGAAATGTTGTAGGCCCGTGTACTCAGATTTGGGTGCACGTTAAAGAACCCCAGGTGGTCGAAATTTCCGGAGCCCTCCACTACGGCGTCTCTCATAATCATATGGTGGTTTTGGGACGTTAAACCCCACAAATCAATCAATCAATTCTTGCGCACACTTGTGCGAATGTCGGCAAAAGAGAGTGGTGCGTTTGCTTAGCATGTCTACGCTAGCTGGTTTAGCTACGTCTGAGCAAATGTCGCCGAGACTGGTGGGCGACGCAGGTGGCATTTCGATGGTGCTGGTAACAGCATTGGTGACGGCAGATTAGTGCCTGCTGTTGTCTGTCGTGTATGCAGGGGAGCCGCAAATAGTGTGCGGTAGATGGACATGACTTTACCAGTCGTAGTACGATGCCGAAAAGTTGTTAATGAGCTGGAAGACACGTCAGCTGTACTCGGAGGTTTAGTACGTGCAGGAAAGCGCGTGTGTGGGGTAGCTGGTGATTCGCCTGAGGGCGTGTCTGGTAGGGCATACGTGGTCTGCTTTACGTGTGGCAAGCCAGATGGGTGGTCCTCGAAAATTTCGGCAATGGTTGCAGCATTCCGCACGTTCGGCCGTGGCTGGTGAAAGGCACGAACTTTTCCTGCAGTATACGTCAAGAGTGATGCTAGCGGCAGGTGGCAGGACGCGCCGAACACTGAGGTCGATAGAATGTCGCTTCGGGGCATCGTTGAAGTCAAAGCCTCCAGGATCTCGGGGCTGATAGCGGGCACCATCATGTCCATGCTCGTGGCAGACTCCAGGACGTGCAGCGATGTAGTGGTCGTGGAATCTGAAATGTTACCGGGATTGTGGGCCATGTAAGTCGGGCAGGACGTGCGGGTGGCGAGCATGCCTGAAAGACAGGCAGCCGAGGACGTCAAAGAAACACGCCTCATGGCGCACTGGTCACATTCAGCCCGAATGTCGGTAAGCTTGGTGGATGAGCAGTCGGGTGCGGGACTCACGTCGCTAGTGGGCGTTGTGGAGTCTCGCTGCATCGAGGTGTCGCGTGCCATTAATATCACGGAAGACGTTCAGGAGGTAGGCACGTGCGATGGACCATCGTCCATAGGCTCCGAGGGATCGCACCTCTCGGAGGGGAGGTGAATCGTCCTGGGGGCGTCGCCTATCTCGTCAGTGTGATCGGGTGCAGGAATAGATGTGCTTGCTACTACATCTGATATATTTGTCGTAGCCGGGGTAGTGTTACGTCGCGGTCGAGGCCGGTCGATACCGCTTGCTGTGACTCGCGAAAAACCTGGAAGTCGCGGGTGCATGGACGTGAATGGTAGACGAAGCCGTAGGAGGCCAGCACCAAAGAGCAGAGGCCATCTAAGGCTTGGCTGGAGCTTGGAAGTGGCAGCGAGATGGCGCAGCTTTACCGGAAGGGCGTCGAAAAAAATGGCTTGCATCAGCGGCTGGTCCATGACGCCATTTAATGCAAGAATGGCGTTAAATGGCACTGGCGGATACAGTCGTGGGGACATGGCAGCCGATGGCTCGTCGATGGGTGCGTTCTTCAGGTCACCACTGTAGCGGGTGAGAGTAGAGACTAGAGACGACATCGAAATTGGCCGACGGGGCCATGCCAATCTCGCCACTTTATTTTAGGCCTGAAGTGGAGCCGCAGCAGCTGCAAGCGTCTGACACGCCAGGCGCTTGAGCTCGTTCTGTTCTCCCGCAGGTCGAGCTCGAATCAGCTGTGCGAGAGGCGTTGATTGATTGATTGATATGTGGGGTTTAACGTCCCAAAACCACCATATGATTATGAGAGACGCCGTAGTGGAGGGCTCCGGAAATTTCGACCTCCTGGGGTTCTTTAACGTGCACCCAAATCTGAGCACACGGGCCTACAACATTTCCGCCTCCATCGGAAATGCAGCCGCCGCAGCCGGGAATCGAACCCGCGACCTGCGGGTCAGCAGCCGAGTACCTTAGCCACTAGACCACCGCGGCGGGGCGGCGAGAGGCGTGGTGCGGTGGTCAGGAAATGATGACGACGATGGCACTACGTTATGTAGCGGCTGTCTCGCACCGGGTTACATGAGATGTGCTTCTTGATATTGAACGCCCATCCTCTCATGTGTGTGTGTGTGTGTGTGTGTTCAGTTTTACAAGTTGGTTCTTCTCATAGACTCAAAGACTGTATAGGATTTATTTAGTGTCCGCGGCTTAAGTGTTCTCAGTTTTCGAGCCTTTCGCATGATTTGCAAATCTCATGCATAACTATTTTTTGTTAAATTATGCAGGGAGAAATCAGCTGAGCCCTGCATCGTCACTGAAACGGATGGATGGTTCGTCAGAATTGGTGAAGAAAGCGCGGCCACCAGGCCACGCTTTCTTCGTTTGTTTTGCAGCGTTTTCCTGCATTAAGGGCTTCATTTCGAAGCGCTGCACTTCAAACTTGAGTGCTGTTGATTTCATGTGATCTGTCTTATTGTGCTTTATTTCTGGTGGCTGTTTGCATGTTTTTATTGTTGTATTCTTTTCCGTAATCCTGGATGTTTGATGAAAACACTCAAGTGTTTTCTTCAATTTGATCTGCTAGAACTCTGTGGAAAAAATACACAGTAACTCTGCAGTTCCTGCACGAGAATTGAAAAATACTTTATCGTACCAATTCGTGAAACGATCAGCATGCAATAAATAAACAGTAAAGCAAACACTTCAAAAATGTTGATCCCACTTACTTAGAGATTTCCGCTTGGGGGTCATGAAATGCGAACGCACGCCGTACCGTCTCCGCAGTTTTTCTATGATTATCGGCACGATATCGCTGTTCATAGCTCCATTTTCAGACCAGTGGACGACGGAAGCTCTGGAGATCTTCTGGACACCACATTTTCACAGGTGGGCTGCATCTTTTTGGTGCAACAACCGTGTTTTCTGGGTCACCACGTCGACGCGGCAGCTAAGCTCAGCGAACGCGAACTGGACGCTATTGCCTCCACCTCTGCGGTGGTGTGGGGAGCTTGGCCGAATGCGCCGTAGGAGCTGTTCGGGGCCCCCCGTTCCTTTTCGAAGGCCCGATTGATGCCGAAATTGAGGTCGTTACTGTATATGGAGAAGACATCACCAGAAGATTTTGGAAAAAGGTCAGGCTGGTGCGAAGAGCAAAAAGGCGCCAAGACGCAGGTCGACCAGGAGCCTGGCTCTAGGAAACAAATGGAATAATGAGCGGGATTCTCGACAAAACATCAAGGCGAGTGGACTGCCCAATCTACCAACGGAAGATTACAAGGTCATTGTGCATTCGCGGGGTGGGCTTAACGGCTCAGAATACAGGATGGATCGCATATGTTGCTGCTTGCGCAACGCTGCGGGGGTTGGCCGGGAGGCGGCTGTGGAAGACAGTATGCGCATCCACAATACGCAGAAAATACTCGTCATTAGTACACCGTCTGAGGATCGAGCCCGAAAATATGGAGCAATTACCAAAACTACGAATACGTCAGCAGGAATTTGAGACCTTCACGTACATGGCAGCTCTGGAGAACACGTCTTAGGGACTGAAACAAGGGTTGTCCAAGGAAGAGAGCCCAGAAGACATTCTCAGCAACTTAATCACTCCACGTAAACCAGAAGTCATTCATGCGGAAATAATGGAGAATACGGACAATATTATTGTACTGTTCGAGGGAATGCGCGTTCCCAGATATGTGAGGTATGGAGCAATGCTCGTTAAGTGTACGCCCTACAGGTAACACTTCGATATCTGCTACGGTTGTGGGAGACTTGTACATAGAGCCGACGTGTGTCCCTACCACAACGACAAGGTGTGCAGGGGATGTGGAAGTGAGAATCCAGCGCAAGATTACAGTTGTGAAGTGGAATGCAAGCTATGCGGCAAAGATCACCCCACAAGAGACAAGAGATGTAAGGCAAGACACAAGATACCGTATCTGGTTAGAAGACGTCGCTGGGAACGAACGAGGTGGGACGAGGACGAAGCACGAGCAGAGTGCGCTGAAGCCTGCTACCACCAGTACAAGGAAGTCGGCGTATGACATGACAACGACTACAACACAACAACCAGCTAGCAGTCGGACAAGGACACTAACAGGCAAAACAGTGGGAATGGCCTCGCACGAGATCACACCGCACCCTTCCCAAAGCTTAATGGGTGAAAAAGTCGAAGACAGTCCAGGTCCCGCTCCAAAACAAGATCACAATCAAGGCCAAGGTCCCACTCAAGAGCCACTCGAGGGACTGGCAGCACACAGGTGAGCTTTGCAAGTGTGGTCTCCGGCACTGCCTCGCCAAGTAAAGTTATAGGGTCCGCCTTGGAAAAGAAAATGCTCCACTCGAGGGACTGGCAGCACACAGGTGAGGTTTGCAAGTGTGGTCTCCGGCACTGCCTCTCCAAGTGAAGTTATAGGGTCCGCCTTGGAAAAAAAATGCTGCAGAATAAAAAAAGATGTTGCAAAATATTACTAGAGAAAACCTAACGCCCAAAGAAGATATTAAGCAACTGAAAAAAGAAAATGTTTAGTATCGGGGCCTTCGACCTCACCATCCTCTATGAGTTCTTGTGTCTCCTGCATTGCTTTTTGAACAGTGTCGCTGTGAGCGGCAGACTGGAGCTTTTGTATGAGTTCGTCTTTTGCGTGAAGCTGGGCCGGCACGCATTCTGTTTGCTTTTGCATGGTTTGTATCGTCCGTGTTAACTGAGCCATCTCCACCTTTATCTTAATGTGTGTTTCGCCGCCAGCCTCCGCGTTTGTTACGCGTTCCCCTTAGACCACATCTGCAAAGCTCATCGAATCAGTAGCCTTGGCGTACCTTGTTGTGGTCCGTTCATGTGTTCGGCTGTGAGCCCGGCGTTGCTGCTGCTTTAGGGTCTCGGTGTGAATACACGATCGGGAGTGGCGTTGACTCGGGGTCCTGGATCTTGAGCGAAGCTTACCGTTGGGATCGGTGGTGGCAGTGGCCTCTGCCTCCTCAGTAGCCTGGTGTCGTTCCCATTGCCTCTTCGTCACAATGTAGGACGTCTTGTATCTTGCGTGGCAGTTGTGGTCCACCGTCATGGGGGCGTCCCGCACAGCTTGTAACGGGGGAAGCACTGGTGGTAGCGGCCTGGGCTAGGGGCGTCACAACCACGACACTCTTTGTCCTTAAGAATCAGGCACTCGCCCATGCGGTGACTAAGTCTCCCGCTGCAGTGACACATGCCGACTTGCTTGCGATACAAGGTGCAGCTTGGGAGAGCTCCACCGTACCTAACATAAGAAAGCACTCGTGGTCCTTCAAACGCCACGATGATGGTGGCGGTGTTACTGAGTCAACGGAATAAAAAACAGCACGTAACACAGGACAGTCATAAAGACAGACGCCTTTCGCTGTCCTGCGTTACGCGCTGCTTTTCACTATGTTGATGACATACCAACCAGCCCAAATAAGCACTTTATTACTGTTACTCAGTCGTTTGGCTGCCAAGGCGTGAGGGTTGCATGCGTGAACGATGTTAGTGTGAATAGACTTGGCATATTTTTCCGACGGAATGACCCTCACCATGTAGTCGGGGCCATCTCGTACGTACTAACCTCGTGGCAGCCGTCGGCCATGGTGATGGCTTGAAGCTGTTTGTACCTACCGGCGTGAAAGGCATGTAGTGTGGTCACGACGATGATGTTTTGGTGGTTGTTGAAGCACACCATGTCCCCCCTCCTTCCCCTGCTTCATGCAAAGGCGCGCTGGCTGCGGGGTGAATAGCTGATGCGAGGCGCACATTTCCAGCGGTGGCCAAGTCGAGGCATCCTCGTGGTCGTAGCACGATTTTGAAATCGCTTCTTGGGAGTGGTGGCATTTTGCTGTTTCTAATGACTTGCTGCTTGATGTTACGCTGTTGTCGACGCGAACGCTGCTGGTTGCAGTCTGCTCCCTCGCCGATGCAGAAGGGGGCTCCGTTCTGGGTGTTGCCTTGCGCGTTCGCGCGGTTCAAATGGGTCTTGGATCCAATGGTTCACCAATCTCTGCTCTTCAGGAACTCTTCGTGGAAGATATCCTCCCCGTTCACTTGGACTTTCATGGTTGATGGGTGAAGAGAGCGCCAGCGCCAGAGGAAAAACGCTTAGCGTGTCTCCTTGGGTGGCTGGCTTGTGTGAGCGTCGGGTCAGTCAGGCGCAGTTCATAAATCTCTCGAATTCGACAAGAAATCCTTTTACCCACCGACTTTCACAATCCTAGTAGAATCCTGGTTACTTTCACAACATGTTGTAAAGTTTATGGGCTGAATGACAAAAAATTGTTCTTGGAAAACGGAACTTACGTGGTACTCATCCGCTCTCTTCGGCAACCAGCGCGTTTCAAGCATTCTCAAACCATACCGAATTACGCAAAATTCAGGCGATACCGTCATCACTCTGCGACGCATTTACTCGAGTTTCCCTGGTAGGAAGATGCTGGCGGTTTTTAAATGCGAAGCATTTCTTAGGGAACTTCGGCGACATTGAGCGTATCTATCTATCTATCTATCTATCTATCTATCTATCTATCTATCTATCTATCTATCTATCTATCTATCTATCTATCTATCTATCTATCTATCTATCTATCTATCTATCTATCTATCTATCTATCTATCTATCTATCTATCTATCTATCTATCTATCTATCTATCTATCTATCTATCTATCTATCTATCTATCTATCTATCTATCTATCTATCTAGCCGCTTACGTTGGTGTGCTCTCGTGGTCACCCCTTAATTTGGCGTGGATCTATCTATCTATCTATCTATCTATCTATCTATCTATCTATCTATCTATCTATCTATCTATCTATCTATCTATCTATCTATCTATCTATCTATCTATCTATCTATCTATCTATCTATCTATCTATCTATCTATCTATCTATCTATCTATCTAGCCGCTTACGTTGGTGTGCTCTCGTGGTCACCCCCTCAATTTGGCGTGGACCAAAATAAACATGGGAGGGTAGGATGGCTTGACGAATATGACGCGCTCGTTAAGACATCAATAATGTCGCAATTCCGTCGCGTATGTCGTCAAACACTTCCCGCCAGACAGTGGCACATACCCACGGGTGGGTATGTGCCACTGGTATGCGGGTATGTGCTACAGGTGATGGACACTTAGTATCTAGTCAGGATAGACGCAAACACACATTGGCATTATTAGCGCGTAAGCGTTAAGCAATACCTGACATCGGTTGCGTCGATCCAACGAAGGCATAGACAAAATATCAGTGTTAAGAAAAACCTGACTTAGGCAGCGTTAATCCCCCGAAGAGTGCAAATAATAAATTTCAAAGTCATTCCAGGTATCGAAGCAAGCATTCTGGGTGCCAGCCAAGCATTCTACCACGCAGCTATGCCAGGTCTCGGAACTACTTTTCAAATAGACGCTAATTTTTGTGAAACGTCAAATACGGTTGCAGCGCTGCCTACTCAATTTTATAAATACTACATATGTACTGTTTGATAGAGCCTTCACATTGGGTTAACGTCAATTGTATAGTAGGTTGCCAAGCGCTGAAGCTGATTTATGTAGTTGTGTCCAGGGTGAGCAACCTCGGGAGCGTGAGCGCTTCATATCAGCTTCTGGTGTTGATAATATGCATGTCCCAGTTGGAATCGTTGTGCAAGCGCAAACAACTGGTTATATAAACAACTGGTTATATAAACATCGTGCAACATCTGTACATATACTAAGCGTATTTTCATGACGTGTCGATCAATAAAAAAAATTGGCAGCATATCCACAAAGTGTATGATGAAAAGTGGGGCGAAGCATTCGTCCGTCCATTCGTTCTTGCTTCCGGCCGTCCATGCGTCCGTCTGTGTGACCGTCCATGCATCCATCTGCACATCCGTGCGTGCGTGTGTTCGTGCGCCCGTCCCTGCGTTCGTCCATGCATCCGCCCCTGCTTCCGTTCATGCATCCATCCATGCATCTGTCTGTGTGTCCGTTCGTCCATTTATTCAACACTCCAAGTACCACCATCTCGCATCTTTTCATCATATATTACCCATAAAGAAGCACCGACATCCAGCGGACATTCAAAGGACTAAATGAGAGGTGGCACACGCACACTTTCTTACGGCTTGCGCTTCGGGTTTACTTCCCACCTTTAACCACCTCGAGTTCATGGTATATACTAGTTCACTGTATTCATGGCACTGCGGCCCAACGCCCGCTAAACCTTTCTAAAACCGAGGAGGTTACGCCCAGTGAGTGTAACGTAGCAACCTTTTCCTGTCAGATAGTGCTCAATGTACATGACAATGTCTGCTGTTGGGGATTGAAGCGCGCGCGTTAACTAAAAGCCGAATGCTCCTGTCTCTCATTCCCCATTAGCAGCCATTGGCATGTGCATTGATCACTATATTTTATTCAGCAACAACGCAAAGAAGAAATTTCTCACCGGCACCACCTTGGAGGTCGAAATGTTATTCTTGTTACATACTACAGCGGCTACGAGGGACAAAAGGGTGCCGCTATAAGGAGGTTCGCCCCTAAAAACTGCAACACGGTCACCTTCCCTCCGCATGCTTCGCATAACGTTGATTCCCAGGTACGTGGGATCTGCCGAATTTTTCGTCATTACGATAGCAGTTATAGGGGCACTACTGGTGGGTTTTTGCCGTCACCGTCACTGTCATATTTTAAAATATCGGCAAAATTGAAAAGAGCGTGCTATGTATTTCGAGTTCTCCGCGCGAGTAAACACGTGGGAGTGATGTGGATGAAGCTGATGGAAGCAGAGATGGAACTAGCCAGCAGCCTCCGACGCAGGAAGAGCTTGATGATATGTGGGGTTTACGTCCCGAAACTTCCATATAAATATGAGAGACGCCATAATGGAGGGCTCCGGAAATTTCGACCACCTGGGGTTCCTTACGAGCACCCGAATCTGAGCACACGGGCCTAAAACTTTTCCGCCTCCATGGGAAATGGAGCCGCCACAGCCGGCATACGAACCCGTGACCTGCGGGACAGCAGCTTAGTACCTTAGCCACTAGACCAGCGCGGGAGGCTAGAAAGAGCTAACGCCAGCCCACGTGCGAGGACTGCCATCGATGGCTCCTCAAGAAGAAAGCAAGCAATGGGGAAGTGCCTCACTTGTCTTTCGTTGGGCGACAGCGCGTAATAAGGGGCCGGTGAAAAGGAGGTGGAGGGAAGAGTAGTTCTCTTGTTTTAGCAGGAGCTGAAAACTTTCATCAAAAGTGTGTTATCCTCCGTTTTAGAGTCCGCCTGTGACTGTCAGCATTTCTGCAGCTGCTATGAACAAATCTTGCACTGCTTTGGTGCTTTGTTTTAGATTGCCACGTTAAGGGCTAGCCTTGTGCAGTGATACACCGGTGTTCACGCTGGTATCGGAACAGCTGCAAGACAGCTATAGAAAACCACCTGCGCCGTCCGTCCGCCCTTTATACTAGTCAGTGTGATGCAGGTTTACGGTTGAGTAAATTGTTACTCGGAGAGAAAGCCTCGGAGCTAAGAAATAACGAAACCATTTAAAGTAATAAAAGAAAAGGAGAAACTTTACGCATAATTAAGAGAGAAAAAGAGATGAAGTTGCAATTTACAGACACCGAGTCTAAGCTGACAAACTGAAACAAGTCCTGTAATTTGTTCGGCTATAATGTTTATGAAAATCAACAGTCACCGGTTGCGTTGATGGTGGCAGTGGCTTGGTGGACTGAAGCGGCGGACGCTGGCGATGTCTCAGCAGCTGGAGCCACGCGCTGACCGGCACGGCGACGCTTGGCGGAAGACAAGGTAGCCCTTGCCTTAGCAAGAACGGCGGCCGCTTACCGATGCTGGCTCGTTTCGAAGAGATATCACCACCCGGAAGGTTCTACCCTCCACGGGTGGTTCGGGCTGGGACGTGACCTTGAACAGTCATGACCAGAACGAACACCTTGGACGTGACCTTCAGCAGTCACGGCCGGAACTCTGCAATGCTGCGAACCTCCGAGTACACCGTGGGCAGCTGGAGCGTCTTGGCATTGCCTGACTTCACCCGGTCGGGCCCAGAACCCGACACCGCAGTCGCGCAACACCCAGGATCTTCACTCCAGCCAGCTCGATCTCGATCTTCCCCCCTGGACTCATCTTCCTCTTCCCTCTCTTGCATTGGCAGCGCAACCGTTCGCGCAAACTTTCTCTTTCTTTCGGTAGGCCGCAGTTTTATGCGTGACGTTTCACGCCAAAGTCATCATCGTCTTTCCGCCACTCATTCGAGAAGCAGCACTGCCGTCGCCTTCAAGCACGTTGTACATAACACCACGGTGCCACCACACTTCACAGACACAACCTCTCCACTATACTAAATCACTATAGGCCCCTTTTGGGAAAGCTTTTGTGCACGAAAAACTGCTGCTCAGTTCTTAAATTAAGACACTCAAAACACAGACTCACCCAGTTCACTACATCGTCCAAAGTTCCACACTCACTAACCACTATATGCACACGAAGCAAAAAAAGTAAGAACTCATCTAGCGAATAGTGAGAATCCACAAATCAGCCTGTTTAGCACACCACATTTTTTATATATACAATGTTAAGTAAAAAAAAGAAGTACACATCAAGTCAATGTTACATTGCATGTAACTTCTTCAACTGTTCACATAAAACACCCTTTCGTGGTCCGCAATCAAAATCCAAAAGAAACCACCAGAAAATTAAATTTGACGCTTAAGTTGTAGTGTCCCAGACAAGACGTTTAATGGCTCTAACCAGTTGACAAGAGTGAAGAATTCGACGCCGGTGGAAGGATTGTGGACCGTAAGCTCGTCTGAACCTAAAGCTGCATATCACCAGACGCCCAACCTCTAAATCACAAGCATATGCGCTGAAAAGTCTGTATGCCAGTAGGAAGCGTTGCCTCTAGGCGCGCCAGAACAACCACGTCTGAATGAATTCATCTTTCCCAGGAACGCCTTGCTTGAGCTCGTAAGCCGACAATCGTTCAGACACCTTTGGAGAAGCGACCTCTTCAACCCAAGATGCCAGAGAGCACCAGTCAGCGTCCTTCCTCGTACAATGACCTGCTGGATCAATACTGCCTTCGGGTTCACTTTCCATCACTTCAGTTTTTTATCTTGCTTGTTCATCAAAATTTTCCACCCTTCTGCCTGGGTCATCGTGACTACCCTCATTGCCACATAGACCAGACCTACACTGCAACTCTACTCTCTGTTTTTTAACAAGTGTTTTTGCATTTTGCTCCAGTTTTCTCATGGAAGCATCACCTACAATTTCTCGAGAACTCAAGCCTTCTCTCTGTATGGGCGAGTTATATTCATCGTGAAACGCTGTGTACATAGCGCCTGTCGCAACATTCTGTGGCCCAAAATAATAGGCAGAAACTAGATTGGAGCTTTCATTACGGCATTCGCCGGCGTTAGCTAGGAGACCTTTTACTGCTCTTTCAGTGGAGCTCTTCAGAGACAATCCTACCTCTGCATCAAGCGAGCTTGACTTCTCGCAGGTTTTCACACACCCTTTACATTGAATTGAGCGTTCTTGTTCCATGCTCTTGAAGCATTCCCGTGCTTCAATAAGCTCCTCGAGTCCCTTAGTTTCTTGGCTACCCACCTCCCTGTCATACTCTTCCCTAGTTTCATTCTCTAACGAAAGGTCATGACGAGGTAAAGGGACAGCCTGACATAAATTCAAATCGCTCGTGATGTAACTGCTGTCAGAGCACACCTCAGCCACTTGTTCACTCCTCTGTATTCCCAGCTGCCCCTTTTTTGCCATCGCAAGCTTCAGTCACCGCTGCAGTTCTAGCGTCTCTAATTCGAGCTTTTCTTTCGCCACGTTTCGCTCTGCAGCCCGTTGTTCACGCCTCTCTCCATCCGCTCCTCATACCACAGTCTGAACTCCGTTCCCTTCAGACCCATGCGTTCAGCCAATTCTAATATCCCCCACGTGCTGTTCATTGCTTGCACCGCATCCGAAAATCCATATAAAAAGACGCCTTTGTCCTGTCGCGGACGCCATTTTGTGATGCAGGTTTACGGTTGAGTAAATTTTTGCTCGGAGAGAAAGCCTCGGAGCTAAGAAATGACGAAGCCGTTTAAAGTAAGAAAGGAAAAGTAGAAACTTTAAGCATAATTAAGAGCAAAAAAATGTTGCAATTTACAGACACTGAGTTTAAGCTGACAAACTAAAACATGTCCTGTAATTTGTCCAGATATATGACGTGAAAATCAACAGTCAACAACAGTTTATGAAGATCAACAGTCACCGGTGGCGTTGATGGTGGCAGTGGCTTGGTGGATTGAAGCGGCGGACGCTGGCGATGTCTCAGCAGCTGGAGTCACGCGCTAGACAGCACAGCGACGCTTGTATGAAGACGAGGTAGCCCTTGCCTCAGCAAGAACTGTGGCCGCTTACCGATGTTGGCTCGTTTCGAGGCGATGATCACCACCCGGAAGGTTCTGTCCTCCACAAGTGGTATGGGACCGGAGTCGAAGCTCGGCCACTGTGGTAGCTCAGTGGTTAGAGCATCGAACGCGTTATTCGGAGTTGAAGCTCGGACACCTGGGATGTGACCTTGAACAGTCACGGCCGGAACGAACACCTGGGACGTGACCTTCAAGAGTCACAGGCGAAACTCTGGAAGGCGGCGTACCTCCGAGTATACAATGGGCAGCTTGAGCGTCCTGGCCTTGCCTGACTTCACGCGGGCGGGTCCGGAACCCGACACCACAGTCGCGCGACACCCAGGATTTTCACTCCAGCCAGCTCGATCTCGTTCTGCCCCCCCCCCCCCCCGACTTGTCTTCTTCTTCTGCGCTCTCGTGCATTGGCTGCGCAACCTTTCGCGCAAACTTTCTTTTGGCGGGCTGCAGTTTCATGTGTGACGTTTCGTGCCAACGTCATCATTGTCTTTTTGCCACTCAATCGGCAAGCACCACTGCCGTCGCCTTCAAGCACGTTGTACATAACACCACGGTGCCACCACATTTCACAGACACCACCGCTCCACTATACTACATCACAGTAAGCGACTACAACGTAGACATTATAGACTTTGGGGCCTAGCTTCACTCACTCGCCATCATTCACTGCGTAGAGCTCTGTTGTTGTTTTTTAGGGAGAAGCATCTTAGGGTCTCAGCGTGTTGGCGTGCATCGTAGTCGGCTGCTGTTGCTGTCGTGACGGTTCATTTGTTTGAATGCAAGAGAGTCTTCGCTATTTCTCGCCACCCCCTCAGCGTTCACTACGTGGGAAAGGAGAGTGAACTGGCTTTGGCGCGCAATCGTTTATTGGCCACCCCGTAAGTATAGGCGGTAGATATTGACAGGCAATATAGTGCCAGTTGGAGATTTATCTTGTGCGTAGTTGAACCAAAAACATTCGCATAGCGTGCGTTAATTAAAAGTAGACTGCGAAGTGTTTTTGCTTTGGTTAGACCCATAAACACTTCGTGCTCGCCCCTGCCCAGATTATACGTTAGTAGACCTAGAACACCCTTCCCTACATACCACTTCGCCACTTTTTTTTACATTGTGAATGTGCTGCGCTCCCATCATTTCACCTTGCTGTGGTTTGTCGCAGTGACCTACGTCATACTTTCAAACATGTAATTCAATTTGTTTCACCGTCTCGCAGCTACGTTACTGCTGCACGTTTCAGACTCATGTATTGCATTCTCTTCCTTTTTTTGTTATGCTCCCCTTACTCAATGCTCTCCGAGGAGCCTGCAAGGTACTTGTAAATAAATAAATAAGTGCTACATTAGCGCCACCACAAAAAGCAAAGGCAAGCATCGCCGCGTATGCGCGATTCTCCCACGGTGCCATCTCTGGTTTATTTGTCTATATTCTTTGTCGACATACGGTGTCTACATTCAGACGCATTTCCTCACGAATACATCCGCAGTGAATGCATGGACAACATATTCTGTGTAAAACACCTTGTATGCAAAACTATCTCTGTATGGGCAAACGAGGCTTTCTTGCAGCACAGTTCAAACCACAGTTTTTATATTCAGCTTGCGGAAGAACGAATGTACAGCAGAGAGCCAGATCTCCCACTCAAGTCTCTAGCTTTCATCGGGTACCGTTGTGCCTTGGCAAAGCGTACATAATAAAACAAAATTTTCATGAAATGTTGAAAGGAACTCATGCAAGTATGCCTACAGGGGTTACTCCAACCGTAGGATAAATTAAACAAATTGTTTAAACGCTTACGTACAACATGAACTTTGCAAGTATCGTTGGAAAGCTATCAAAGTGAACTCTTTCCCATTCAATGGCCGCTGCTGACGCTCTTGCGATCAAGTATTTCACTTACGTAATTGTTCCTGTGCACGTATTATGTGATGCAGGTGGTCATGGCGGTGACAAAGCCGGCGTTCAGCGCAGTCGCTGCACCTGAGGTTCGTATAGATATTTTTTATTAAAGCAGTACACTATTTTTAAAAGGGTTTTAACTTGCGCTTACTGATGCGCATCAAAGGCGAGGACAAAATAAGGAACGCAGAGGACCAGACGAGGCACAAGCTAACAACAGTTCATTGGTTAAAATTGTGACCCTCCTTATACCACCATCTAAATCTAATTGTCTGTCGCTCTTGTCTTTGCTTTGCTTCTTAATACGCAATCAGTCACAACCACGACGTCAGACGTCGGTATAAATAAGGTTAAATTTCTCGCCAATAAACTTGTTAGTTTGCGCCTCGTCTGTACAACCTTGTTACTTCTTCGCATTATTCGAAGGTCACAGGTTTGGTCCCTCCCCCCGCAGAGTCATCTTTTCATCCACATTTATTTCTACATATTTACATTACAATAACTTCCAATAATATTTTCTATACTTTCCTTGGCATAATTGCCTGTTAGATCTCATTATTATGGTGCCTAACAAGGAAAAACGAGGCCTTGAATATACACAGCGCTTTCCTCCATTCTTGTGTCGCCGTGTTTTGTGCGCATTCATCGCCATCAATTCATCGAGCCTCAGCATGTTTTATACAGCTGCGGCGTTACTGTGCACCGATTTTACACATAAGGCGTGGCTGATCTCCCTACATAAAAATTGGTATAACACGAAAGTGAAACGTGTCTTTAGGAAGGTATTTCATTCATTTCATTTCCTTTCATTTCATTTTATTTATCCTCAGGGCCATATGGCATTATAGAGGGGAGCGGAAATAAAGTTTACAAGGAAAAGGAAAACACAGCATGAGAATATACAGCATAAAAATACATATTATACAGCAGAATGTACACCAGAGAAAATACAGCATGAGAATAAACAATGCAACAAACATAAAAATAAAAAAAGTAAAGAAAAACTCCTGATTATACAGTAGTAGCTGTGCAATGACGGTGAACATAATACAGTTTTGAGTAACGTTTAGCTCATACAATATTGAGTAAGGTTTGACGAAAAGTATTGTTATTAGTAATAGTGACGATGTCTTCGGGAAGGTGGTTCCAATCTACTGATGTACGAGGTATAAATCATCGAGAAAAACACTGGGAGTTGCAGGATGCGATTCCAACCTTATGATGATAGTCGATGCGAGGGGATATGTACTGAGGATTGAGGATTAATTGGTTATGTAGGGTGGAATGATAGAATAATTTGTGAAATGTACTCAAACTAGATATTTTCCGACGGGATACAAGGGACGGAAGGCCTAGGCTGGATTTCGTTGAACTGATACTGGCGATGCGATTGTAGTTACAAAGTATGAAACGGGCGGAGTTATTCTGTACGCGCTCAAGTGAAGTAACCAGGTTATCGTGGTAAGGATCCCACACTGATGATGCATATTCAAGTTTAGAACGTATTAATGTTTTGTACAACAGAAGTTTTAGTGCAGAAGGTGCTTTTGAAAAGTTACGACGTATGTAGCCTAACATGCGATTAGCATTATTAGTAATGTATGCGATGTGGGGTGCCCAAGATAAATCAGATGGGATAAGAATGCCCAGGTATTTATACGAGGAGGCTGGATCAAGCGGGAAGTTGCTTAAGTAGTATGTTGGTGGGGTGTTAGCAGATCTAGTTACGCACATTACCTTACATTTAGCGATGTTTAAGTCCATTCGCCATGTGCTGCGCCAAGCTGCTACTTTGTTAAGATCAGATTAAAGGTTTAAACTGTCATTATTACTAGTTATTTCACAAAAAATGACCCAGTCATCTGCAAAAAGATGAATGTTAGAAGAAAGTGAAGACGTGAGGTCATTAACATAAATTAGAAACAAAAGTGGACCAAGAACTGACCCTTGCGGTACACCCGAGTGGACCGCAGCAGACGACGAACTGTGATTGTTAGAAGTAACATATTGAACGCGGTTAAACAAGAAACACTCAATTCACTTTAGTAAACTATTGTCGATATTTAGTAGGTTCAGTTGGAACAGTAGTAGTTCGCGACAGACATTATCGAAAGCCTTACTGAAGTCTAAAAAAATGCAATCAGCACATGATGAATGGTCTAAAATGTGATGCAGTTTGTGAGTGAACTATATGAGCTGTGTTTCGCATGAAAAATGCTTGCGAAAACCATGTTGTGCTGGTGTAAAAAAAGAATTCGATTCAAGGAAGTTAATGAGGTTGGTGAAAATGACATGTTCCAATAATTCACAGGAAGTGCTTGTTAACGAAATAGGTCGATAAATTTTCGGAGAGTGTTTATTGTCTGACTTGAAAATTTAGACCACCCTCCCGATTTTCCATTGTGTTGGAATAGTTGATGTATCTAAGGACTGTTGAAAGATTTTTGTTAGTGTCAATGAACTGTAAGTAATGGTGCTTTTCAGAAATTTGGTATCAATATTGTCATGGCCAGGGGATAGTGAATAGGCAAGTTATCTACGAGTTTAGCAATACCGGAATGATCAATAGAAATTGGTGGCATGGCAATATAATTGAAGTTTTGCACATGGGTTTGGATGACGTTAAGAACTCGAGAAAAGTTGTTGTTAAAAGTGTCATTAAGTAGATCGGCGCACATGTCAGTAGGAACTGGATTGTCAAAATCATCTACTAGAACTATGGTGTTATCTGGTAAAGGGTTAATTAAGCGCCAAAATTTACGTACATTATTCGTTCGAGAAAGGAAATGTAATTTAGACAATTTTAAGGCGGTAAGCTAAGCGATGTGCGCTGCTTTGTAAATCGCCCAACGCTCTTCAGAAGGCGCTAGTTTTGCTAACCTGTAAAGTCGTTTTTTACGGTTAGATAGGCGTTTGATGTAGGTGTTGTACCATGGTGCCTGGTGATTACAAATGATGGTTCGGTTAGGAATGTATTTCTTAGTAAGTTCGTCTACTTTTGCAGCAAAAATATCCCAGTTCGATTGGACAGAGCGATCACTGAACTGGATAAAAAAAGGAAGCAACGGAGTTCGATAGTTCGTCATTAATGGCATCGAAATTTGCATTACTGTAATCGACTATGAGTTTTTCACTTTGGTTCGTTTTGGGGGTTCGTTTGGTTCGTTTATTTGAGCGTTTATTGTGCATTTTTTCAGAAAGAGCAAGAAATGGAGAGTGCACGTTAGGAACGGCAAGCATGCACCTCAAAACTTGCAACGCACACTTCAAGCAGAAAGCACGCATGAAATTAGCATATACAGGACGAGCGTGGACTAACAACTGTCACAGCGCGACACATAAAGCGTGCGGTTCAAACAGAATGAAACCCGTAAGAAACGAGCGTACAAGTACACAGAGAACAAGCCCGAACAACTGTCGAAACTTCCTGTTTCGTGTGTCAGCAGCGCGCTCATTTCGTAAACGCTGCCGCGCACTGTAGGAATTCGCCCTTTACCAAATTACGTGCCTGATTAGCGTGCTAGCAGCAAAAACAAGGCTTCGTGGAGGTGACGACTTTAGGATGTTGCTTGATGTGAAACCACGGAAGGGGGGTTTCTCGATGGCAAGGGGGGAGGGGACTGTTCAAGAAGTCGGGCGTAGAGAGAGGACTGTCTCAATAAAAAAATAATGTTATCAGATGGCTCGCCGCATATTGGAGGTATGCACCTGCTCGAGGATTATACAACCTGAAATTCAGTAAAAATGCACTTGAATCGACGAACGAGCAATATTGAAGGAGACATAAAGGGCTGGTAACTATTAAAGAGAAAATATGAGAGAGAAGCAATTCTGCGCCTGTTCTGGAAACAAAGAGCACCAAATAACTTTGGCCCTTGTATTCGTCGGACAATGAGGTCAAAATCAAGAGAGTTCGCTAGCAGAAAAGACGAGCACGCATTCCATTTGCGAGCTATTTTCTATTTCTTCATTTTTACAAATTCCACAAAATGGTTTCCAGAGTGAAAAAAAAGCCGTGTGCAGCTTGACAGCTTTTTAAAACTTTTACGTATCATGTATTTCTAATGGTTAAAAATAACTGTTTATACGGAAACAGAAAATAACAAAAAGAAGAGCACTCTCACTGCTTAATTACCCTTTTAGATGACTTGTTATGACAGTGGTGGTGTGCATTGTCAGGGCTCTAACACCACGTGGAAAAGAATATTTCCGGACACCCCCAGCTTTTTTCCATTCCTTTGTGCTGCAAGCCACGCCCATGAAAAATGCGAAGAATGCAGCTGTTTACACTCGCAAGCCGCTTGCAATGGAACTAATGCTCTTTTGTGCAAATAAGTTCTGCGCTATCCTTCGAGTTCGTGGAAGAACATGTTTAGAAAGAAAAACTGACAACATTCCAATTTTTCGGCAAGTAAACAGCTTCTTTCCAAGAAATCTGTATGGATTCTCTTGGGGCTTAGTGCTACAAGCAGGTTGTTGACAACTTATCTTTCTCTCTAGTGTTGCTTGCGTTATTCTTGTATTTATTCATCGTGGCTGCATTTTGCTCGGTGCTTTCACAGTGTTCAGTCTGCAGTGACTTCTCGACTCGAGAAAGCGGTCGTACAACCTTCAGCACGCGCAGTAGGTACAAGGATATATATTATTTGCGTGGTGGTGTATTTCTGTGTTTCGTATTGCAAGTCCCGTTCGGGCAAAACGTTCGGTGTTTCTTTTCTTTAATGCTGAAGCAATACTGAGCTGTGCGCTAAAAGACAAAAGAATACGGCGAGACACTACCTCATCATCAAGGACAAGTATGCATCAACTGTCGTATGTTGCAGACTTTTCCCCGGTGAAGACTGCCCGCATAAGAAAAAAAAATTGCCCGCAGCTTCCCTCGGGGGAACACTGAGGAGGATGCGGAGCATATAATTGGTTAACGGGGTGTTAAAGTGCAACTTACTTGGGTCGATGGCTAAATTGGTTAACGTGGTTGTGAAATGGGGTGTTAAATTTCGACTTACTTGGGTCGATGGCTGAATTGGTTAACGTGGTTGTAGGAGGGGGTGTTAAATGAGTGAACACGTACACACGTATGCGAAAGGGCGGCGCTGGTCGAAGGGACGTCGATCATTGTGTTTGTGGATTCGTTGGCATTCATTTCACGGCGACTTCGGACGTCGACGCGCCGTACAAACCAACGGACGAGCGGCAACTGAGCGAGCGAGCGCCGACCTTGAGTATATATACAGCGCGACGGCGCATGCGCTGTCAGCTGTCGAATGTTCTCGAAGGAGAAGCGCGCGCGCGGCACAGATGGCGACGGCGCGACGGCGCATGCGCTGTCAGCTGTCGAATGTTCTCGAAGGAGAAGCGCGCGCGGCGCAGATGGTGGGCGACGGCGCGACGGCGCATGCGCGCGCGTCAGCTGTCGAATGTTCGAGAAGCGGTGCGGACGGCGCGGACGGCGCACTACAAGGCGCGAGTATAAGATGCTTCCGCATCTAAAATTTTGTCCTGACTCTAAGCTTGATTTTTTCGAGGGCCATCCTTCCTACCTAATTCCAAGTGCACAGAAGCCTCGTAACGATCCTGATTCAAGAGCTTCACCCCTACGACAAGCATCAAGGAAGCGAAAAGCGGAGACGAACGAACCAGATCTGGATGTTGTGACTTCAGAGGATGCTATCACTATACAAAAAACAGTGTTTGCCCGCAAGCAATGAACAGCAATGCTCATCGCATGGGTCGATACCTGGGTATAATAGGAAGATTACGCTCCCAAGTGTCTTACGTTGTTTAAATCGTGAAAATGTGCAGCGATTTATGAAAGAAGAGGAAAAGGCGTCCAAATACTATCGCGCTGCAAGCACCACGTGTGTGTTAAAACACAGATGCACCGGAGGAGAGAAAAGGCTGTGGCGAGAGGCGTGTACTACATTAGATGCCCCGACTCCACGCACGCGTTCGCGCGCGAGATTCTACGCGCTGGCGCGCTCATGCGTTTGGGGCGCCTGTGAACGGGGAGGGCGAGCAACCCCATGAGAGGCGCGCGAACGCTCACCGCCCCGCGCTCGACTTGCGCAGCCCAATGTCGCTAGACCACACTGGCCAGAACTGCCTGACTACAGACACACATGCGCACTACTAACAGGCCGCAAAATAGCTACTAAAACGCATAAAAGCATTTCTTTTTTGTTTTGAGACGCCGAAAAAACTGTTTCTTGTCAACGCGAACTATCGACACGACTTGACACACACACACACAGCAGCCGAGCCTAGCCACGAGCCGAGCCGAGCATCCGAGCCAAGTCGGCGGTTTTGTTTACTCGGTAGCGCAGTATTTCGACATCGCCTCCTCTGGTTTTGTTTACCGCTCTTTTCAAGCCCGCTTCCGTTTATCCTGCTTCATCGAGAGAAAATGGTCGCAACGCTGACTCGCAGCCATCTGCTCCTGCTAGCTACGCGAGTAGCGAAGGCAATCGTCAGAAGGCGGCAGCGAAGGCAACGAGAGCACCGTTGCTGGGTGCGGCCTGTCTTCTTGGCGCGAAGACAGGAAGGCCTGTACCACACAGCCGTGAGTATCGTGTTGCTATTTCGCAGTTATGCTTAGCCCTATTATTGTAGGCATGGTTAGCTGAGTTGGTTAGTCACAACGGGAATTTTTGTTTGTGTTTTCTGAAAGCTGTATAGCGTCATGACCAACAGTGGGGTGCACACGTTGTAAGCGCTCGCTTCTCGTCTGTTGTCGGCGCTTTGTTTGCGCGAGCGAAGCATTCCGCCGCCTTGTAACCCGCAGCTACCGTGTTCCTTTTTGCGCAAAAGAGGTTAAACAATGTGTGCCGCGCTAAGAAAACGTTTAATGCGCTTGGTATAAATTAAAATAAAATTCCAGAGTGCTCTAGATGCTCCATTTTATTCACCAGATTTTGTAGCTGCGACATGAGCTAGCTCCCTTAAAGATGGTACCTGTGCATCTTATAAATGCATGCTGAATTATCTACCCTTTTCATAGCCCGTTGGAGCTGGCTTACCCGGTGTACAAGTAACTAAAATGGTTGTGTCCATCTTCAACAGTACACTTTATTTCTCCCTACAGATGCGTCGAATGCGGGAAGGCGACCAGCAGTTTTTTTTTAAGTTTTACCGCATGTCACCCGCGCTGTTCGACAAGTTGCTGGGCTTTGTTGCTGCGGACTTGACACGGCAGCACTTCATACGAGAGCCCCTGGAGCCAGGCGAAAGGCTTGCAATAACCTTGAGGTTGGTACAGGTTGCCTTCTGATGCTGATGCAAGAACATAAACATGTCAGTGAACAGATCATAGAAGCATACGTCAGCTTATACAAATGGCTTTTGCATTGTGAAATGGCGAAATGGGCGTTGCAATCATTCATGCTTTCTCACATTGGCCAAGTCTTCAAACTTTTTTAATATAGATGCCCCTTCGTGTCAGAAAGCAATATTGCCATTTGCTTGTTACCTAAAGAGGCAATACTGTTCAGAGTTTGCATGTTATCAAACACTTTTGTTGCAGTTGTGCTGGCCATGTATTGTGAATCGGAGGAGAAATTACTTTTTCTGTGTTGCAGCTACCTGGCTTCAGGGCTGGACATCTGCAATGTGGCCCTCGCCTACCGTGTCGGCATTGAAACTGCTCGGAGAAGCATTCACGTGACCTGTAGAGCCATTTGGGCTCGTCTGAAGGACCACTTTATGAAGGTGGGTAACGTCAGAGCCTGTATAAAATTTTGTTTCTGTAAATGGTACACTTCATATCTGCAGTACAAACAATTCCTTCGAAGACTCTGTTTAAATAAAAAAAAAATTTATTATTGACAGTGCCTAAGGCAATTGTGATTAGCAAATACAATATATCCCTATGGGCTTTGAAAGCCTGGTGAACTATGTCTATTTGATTACTCTGGTTTTCAAAATGCAGTAATCACACCTTTGTGTTGTCGAAATAAAAAATGGGGTGGTAAAATGCACTGCGTTGACCGTGTACAACTGGGCAACAAAAGTGACACCATGCCTTCAGCATGATTGGAAGCTTACACCTTGTACAAAATTTGGTTCACCATGCCGTGGATCCATGCCCAAAGAGCATGCACAAGAGAAAAGTGAATGTCATTTTTTCACATTCCACCTCACAAAGATATTTAGCTAAAAATAGGTCTGTTCGGCCTACAAGTTTGTTCCTGGTTGCCAATTTATTCCAGGTACCAACCAAGGCTGACTGGGCCGAGATTGCTGGCGACTTCACCCGGCGTTGGCAGTTCCCAAACTGTTTGGGGGCTGTTGACGGGAAGCACGTCGCCATCACCTGCCCGCCGAAATCTGGAAGTGCCTTCTTCAATTACAAGGTAAGTCAGTCTAGCCATTTATGCACGTATACTGAAACGAACAGCATTAATGCGGGAGGGGTAGTGTGCCCTTGTCTGCTGGAGAATGTGCGGTGACAACATAGACAGCGAATGTGCACCACCCATTTGTAGGGGTGCGGTGCCAGTAGCGTAACTGTGACAATTAAAAAAGAAATGTTGCTAAGTGCAGTGGTATAAAAAGCTTCCAAACTCTGTAATGCAGGAAGTTGCCTAAAATTCTTCACCCCTTTCTTAAATTATCTTCTAATTTAAAATGCTTGGACAACGTCCAGAGCCTTGCCCTGCAATGCTATAATTTTTCTTTTCTTATGTACCACTTTTGAATGGTGCACATGGGCTCCAGAAAGCAGGGGAGAGAGGGAGACAGAGAAGGGGACTGAGCTCGCAGTTTGCCAAAACGAAGAAATACAGCCCCGTGGTCTATGTCGTTTTGCCAGAATACTTCATGTATGCAGTATTCTTCCAGTGCTGCGGCAGGTACTTATGACAGCTTGATTTGATGTTTACTTTGAAATTTAATTTCAACAGAGGTGTTTTTCAGAGCCCTTACGGCTAAATTAAATTATCACTGTGCATGCCAGAAATCTTTCACAATGAGCTGGTACAAATAAATGCGTGGCCAGCATAGGTGATTTTGTAAATTTTGTCATACTTTTTCTTTGTAATCGCTTATTATTGTAGGTCCCACCTACACATACAACTTTACATGTGCTAATGTTTGGTCTGACGCCTACTGCTGCAGGGTACTTTCTCCATTGTGCTGATGGCCGTGGTCGACAGCTCTTCGAAGTTCGTGCTGGTCGATATTGGGGCAGAGGGCCGCCAGAGTGACGGCGGAGTGTTCAAGAACACGAAGTTTGGGAAGGCCCTAACCGAAGGGCAGCTTGACATCCCCTCACTGGGGCAGCTCCCAGGCACCACAAAGGTGGCGCCGTACGCTTTCGTCGGGGATGAAGCGTTCCAGCTGCGGCGCGACTTTATGCGCCCTTTCCCTGCTAGACTCCTTGAAGATGAACGAAGAGTGTTCAATTACAGACTAAGCCGAGCACGGTATGATATCAGGCACTTTCTTTGGGTATGCTGAGCTTGCCATAATCAATGTTATACAAACACAGAAAGCACTTGAAATAACGTTTAATGCACACTTCGCAGCAAGACATCGATGAAGAAAAATAAAAACAATGAACACAAAATGCATAGCTTAAAAACAGTGGCTCTAATTTCACAATGTAGTGCATATAGTCAACCCCGTAGCTCAAGAAACAGTGGCTCTAACTTGCGGACAAAGCAGCTGAACAAAAACAGTTCAGAGGAAAAACATCTAAAAACAGAAGGGGCACATAAAAAGCTCACCACATTTAGTACAAACCATCATTATGACAAAACGATCTCGCAAGCACAAGTCAAATTGAGGTGTGCACCGTGCACAATGTTTGTGACCCCATCTCAATAACAAGTGTCCTTTACCCAGCTCAGAAAAATAGGGCATGCGTAGCAGCTTGTGCGACTTGTGATTAACCTTACATTACAAACATAAATGCTAATTTGAATTAGCGGTTCACGTTGCTTCTCTAGAAGGCCGTACAGAAATAAGCGCAAAGGATTTCTTTATGTACAATTAATGAGCATAGGGCTTTTATTCTAAAATACTTACGGTAACCGTCTTGAAACAAAAATTGGCAATGCTTATTTATAAACAGGTACGAACTGATCGCACAGGGTTTTATCAGAGGCACCTCCCGAGAGATCACAGTCACAACCTACGGCACAGGGTGTATACATATGAGAAACCACGTACAAATTACGGCACACAAAAACTATTGTATCAAATTTCGCATTTCTTGAACGAACAACCGATTGTAGCTTCTCTAATTGACAATACAGTCTCATATGGCATTTTTAAAAAGAAGATACAGGAACACTTCCTATTTACACAAACGTAATCACCGTCACCATCTTTGTCTCATATTCCCTGAAGTATTTTCTTGTATATATCACAATAAGGTTTGCTTATGTTATCTAAACTGTGTTTCATTTATCGATCAAACATATTCCTTATTGATGTTGCTGTCTCTTGATTGTTGAAACCTTGTAATCAAGTGTAAAGTTTCTTCAGGTATTTTACATGTCTTACATTAGTGTTTGTTTATGTCCTCTACAGTTTGCTTCATTTGTCGGACACGCATATGCTTTATAGATTTCATCTCCTGCGCAAATTTTCGCTCATTTATGTTTTCCTGTACATGTTTTGCATGTAGAAACATATTTATGCTTAATTTCTTATTGACTCGTTACTTTACACTGAGCACTGTGTTATTTTGGTGGGTTTTGGGTTTACAGGGGGCAGGCGCTTTGTCAGGCTTTTATGCCTTTTCGCCGGTCCCCTAGGCAAATTGTACCTTTCTTTTTTTTTTTTTGCTTTTGCCTGAAATAATCTTCAACTTCAACTTCAAAAAAACGCAAGCTTATGAGCACTGTGCCCATTTTACGTTGCCATTCTTGTAGCTGCAGTTTTAAAGAATAGTCTAATGAATCGGCTTTGAAAGGTGGCTGCTTCTAAAACCTGTTTTGTACTATTATTTCATGTTACCAGGAGGTGTGCTGAAAACGCCTTCGGCATCACATCGGCCAGGTGGCGCATACTGCTCCGCACCATTCAGCTTCTCCCCAAGAATGTGGATTATGTAGTGAAGGCAGCATGTGTACTGCATAATTTCTTAGCGATCCTAAATGAGGAATCGGACCAGATACTCGACCAAGAGGACAGGTTCGGAAATGTGGTTCCAGGACGGTGGAGGCAGGGCATCCAGCAGACGTCGGGGCAGGGGCATGTGGACCCCTGCTATTTCCCGCTTCAGGGATCCCAGTCACGGAACTTCAGTGCAGATGCTGCGGATGCCAGGACGCTTTTCTCGGCCTACTTTTGCAGCAGCGCTGGAGAGGTACCGTGGCAGTGGCACCAGCCCGGAGTCTCCAAACAAGGGGCCCTGAAGCGCTTGGAAGAGCAGGGGCTGCACCCATTTTGCTGAAGGTAAACTTCTCCTTTAATAGCAAAGACACCCTGAATCATGTTTAGCCATGTAATGTTGGCCCACTCATATTGCACCATGCCTCATATTGCAACATGCCTCAATCTCTATGCCCACGCTTTGTCAGCTCTAAGGACAAGAAGCACCACACTTCAGCTACTGTTAAATTGCTGGATCACTTCCAGAATCTTCATGCGCATGCGCAAGTGGTCTTCCTCTTTTACTTTTCTCATTGATTTCACGAGCGACAATGCAAAATAATGATGGTCGTCCTGGTCCTCTAGACTGTTTGTAAGTTTTTCAAGGTGCTCTACAAGTAAACTGTCATTGTCGTCTTTCTTTTGTCTTTTTTTGGGTGGCTGCATCACAGACATGCTGGCAAGGCTGGACCTCTGGCTTTCCAGTGACGTTGCCGCCAACCCAAGCGCTGACGCAGTTCCCAGCGGTGATGGTGCCGACTCACTTGACTGCGTCGCTTCAAGGGATGACATTTCTGGTTCCAGTAGCGACGGACTACACTCAACTGACACCGCCGGCGCTGGATAGAGATCGACGGGGTCATCAGTCTGATTTAACTCGGTGGTGTCAAACTGGCTCGGACACATATCTCTAAAAAGGGTTTCCGGGGTCTCCTGCCGTGCCACCTGTTGAACATCCTTTCTTTGTTTCCTCTGGGACTCAAAATTTCCAGAAGTCCTGCACAGCAAAAATGAAGGTGTATGTATTAGGGTATAGGTGTGTAAAAAAGTGTCAATGTTTGCCCTGAAAGATGGCAAAATATTCCCACTGTTAATAAATGTATGCTTCTTACAACCATAGTTTGTGTACTAGCACACTCATTGCTGCATTGTGTTATACAGAACGCCTCATGGATCTCGCATGCCATTCTGAGTTCCTTTTTTAACTTGCGGCTGCCGGCAGACCCTTTCAGCAAGTTAGTGTGTTTACACAGGCGATCGTTAATGCAACGTCAAACATGCCAACATTCCCATTGTTAATAAATGCATGCTTGTTACACTACAGCATAGTGTGTGCGAACACTATAATTGTTTTGTTTTTAATTGTAAGGGGGGGAGAGGGAAAGTAGATTTCTTTGTCCAGTTCAGTAGGGCTAGCCTTCCATCCTAGGCATCAGCCAGGTGCCTTTGGGTCCTAGCAGAGTCTTCGGCTAACTGAATGTCCCAGAGCTGATCTGCCGGATCTGAGCTGAGGAGCAGTCTCCCACTGCTCATCACTAACAATGATGTGGTTCTAAGAGATAGCTCGAAGCAATTCCCATAATGTATGTGCAAGATCTGCCCCCTGTTTGCATCCTCTACAGCTGTCTGAAAGATGTCCAGCATAATGACTGTATGCAACAGGGTTTGGGCACCTTTGGCACCACTTGTACATCTGAGTAGTGTAGAATTTCTATACGCTTCCAAGAACTGAAAGGGAATCACTTCTGCATCTGGACAAAACTGCTTCTCTAATGTGCGGCCCCACCAATCACTGTGAGCAATAAAATGCTCACTTTTGTTGACTTCAGCGAGACATAATCAAGCAAGTTTTAATTACTGTAGGTTTCCACTTTTAGAGCATCCCTAGTTTAAACCTCGCATTACACCGCACGTTACAGATGCGGTTTTGGTACTGTTGCAAGCAATTTTTAGCTTTCAATAATCAAGACTATTCTGGTGCGGGAACGTGGGGCACGGCGCAAAAGTATGCACATTGGGTGTGTACAGTGTGTACACATACGCAAGAAGCACTCTTTGTGCGTTCTTACCTTTACTCGTCGCGTTTCGTGTAAAATTTTGTGGCGTATTAGCAACTTTCGCCAGCATTCCCGAAAGCGGCAAGGCTCACAATCACAAGCTACTTTATTCAACGCGAAAAATACGCGAGGTTTTCTCTTTCGCTAGTTCGTAATGCCAATAAAAGCGTCAATAAACTTACTCTCGGAAGGTCATGGTGTCGCGCAGGAACAACAGCTGCTCGTAAAAGGGCCACGAAGCCGGCTGCACTGGACTGTCGGCAGGCGGGTTCCCTTCATCGCCCTCATCTTCGGTGTCGGCGTCTTCCGTGCCCATGCCGCTTTTCTTTTTTTTCTGGGCTAGCACGAACAGCCTTCGGAACTTGTCCCGCAAAAACTTCCAGCGCTTTTGCAGCGCAGTGATGCACTCTGCGTAGACGAAATGAAATATCAGCCACTGCTTTCAACACAACCTGTCAAGCCGGCGGAAACGCGCCGTACGTACCTTTGCTGGCCTTCCCCTGATACATTATTTGACCCACTTCTTTCCACAGGGCCTCTTTCACTTGCCGATTCTTGTGGTCCTTGTGCGTGGCCAGCCACAAGGACGTCCGGCTGGCCACACAAGAGATTAGTTTTTCGTTTTCGATCGCCATCGCCGACAACTTGCAGAGGGCGGCCATTGCGGCTGAGAGACAAGAGGAGCGGAAGCCCGCAGCAGCGGCGTTTGATTGGCTGCTGCCGAGGGAGCAACTTCCGGCGCGTGTAAAAATATCTGGCATAGCCAGATCTTTCCGAACGCGCGCGCTTCGCCTGGCGCGCCGTCTCCGGCCGTCACGAGGTAGCGCATAGGCGCATGAGCGCGTGGAATCTCGCACGCGAACGCGTGCGTGGAGTTGGGGCTTAAGAAGCAAGCACGCAGGTGCAGTCTGGCCCGGCCATGGCGGGACGGGTCTAGCTCATCTTGCGCCCGCTCTGGCTCCACTGCTTCCCCCGGGACAAGTACTTTTAAACGCATTTCTACGCGGTACAGTAGGCCGTACATAACGCGTTTCGTAGCTGCGCATCACATGTCCAATTCAGAATTTTTATTACGACTAGCTATTTCACCACATATCTGAACAGTTTGCCATATGAGGGCAAATCATTCGTGAAGTATAGGCCTCAATACTGTCCGTGAAGGCTGCCAGTTTGACTCGCCTGAAATGAAAAAGGTCGCTGATTCTGTTCATAAGAGGCAATCCCAAGCCAGATTTTAAAAGCTGACGTATCGGTCCACCAAAGCACACATAATTTAGGTGTAAATTCCTTTAGTGCATCTTTAGTGCTTTTAGTGGCTGCAGTCCAAAGACCCGGTTAGAAAAGCAACAGTTTACGACACAAACGAAATATGTATTCCCAGCAAAGGCATAACACAAACTTGCACACTTGGCAGCTTGTAATTACAACTCGGAAAGTCACTTGGAAACTGCGCAAGAATACTAAACAGTTCCAAATATTCACCCCACGCGTGTACTCCCGCAATTCTTTGAACGTGTCTCCAAAATCTCTCTTCAATGAAACAATGAAACGAACTCCCAAGCTGCTCGTCGTCGCGGCGACACCCTTCAACGAAGTACTCCAGCGGCGTCTTAACTCGATTCTTCAACATCGACTGACTGCACTAAACGACCCACTCACACTGCTCAAACATCACAACTTCTCGGTCGAATTCACCACTCGTCCTACCCTCCGACACCACTACTTTGGATCCTTACTGGTTTCGCGCACATTCCAAGTAATTGCAACAGCTAGGAAACAGGCTTTTGTCTCACCAATTCGTGTGCGGAGACAATCGCGCCCATAAGAGGCCCCGCTTCGATGTCTCGATTTTTCTCATCTGTGCTGGTAGGCTGTCGCTTTCGCCTGTGTATAGAATAAGGGCGAGCCCTGGGCACCTCGTGATGCATGTTTTCTTGTTTTATTACACGCGCCCGTGAATGCACTTTTTGGCAGGGGATTGGATGCTGTCCTCTGGAGGCGGCAAAGCGCGTCTGCTTCAGCTCTCGTTTGTGACAAAAATATGAGCCCTGTTATGAATATTTTGCATCTCGATACGCTTCTTGGAACTGTACATCGCAGGAGAACACGTTGTGCTTCAATGCAGCGTCATTTTTCGCGTTGGAGGTGCTCAGCGGCACACAATAGCTTCTTGGCGTCACACCCCTTAAAAAAGCGTCTTCCACTCACGCGTGCTCGAAAGAATCGTAATAGATAAAAAAAAACTGGGGCAAATTGCCCCCCAAACATATTCAAACACACAGAAAAAAATGGGAAGATCTCATGCACAGTGGAAATCAATTATATGTGAAGCACGAATGAGAAATGTTGATATGTCACTTTAAAATCAGCACAACGTAACGAGGTGCAGGTAAATGATGCCGTGCATGACTTTCGTGTCATGATTATCATGTTTGGATGTGTCGTTTACCTTCGTCATCTATTCACGTCCCGTCATACCAAATTCAGTATATGTGGAGCTGGGGACACGGCCGCGAGCACGCTATGTGCGTGGTATGTTGTCATGTTCTTACATGACACACGTGTCACGAATATCATGTTTGCACCAGTCATATGTTCCCTCATTTATTGACGTCACGTAACACCAAACTCGTTATATGTGGAGTTAGCAAAATGGCGGCTAGCGCAGCGTGAAGGGCCCAATATACTCCAATGTAGCGTTGATGCGCGCGCACGCTGGGCACAGTGACGCTACGTTAGAAAAACGCGAACACTCTATCATCTGACACCAGGCACGACCAGCGTCCGTCGGCGCGGCCCGATGCAACCGGCGTGAATTGCGACATGCACCGTTTTGCATGTCGATGCGTTACCCAGACAACACTGCGTCTCCCTCTTTCCGTGACGGAGGGACGCCGGCCGCGCTGAAACGCTCATGCGTCAAAGCAACGCAGCGCGTCGCGCGCCTGCGAGTATATGGCAGGACCGACACCTGGCGAGGCAACGACGGTGTGACGCGACAAAAGAAACGCCGGTGAGCACGCGAACCACGTCACGTCGAAATGTATTGGCGGCTTGACTGTCGCATCTAGTCATCTTCTCACATGACATGCATCTCATGATTATCATGTTTGCACAAGTCACATACCTTCGTATTCCATCGGCATATGTGAAGCTAGCAAAACGGCCGTGAGCACATCATCAGTGTGGCAGGTGGTCATGTTGTTACATGACACGTATGCCGGGATTTACATGTTCGGATGTGTGATTTACCTATGTCGTCCATTCGCGTCGCTTAATAGCGAGTTTGGTACATGTGAAGCTAGCGAAACGACTGCGAGCGCATCATGAGCATAGCATGTAATCATGTTGTTACATGACACGCATTTCATGGTTATCATGTTTGCACCAGTCACATACCTTCGTCGTCCATTACACGTATTGCAATACCAAATTTACTATATGTGACGCAAGCGAAATGGCCGTGAGCGCATCATGAGCGTGGCAAGTACTCATGTTGTTGCATGACACGCATGTCATGATATTCATGTAAAGGTCTGTCGCTTGGGTTCGCCATGCAATCAGGCAATAATATATCCGTTTTTCAGCATGCCATGTGAACTAAACTACCGCAGAAGCTGCAGAACCATGAATTGTGAATCACGACATTCATGACATACATATCATGATTTTCATGTGATTACTAATCAAATATGTTCTTCATACAGTCATGTTATGCGATAACCAGTTTGGTATTGTTACCATTATCAAAACGGCCAGGAGAGCTAAAAGTCGTAGGCGGATAGATAGATAGATAGATAGATAGATAGATAGATAGATAGATAGATAGATAGATACGCTCAAAGATGCTGAAGTTCGCTAAGAAGTGCTTCGCATGTGAAAGCACGAGAAAGGACACGAAAAAGCTCACAGACACGCACAAATCCTCACGCACCACATTGTAACATGAAGTGCCATCCGCTTTGATGGGTGAAGCGTCAGCGACCTCCCCCCGCTTCCCCCCCCACCCGCCCCGCGAAAACAGCCGAAACTACCAACCCTGCCCAGATGCGCTCGCCCATTGCCGGTGACGCGACCAGTGGTACAGTTAAAGTGGCTAGAAGAGTGTACTAAAAGGGGGTAGTGGAGGGAACGAGGCGGCGGTGCCGCATCGCGGTTGATTCTCCAGCAGGGGACAGTAGCTGTGGCACTGTAGTTCCATGGTACTGAAGATCTCAAGAGTGTCTGCATTGGGAGAGCGTGCACCCGATCCTGCGAAAGCGTGTAATTGCTCGCTTTTAGCGCGTTTCATGTGTTTATGAGCCTTTATCAGTGGACGCCCCTGCTACGCACCATGTTGCACGAGTAAATATGTAGGCACGCCGAAATGGCGTCGATACATTCACTGTTACAGGAGCCTGCTGACCCAGAAAAAACAAATATGTGAATCGAAATTTGCGCGGATTCGCCTAGCTTCTTACTCAATCAGTGCTTTGAGCTGCGCTACATCATAAGTGGCTACTGGCTAACTACAAAGAGAGGTGAAGTATAAAAACCGTCATTAAATCATACGCTCGTTTTGTCGACAGTCTCTACGATATCCGGATCACAGTGTTCCTCATATGAGCCTACATGCGCTCGATCGTTTCACGAGAAACCCGCGTATAAGTGACGTTGTCACTACATTATTCGGCAACGACTCTTTTTTTATCATGCCAATTGTTTGGAAGATAAGAAGTATTGCTTTCCGAAAGGCTTACTACATATTAAACTTATTAAAACCAACACACGAACATATTAAGAAGTGCCAATTGTATATATATATATATATATATATATATATATATATATATATATATATATATATATATATTTATATATATATATATATATAGCCCGTCTGTTAATCTGCGTAAATTCATTGTAACCAGTTATCATTTTGTATCAACAGCTTAAATTATGCTGCTTTCCAACTATTCTATTGGCGTAACGTCATTGCAAGCGAGAAAATTTATGACGATGTTTTGTATTGTAAGCGTAGTTCTATTAAGTGTCAAAATTGTAGGCAAGCAGCAGTGCCTTTTGTTTGAGAATTTTACCTTCTTTGTATATGTACACATGTAAACACACAAACACACACACAAACATATATATATATATATATATATATATATATATATATATATCATGCTATGCCCTTTAGCATATCTACTAAATTATGCGGCGCATTTCTTGGCTGACTACGTTAGACTTGAACTGGTTTTGAGACCTCATACTCGAAATGAGAAATCTAGAGTGCGCATTTGTAGAGACACGCTATATTCCGCTTCACCAACTGTAAACTATTGACGCAGGGCTACCCAGAATTTTTTTAGTGTGTGTAGTGTGCAGTAGATTGCCTAATTTTGTCAATTGGTGGTATCTGTGAATGCATGTAACTATTTTAGTATACCATGAAAAGTTGAATTACAAAAACATTTCGTGGTGTAGGTGGTTCATATTTCCTTCCTCTCCCCTCTTTACTTGTGGCTTTCTGGTTCTGTGTGCGTGTGACACAGTATTTGTTATTTAGTGTCACAGCTTTCTAAACACAGCGAACTTCCGATAAATCGAGTCAGTTATTCTGAATATTGTAGAGGCCTAACCAACGAAGAAACAGCTAAGAGAGAAGAATGCAGTATAAGACACACCCTTTCTAAATTATTTTCGATCTCTCAAAGGCTTTTATGGAGCTTAAATTCAGTAGATTAGCGCGTCATATTTCAAGGGCTATGGCATCATGTGCTAGACATGAATGATGGTCAGGCACGAATAAATCTTCATCAAGAAACCGCGATGGACGAGCCGAAGTGCATAGGAATTCCTGCACGCGGCTCTTTCAGTACTCATTCATGACTTCTTTGCGCAAACACGTACACGGACACAAGGAAAAGAGGCAAACAACACGGGCGCAAACTCACAACTCTCGCCCAACTTTCAGTGAGTTGTGAGTTTGCGCCCGTGTTGTTTGCCTCTTTTTCTTGTGTCCGTGTACGTGTTTGCGCAAAGAAGTCATGAATGAGCACCAACTCGCTGAACTTTCAGTGAGTTGTGAGTTTGCACCCGTGTTGTTTGCCTCTTTTCCTTGTGTCCGTGTACGTGTTTGCGCAAAGAAGTCATGAATGAGTACCAACTCACCCAACTTTCAGTACTGTTCTTTCAGTACTATTCGACTGCAGCGCCGCCGCTCGGGCAACGTGTAAGGGATCACGCGGCGAGGCGCGGTCACGCCACTCAACACTTCTAGTACACTCTAGCACGCTCACGCCCGTGGAGGAAGGAAAGGTAAGAAGAGGCCCTGACGTCCCTTGTTGTGAAGCCGCGATGAAGCCAGAAGTCGGCCATATTGATTGGGCAAATTCTCCTCTCTTGTTTACATATGAATTGTTTACATATGGAAAGCAGAACATATCTTTTGTTACATATCTCTTATTTATTACATATCTGAGTACATATCTCTTGTTTACATATGGGAAGCAGAAGGCACGACTTCCCCTCTGTCTCAAAAAGCACGTGGCCTGCGCGCCGTGTGCGCCGGTGCTATCCGAAACCAACAAAACGGATTTTAACACTTGTCTTGCCACAATAAGGTTGACGAAATCTCTGCGTATGGCTGTTGTACTCTTGCACTGCCGGCGTTTATGATAAACATGGCAAGTTGCACGTTAAGCTTTTTTTTGTTTGATGTGTTCTTTGTGAAAATAAAGATGATATTTCGGACATTGCCGCGCGACGAACCAGGCACCGAAATTTGTACAGCTTCTTTCAGATCACTTTTCCCCTTTTTGCGCTTCTTTTCAGGCTTTATGAAATTTTCGGTCAGGCTGTGGGCTAGGCACAGTTTTCATGGACGCTGCGAATTCGGAGTACGTATACCCACGCTCGTTCCGTGGTTTCTAGATCAGACGTCTGTTTACAACCGCCACCGGAGGAAAATCGCATAGCTAACAATGCGGCCCAAAGAATAGATGCTGTCGAACACATGCAGTACGCCACGGTTAGGTGCGAGGCCCATGAAAACGCGCACACCACCGCTGGACCGCCTGAACGGTGCCGCACCGCACTACATCAACAATAACAAAACGCCGCCATTGTGTGCAGTGATTTTGGCCGCGCGTGACGTAATTACCGCCATATTTTTATGCCTTGCGCCGGCTGGGCATGCCCTCTCCTTACCTTTCCTTCCTCCGTGGTCTATCTATCTATCTATCTTACTATCTATCTATCTATCTATCTATCTATCTATCTATCTATCTATCTATCTATCTATCTATCTATCTATCTATCTATCTATCTATCTATCTATCTATCTATCTATCTATCTATCTATCTATCTATCTATCTATCTATCTATCTATCTATCTATCTATCTATCTATCTATCTATCTATCTATCTATCTATCTATCTATCTATCTATCTATCTATCTATCTATCTATCTATCTATCTACTTCTTTTATCTCACCTGGAGGTTTCGATTATGGCATCAATATGAAAATTGGTATGGCATAACATGACTTTATGACGAGTCTGAGAGACTAGTCATAACATGAAAATACTGACATGTATGTCACCAATATCATGATTTACATTTCATGGTCTTGCTGCTCTTACAATGGTTTTGTTCACATGACAAGTTTCAAATCTGGTAAAATACGACACGACTGCATGGCGAACACAAGCGACAGACCCTAACTTGAAAATCATGACATGCGTGTCATGTAACAAGACACGACAACATGCCGTGCTCATGATGCGCTCACGGCCGTTTTTGTATACCGAATTTGGGATTACGGGACTTGAATGGATGATTAAGCTAAGTGACTGGTGCAAACATGATAATCATGATATGCGTAGCACGTAATAACACGAATACACGCCACGCACATCATGCGCTCGCGGCCGTTTCGCCAGCTCCACATATACCAAATTCAGTATCGCGTGACGTGAATAGACAACGAAGGTAAATGACACGTCCAAAGATGATAATCATGATATGCATGCCATGTAAAGCACGACTACACGCTGCGCTTATAGCGTGCTCCTGGCCGTTTTGCTAGCTCAACATACGTCAAATTTGGTATTACGTGAATTAATAGAAAAAGAAGGTAAATGACACGTCCAAACAAGATGATCATGGCATGCGTTTCATGTAAAACTTGACTACATGCTAGGCTCAAAGCACGCTCGCGGCCGTTTCACTAGCTCCACATATAGCTAAATTGGTATCAGGTGGCCTGAATAGATGACAAAGGTAAATTGAAATTGATCTCATTCTAAGTGCACACCTAAACATTGTAGAGTATGTAGAAATAGTTTGCAAGATTAGATGCAGTGACCATAGAACAGTTGTACTCATCTAAATATAAAAAAGCAAAGACAAACAAATGATACGCAAGAATCCAATTACTGAACTGGCGGTGAGAGAAAAAATACAGGAATTCTGAGTTTTGTTCAGAATCGATTCGAGGTACTAAATGAGATAACTGACGTTAGCATTGACACAATGAACGATAGTATTTCTAGTATCATCAAAAAGTGTGCAATTGAAGTTGGAGGTTCAGTCACTATAACTGGCAAACTATTTCAGGAGACGAAAAATCTTATTGAGATACGACAAACGATGAAAGCTACAAATGCAACCGAAAAATAGAGCCAGTGAGGCTTTCGAAGTTAATGAATAGGCGTAAACTAGATGACAACAGGAGGTATAACATGGAAAGAATTGAGCCGGCTGTAGAAAGTGACAAAAGCCAGTAAGCTGCGAAGGCAGGCTTGTGCATAGGCAAAGACCGGATGTATACATTGAGAAACAAAGATGACTGTCATAAACATTGTGGATAGAATTGTCTAGATGGCGGAGTAGCTTTACAGAGAGCTGTACAGAAGTAAAAATAAGCAGGATGATATTGTGAGAACCTATGATAGTTCAAGATAATTCGACATCCTACGAGTAAGGACAAGAGAAGTAGGGAAAACCCTAGACGGAATACAAAGAGGCAAACCTGCTGGTGAGAATAACGTAACATCAGATCTGCTGAAGATGGAGGACAGATTGTGCTGGAAAAACTAGCCACTCTGTTTACAAGGTGTATCCTTACGGGAAGAGTACCAGAACCTTGAAAAATGCCAACATCCTATTCATTCAAAAGGAAGTACACTTCAAGGACTTGAAAAATTACAGGCCCATCAGCTTACTGTTTGGTCTCTACAAACTATATACAAAAAATAATGGCTAATAGAATAAGACAATACTAGAGTTCATTAGGCCAAAGTATAAAGCCGAATTTTGTACCAGCTACTCAACAATAGACCATATCCATACTATCAATCCGGTAATAAAAAATGCGCTGAATACAACCGACGCATATTGATAGCTTTCGTATATAACGAGAAAGCGTTTGACTCAGTCGAGACATCAGCAGTAATGAAGGCACTACGGAATGAGAGCACCTCCTACATGCATATGTCAATTAACTCACGGCCCTCAGTCACCAATAGCTGTGAAGCAACTGACCACGGCGGTGTTCAGATCTGCAACGCAGCAGAGGGCGCTAAGAATCTCTGGATCCGGACAGGTCACCATCGGAACCCGAACTTGGCAACGTTTAACGCTAGAACCTTATGTAGTGAAGCGAGTCTAGCTGTACTATTCGAGGAGCTAGAGGGTGTGAAATTGGATATAATAGGGCTCAGTGAGGTTAGGAGGACAGATGAGGCCTATACGGTGCTACAGAATAGACACGTCCTTCTCTATTGTGGCTTGACTGACAGAATAGAACTGAGAGTGGGGTTCTTAATTCACAGAAACATAGCTGGACAATAGAGGAATACACAGCATTATTCAAAGGTTGGTAGTTATCGTAATTAAACTCAATAAGAGATACAAGATGAAGGAGGTCCAGGCTTACGCGCCTACATCCAGCCATGACAACGCCTTACTTGAAGCTTCTATGAGGACGTAGAATCGGCAATGAGTAAGTTAAAAACACAGTATACTATATTGATGGGAGACTTTAATGCAAAGGTAGGGAAGAAGCAGGCTGGAGACCAGGCAGTAGGATATTATGGCATCGGTACTGAAAATGCCAGAGGAAAGCTACTAGTATTTATTTATTTATTTACTTATTCGAGTACCTCCAGCACCCAATTTGGGCATTACAGTAGGGGGGAGGAGACAAACAACTTGAAATAAATACAGGGTATGAATACCGATAACAAAACAAGTAAGCATGCTCAGCTTATACAGTGTGTACACATTCTCGGGAACACGAGGCAATCAAGGAAAAGTAAAACACAAACAGAAATTCAGACAGAAATTGGCAACTTTCATTTCAACAAAAATTGTGACAGAGCATTTTGAAATGAGGGTGGCGGGGTGGATACAATATATTCTGGTAGGTTGTTCCATGCGTGTGTGGTTTTCGGGAAGAAGGAGTTTTTGTAAGTATTTATGCGACATCGGTATTCGCGAACTTTGCGGGAGTGATATAGGCGAGAGGGTACATAAGTGGGATCTTTAATATACACGTCTTTATTTAAACCAGTGCTACCAATGTAAATATTATGAAATAGATTTAATCTTAAGAATTTGCGCCTGTCCTGCAGGAGAGGCCAACCCAAATGTTTACGAATGCACGAAGAGCGGTTAGTGAAATCATAGTTACCAGACACAAAACGCGCTGCTCGTTTCTGAACCCTTTCTAGCGCATTAGTACATATTTTAGTGTCTGGATCCCAAGCCACACAACCGTACTCTAAAATTGAGCGAACGTTAGAAAGATAGAGCGTTTCCTTTAGTTTAGGTGGGGCCTGTTTAAAGTTACGCTTCAGGAAGTTCTACTAGTAGAATTGGCAGAACGCAATAATTTACGGATTTTGAATTCCTTCTACCGACAACGGGGAAACCGTAAGTGGACATGGAGGAGCCCTAATGGCGGAAATAAGAACGAAAAAGACTTTAAAATGAGTGCACACCCAGGCATCGTGCAGCATGTGGGCATGGTTGGTAAGCTACGATGCAGTGACCATAAAATGGTATGGCCTCGAATTCACTTAGACTTGAAGAAGGAACTACAGAAACTGATACGCAAGAAGCCAATCAATAAGCTAGCACTGAGAGGGAAATTACAGGAATTCAGAGTGTCACTGCAGAACAGGTACTCGGCTCTTAGTGAGGAAACCAACCTTAGCGTAGATACAAAGAATGATAATCTTACGAGTATCATTACGGAGTGTGCAGTGGAAGTTGGAAGCACGGTAGTTAGACAGGGCACTGGCAAGTTTTCCCAGGAAACGAAGAATCTCATTAGGAAGTGTCAAAGCATGAAAGTCTTAACTACCACAGACAAAATAGAACTGGCCGAGCTTTCAAAGCGCATTAATAAGCGTAAGGTATCCGATGTAAGAAGCTATAACATAGAGAAAATTAAACACGCTCTGAAAAACGGAGAAAGAGTCAAAGCAGTGAAGAGGAAACTTGGAATAAGCGAAAATTGGATGTATGCACTAAGGGACAAACAAGGCGAAATAACTACCAATATGGATATGATAGTTGAAAAAGCGGAGGAGTTTCACAGAGATTTGTACAGTAGCCGGGACAACCACGACCTTAATACTATAAGAACTAGCAGTAACCCGGATGACACCCCACCAGTTTTGATAGAAGAAGTAAGAAAAGCCTTGGAGAGCATGCAAAGACGCAAAACTGCTGGTGAGGATCAGGTAACATGAGATCTGCTGAAAGATGAAGGACAGATTGTGTTAGAAAAACTAGCCACCCTGTTTACGAGGTGTCTCCTCACGAGAACAGTACCAGAGTCTGGGGGAGTGCTAACATCATCTTAATACATAAGAAAGGAGATGACATTGACTTGAAGAATAACAGGCCGATCAGCCTGCTCTCCGTAGTTTACAAACTATTTACAAAAGTAATTGTTAACAGTGATAAGGCAACATTAGTATTGAATCAACCAAAGAAACAAGCAGGATTTCGAACAGGCTACTCAACAATCGACGACATTCATACTATCAATCAGGTAATAGAGAAATGCTCAGCATATATCCATCCACTATAAACAGCCTTCATAAATAACGAGAAGGCGCTTCATTGAGTAGAAATATCAGCAGTCATCCAGACACTACGGAATCAGGGCGTCAATGAAGCATATGTAAACATCCTTGAAGAAATCTACGTGGAATCAACTGCTACCATAGTTCTTATTAAAGAAAGCAAAAGAATATGAATCAAGAAGGGTGTAAGGCAGGGGGATACAACCTCGCCAATGTTAATTACCGCGTGCTTACAGGAGGTTTTCAGAGGCCTAGAATGGGAACAGTTAGGAATAAGAGTTAATGGAGTGTAAGTACCTTAGTGCCTGTGCTTCGCCAATGGCATTGCAATTCTGAGTAACTCAGGGGTCGAATCGCAACTCAGGATTACGGAGTTAGACAAGAAGAGCAGAAAGGTAAGTCTTAAAATTAATCTGCAGAAAACGAAAGTAATGTATAACAATTTCGTAAGAGAGCAGCGCTTCGAGATAGGTAATGGTACACTTGAAGTTGTAAAAGACTATGTCTACTTAGGGCAGGTAATAACCGCGGAGCCGAAGCACGAGATTGAAGTAACTAGAAGAATAAGAATGGGGTGGAGCACATTTGGCAAGCACTCTCAAATTATGACAGATAGATCGCCACTACCTTTCCAGAGGAAGGTATATAACAGCTGTATCTTGCCGGTACTTAGCTACAAAGCAGAAACTTGGAGACTTATAAAGAGCGGTCTGCTCAAATTGAGGACGACGGAGCGAGCAATGGAAAGAAAAATGGTAGGTGTAACCTTAGGAGACAAGAATAGAGCAGAGTGGATAAGGAAACAAACGGGGTTAAGGATATCATAGTTGAAATTAAGAAGAGGAAATGAACATGGGCCGGGCATGTAGCGCGTAGACCGGATAACCGTTGGTCATTAAGGGTAACTAACTGGGTTCCCAGAGAAGGTAAGTGGCTTAAGGGGAGACAGAAGGTTAGGTGGGCCGATGAGATTAAGAAGTTTGTGGGTATAAATTAGCAGCAGGAAGCATTAACTGGCGGAACATGGGAGAGGCCTTTGTACTGCAGTGAACGTAGTCAGGCTAGGGTGTACTAGAAGGGGGCAGTGGAGTGAACGAGGGGGCTGCGCCACATCTCGGCCAATTCTCCGGCGGGTGACAGTAGCGGCGGCGCTGTTGTCCTATAGTACTGAAGATCTCCGGAGCGTCTGCATTGGGAGCAGGGGCGCCGTAGCCTGCGAAAGCATCTGATTCCTCGTTTTTCGCGCGTTTAGTTCGTTTCTGAGCCTTTATGAGTGAATGCACGTGCTACGCGCCATGATGCACGAGTGAATATGCAGGCACACTGACATTGCGTTCATACATTCATTGTTTAAAGAGCCTGCCAACCCACAAAAAAAAAGAAAATGTCAATCAGAATTCGCACGGATGCGCCTAGCTTCTCACTCAAGCAGCGCGTGCAGCTGCGTTACATCATAAGTAGCTACTGGCGAACTACAAAGAGAGGAGAAGTATCAATACTGCTATTAAATGATACACTCGTTTTGTCGGCACTCTCTACGATATGCAACGCACAGTGTTCTTTATATGAGCCTACATTAGCTCGACCGTTTTACAAGAAACCCGAGCATAAATAACGCTGTTACGACAATTATATTGGTGACGACTCAAATTTATCTTGCCAGTTTAGCGGAAGATAATAATTATTGGTTTATGAAAAGCTTACTACATAATGAATATATTAAAAACACACTAGCATGTTAAAAAAGTGTCAATTGTATATATAGCCTGTCTGCTAATCTGCATAAATTCATTGTAACGAGTTCTCATTTTGTATCTACAGCTTGAATTGTGTTGCTTTCCAAATAATTTATTGGCGTAACGCCAGTGCAAGCCAGCAATTTTATGACAATGTTTTGCAGTATAAGCATAGTTCTATTGTCAAGTGTCAAAGTGTAGGCAGGCAGTGGTGCATCTTGTTTTGAGAAATTTAATTTCTCTATCTACCCGCTAAACACACACACACACAATATATATATATATATATATATATATATATATATATATATTTGTGTGTGTGTGTGTGCGTGTGTATACAAGTACACGCATTTAAGTCACATGTCACCGCCCCATTAGCATGATCCATGCAATGCCCCTTAGCACAGCTGCTATTTTTGGCGGTGCATTTCTCGTCCGACTAAGTTAGTTTTGAACTAGTTTTAGGACGTCATACTGTCGAAAAGGTAAAATTGACAGTGCGCATTCGTACAGAGACATGCTATATTAAGCTTTACTAACTGCGAACCTTCGGCGCAAAGCTAGCACCCAGAATTTTTTTAGGGGGGGGGGGTGCAGCAGAACCACTAATTTTTGCAATTGGTGGTCACTTTGAATGCGTGTAAATATTTTAGTATAGCTTAAAAAGTTAAATTATAAAAAATTTCATTGTGTAGGAGGTTCAGCTTTCCTCTCTCTCCCCTGTCTACTAAGTGGCTCCTGGTTCTGCGTGCGTTTAAAACGGTATTTTTTTTATCTCACTGCTTTCTGAGCGCAGCTAACTTCCAATATATCGGCTTAGTTATTTGGTATATTGTCGACACCTAACCAACGAAGAAAGAGTTACGACAGAAGAAATAGATCGTTATAAGACAACCCGTTTCTGAATTTTTTTTGATGTCTACAAGGGCTATTATGGAGCTCAAGTTCAGTAGATTGGCCTGTCATACTTCATGGACTATGGCATATGTGCTGGACATGAATGATGGGCAGGTGCGAAGAAATCTGAATTAAGAAAGCACGACGGAGGAGCCGCCACCCATAGTAGTTCCTGCACGCGGCGCGCGGCTCTTTCAGTTGTATTCGACTGAAGCGCCGCCGCTGTGGACAACGCGGAAGGGATCAGGCGGCGAGGTGCGGTCTCGCCACTCAACACTTCTAGTGCACTCCAGTCAGGCTGATGATGATGATGATGCTGATGATGATTATGAACCCGACATAAACATATTGGAAGGAATATACAGACGATCCAAAGCCACCATAGTTCTTCATTAAGAAAGCGAAAGAATCTCAATAAAGAAGGGTGTAAGGCAGGGAGACATAATCTGCTCAATGGTATTCCCCGCGTGTTTACAAGAGGACCTTCCCCGCGGGTTACAAGATGATTCAGGACCTTATAAATGAGAAAAGGTAAAGATAAGAGGTAAGGGAGAGTACTTTAGTAGCCTGCGATTCTCTGATGACATGGTATTGATGAATAACTGAAAGGACAAATTACAGTTCATGATTACTGAACTGGACACGGAAAGCAGAAAAGTAGGTCATAAAATTAAAATGCACAAAACTTAAGTAATATGCAATAATTATGGCAGAAAACAGCAATTCTGATACGTAGAGAGACACTGGAAACCGTAAAAAAATATGTTTACTTAGGACAGGTAATAACCATGGAGCCGAATCACGAGATTGAAGTAACTAGAAAATGAGAATGGGGTGGAGCACATTCAGCGAGCACTCTCAAATCATAACTGGTAGATGGCATGCACTGAGACGTCCCCCGCTACGCCACCGATTGTCAAAGAGAGGGAAGCCTCTCAACCCCCTTTTTATCCGGTTCCCTCTTGGCTACGTGTCTCAATTTCTTTCCACATACAGGGATCCAGGCTGGGGCCGGGAAGTAAGAGACGTCACGATCTTTTCTCAATCATGGACGCATTTAATTGAATAACAAGTGCAAATGGCGTACACACATATTGCCCGTGAACGACATCTCTGTTACACAAAAAGGTAACACATCACCAAATACTCGCGACACGCGCAACAGGATACATAAGCGAGTAACGGTGGCGATACAACGGTGCCTCAATACAGAGTAAACATACAACGACACAAATGATAAAGCAATAAATAATAAAACCGCGCAATGTCTCAATATGCCGCATTCCTTCCCGCAAAGCTCGTTCAAGTAAAGGAGGTGAAGTTCGTCTCACAGAATGTCCATGTAGCCGGAGCCTCGGAGTTGGCTGCTCGAGTCGGGGCCGAAGGTTGGTTCTTCGCGTCGCGGTCTGGTCTGTACCCTTTCGTCGCCGTCTACTTCTTTTTCTTTCCTGTGAAATACTCTCCTCGCCTCTCCCCTTCCGTGACACGTGGCCGCTTTTCCCGGGTTCTCACTGTGCCATACCGGGGTACCAAACTAATCGCCGCTATCCACGCGGCATGTTTTCTTCTCAGTCGGAGTGTATCATGTTCGGTGGCCGCCCCTGCAGCCTACACCAAAAGAAAACCCTCTCCCAAACAAAGCCGAGCAAGTAACAATGTACAAACTCAAGCCTCAGGGACAGTGATGGGCGAGCCGTCCGAAGACACTTTAGTTACGGGCGAACAATGGTCTCGATGCTTCCGGTACTTGGTGAGCCGATGTCCAGACCGAGTCTCAACGTTTCCATGCAGCTCGGTGTCTCGCGCGAAATTCTCCGTAGCTGCCGCTTCTTCGTCATTCACCACCGCGGGCGGCCATCCGCGCAGAACGCAGTAATGAGCCCTGGAGCAACGGAGGCTGACGGAAAGTCATACTGGACGCGGCACAGGCGCTTGCAGCGTCGCATTCCCCGAACCAACAAAAGGTGCTCTGCTGCTCCCCCATGCCATAAATCTGAATTGTGCGCGCGGATTATCTCCACCGTACACTGTCACACGGTCTGTAGATGACAAGACGCCGCCCGGTCCTCGTGTTAGCGCGGGGAAGCCCGTGAGAATAGTAGAAATAATCCTTCTGGTACTTCACTCCAGCCCATTCGTTTCATCGAATGTTTTCTTCTCCTTTTTTTTGCGTGGGTTTGAGAAACGAGCGAAAACATCCTGAAAGGTCCGCGGTTCAGTCCGTGTTTGCGGGGACGTCACAATCCCTTCATCTTGCAGAATCATTTTTTCAGCGGGGCAATTCAAACACGAGAAATGCGGGCGCATAGCACCTCTGGGTTGCGCAGCTAAATTGAGACATTGCGGCAGTCTTAGGAATACGATATGCGAACACAGCACACTTGTGATTCAGCCCTGGCGGTAGCGCGTCGCTGAGAGGAACCAATCTGTGATTGTCGCTGAATCATCACCCACCATGAAGCAGTTTGATTCCGTATTTCTACCGCGCACAACACACTTGAAACCTTCAGAATCACTGCAGAAACTCGTGGATGACGCGTGGATAAAACGCACACTGGTCACAGCTGCTCGTCGGATGGTTTGGCACATAACGTTCAGTCAAGTGTGCGGAAGGTTGACTACCATGCGAGCACATCACACACTTTGTCTGCAGTGTCCACTCTCGGCTCAACCAAACAGAAAATACACACATTTCAATACACTTTCATTTCACACATGCACAAAATTTTAAGACCTCGAACATTTCAATCCAGACGAAAAGCGGGAAGGCGGGAGAACATAGGTCACACAGGCAGTATGACCTACGTTCTGAATGTTAACATGCACTGAATCTAAATTCTGAATATGCACTGAATTACGTTCGCATACCATCTCCTGCCCGGCCTCTGCTGGACGCACATGTCGGTGAGGAAAAGGGACCTTCAACGCGATTTGCGTGTTCGGAATGGCTGAGAACATAGCGTATATGCTGTCCTATGCAACTGTGACATTGGGCGTTGTACATCAATACCGATCACGACGCTCCTGCCTCCTAACGAGGCGCGACACTTCCGTGCGGGGAGACGCCGTGAAACCATTTCAATCTGAACTTTTACCTCGCTTCGTTGATACCGGGGCTGCTTCATCTCTTCCCACAAGCCAGCCCTCCCCACCTCCTATCGAGGCACGACACTATTGTGTAGGGAAAACGCCGTAGCTTGTCTGTTATCTTGTCTCATCTCATCACCTGTTGTGCAGCGCCTATTTAGGTATCTCGACCAATCACCTCGCATGATCTGCCTAGTTTGGACCACAGATGCCAGTCACATATCCTGTCTACCTAAACCACACCGTTCCCAGACCAGTTGCCCTCGCACCCTCTCTCCGACACGCGGTGAGGTCTAGGTAATCTCACATTCACTAACTGTGTTCCTCCCCTATGCCATAGGTGCAATCGGTTCCAGGCGCATCAGTCGCTCAGAGGCCAACATGAGATATTACGAGCAACACAAAGTCACACTAATCAAATGAACTACATGCCCTCTTCGAAATCCAATCTTTGAAACCAAACAGGTCTATAAGCAAGAAAAATTATGCACGAAGGGCGAAAAACTCTGGCACGGTGCTCACGCAAAAGTAATGAAAGTAGAATATGGGTGAAAACATAGGGATCAAAATAACAAGCACCATGGATATTTATGACCCCGACATAGCAGGTGGCCCAAGATCCCGGCTCGCCTCTTGCCTACCTGTTCGTCCGCTGTATGGGTGGGCCATACCGTTGTCTCCTAACCTAAGATAGATCGGGGAGAGGACCGTGGCTTCTAAGCGCGTATCTAGGACCCGTGGCGCCTGCTAGACAGACGGGTCGCTGCGGCTGCTCTTGTGATACTAACTCCAGCAGCAGTTCCGGGGGTATGTTAGGCATGTTCGCGTTACCTGCCCCGACGGCTGGACTGCCGGATGACCGTGTCGAGGACTCTGGTCGGCTGCTTTGCTCAAGTTCGGCGCGTCCCGAGGGATCCGCTCGTCGCAGCCTGTTTACGTGGATGACCTTGCTTTCGCGCGTTTTGATGTTACGCACGCGCATGGTGACGGACGAAAGACGCTAAATGATGCGATACGGTCCAACCCATTTGGCGGCTAACTTCCTGGCCAGTCCTCGCACGACCGCGCCGACCCTGATATAAACTCTCCCTCCATCTTTAAATTTCGGGTCCCTGTGGAAAGGTCCAAGCCTCTTTTTACGCAACTCTGCCGCAGAACGGAGCGTGGACGAAGCCATGTGGTGAGCTCGCTGAAGCCTCTGTGTTAGCTCCGCGCGGTAGTCATCGAGTGTGCCGTAGTGCCCCTTTGGTTCACAGAAAGCCACCCCGGGCACGACGGGGTCCCTGCCAAACAGGAGGTAGTAAGGGCTGTCTATCGTGCCTTCGTGGACGGCGGTATTATAGGTGAAAGTCGCGAACGGGAGCCACTTATCCCAATCCCGCTGGTCCTCGCTCACGTAGTGGGACATGATCTCAATGAGTGTTTGGTTTAGGCGTTCGACAGCTCCGTAACACTGCGGGTGGTAGGCGGTCGTTCGTAGCCTCTTCACACCAAGCACGTCGCATACCTCCCTCATGAGTTTACCAGTGAAGTTGGTGCTCTGGTCTGTGAGGAGTTGCAACGGGGCGCCATAACGCAACACTACGCCCTCGACAAATGCCTTAGCGATCGTGTCCGCCTTCTGGTCTGGTAGCGTGAATGTTTCCGCGAATCGGGTCAGGTGATCAACAAAGACCAAGATGTACCTACTTCCGGACGTCGTACACGGCAGCGGTCCCACAATATCCATCGCAGATCTCTGAAACATCTCGGGTACATCAGAGAATATTTGAAGTGGAGCTTGTTTTCGACCCTTTGGTACCTTCCGGAGAATACATGACTCGCATCTGCTACAGTATTTGACCACGTCCGCTTTCATCCCTAACCAAAAAAATACCTTCTTCAATCGCAACAGGGTTTTCCTTATTCCCAGGTGTCCGCACAAGGTGAATCATGGTGTACTCTCATCAGTTCGCCGACCATCGATCTCGGTACGACGATTTTCCCGACATCTGCGGCACTTCCCTCCTTTAGTCTCAATAGTCCGGCGCTGTCTAGCCGATACTTCCCACAGGTGTTGTCTGTGGAGTTTTTGCATTGCTGGATCACCTGTTTTAGTGCCTGATCCCTACCCTGTTCCTCACGCAAATGAGCGTCATCAAACGACGGCGTGAAATCGACCACACCCACCACACCCACACGGCTTAACGCATCGGCGTTTTGGTTCCGCTTTCCTGGGCGATGTACGATGTCGAAGCTGTACTCTTGAAGGAGTAAGTTCCAGCGCGCCAGTCTCGAGCTAGGGTCCCTCACATTCATGAGCCACCTGAGAGGTTGACAGTCGGTAACAATTCGAAAACTTCTACCGTACAAGTAACACCTAAGGTGACGCACTGCCTAAACGATGGCCAAACACTCTTGTTCAGTCACGCCATACTTCTGCTCCGCCGAATTAAGCTGGCGGCTTGCGTAGGCCACTGGGTGTTCAAGTACGTCATGGACTTGAGATAGCACCGCTACGACAGCGTATTTTGACGCGTCCGTCGTCAAAATAAACGGTTTTTAGAAGTCTGGGAATCGCAGCATAGGTGCCGTTAGGAGCAGCGCTTTTAGTTGCTCGAATGCTGCCTGGGTGCCTGCATTCCATTCGAATGGGCTCTTGCTGGTGAAGCGGGTAATTGGTTTCGCTATTTCCGCGAATGAAGGAACATGCCTCCTGTAATAGGACAAGAGTCCCAAGAACTGTCTCACCTCGGTTTTGTATTTAGGTGGTGGGAAATCCCTTACGCACTGTACCTTCAACGGGTCTGGACGAACGGCCTCCGCGGGCACGATGTGTCCCAAGTATTTAACCTCCGGCTTTAGAAACTGACACTTAGCGGGTTTCAATTTCAAGCCAGCCGCTCGCACTTTCGAAAACACCTCACCGAGGTCCCTCAGGTGGTCCTCCAACGTCTCGCTGTATACTATGATGTCGTCTAAATACACGTGGCAAAGTTTGCCGAGTAGGCCTGCGAGGATCACATCTGCAGTTCTCTGCCAAGTGGCCGCACTGTTTACAAGCCCTATGGGCATTCGGTTCCACTCGTAATGACCGGAGAGGGTGTTGAAGGCTGTTTTTTCTCTATCACCAGGCTCCATCTCAATTTGCGAGTACCCGCTGGCCATATCCACGACCATGAAATATTTCGCCTTCCCCAGTTGGTCGAGTGTTTCGTGGACATTGAGAAGCGGATATGGGTCAATGCGATTAACTTTGTTGAGGTCCCTGTAATCGATGACAAATCGGTATCAGCCATCCGGCTTCTCGACCAGCAGTGCGGGTACTCCCCAGGGGGTGGTTGAGTGCTGAATAATTTTGGCTCCCAGTAAGGAGTCTACCTGTTTTTCCATTTCTTCCCTGCGCGCGAAAGGGATCCTGTATGCCCGGCGATATACAGGTCCCTCCCCTCTGGTCTGAATCCTATGCTTGATAGCTTCGCATCGCCCTAAGTCTGTTGTTCCTGTTCAGAATATTGACTGATTCTGCACTATCATGCTCTCCATCATTTGTCTCTCCTTTCAGTGGACGTGCGACAGATCGAACATCTTCAACAGATCTCCTTCGTCAACGGGGCCTCCTCCTGATCCCTCAACCATCGCGACCGCGTGGTAGGCTTCCGTGTCAACCAAGGAGCCAACCACTTTATTCTTAGGGAGGTGGATCTCCTTCAATGTTAGGTTTGCCACTCTTACTGGCAATACGCCGTCTTCTCGTGTGGTGGTCAAGGTAGGTACTGCAGTTAATCCGTTTGTTTCTAGGCCATTAACCTCAACAACCTTGGTTTCGCCAGGGGGCACCGGCGTGCGAGCCCGACCTGAAAGTACGCACTCGCATAGAGGTCGGAGAGTAGGCTCTTCGATCAGGGGGACAACATTAACATTACGCGGCCTCAGTGGACTGTGGTTCATTTCACCGGAACTAAGTTTTTCGGCTCGCCTGGGTTTATCAACCCAATTGGTAAATGGGCACGCTCGCTGCCTATTCCCAGACACCCCTCACTCAGCAGAAGGTCTGCATCTTGTTCAAATAGAATGTATTGGCCAACTATACCATCTGCCCGTAATGACAGTCCGTCTCCACAAATGAAAAAATTTGCCTCAAACGTGGTTTCTTTCATTTTTACGGGTACTCTAAAACGGCCGAAGGTTTGTATAGGGTCACCAGTTATGCCAACGAAGGAGATCTCACTATCCTCTTTCTGCAATGTCTCCCACCACCTCTCATCTATTCCTCCCAGTGCGCAGCTCTTCACAAGACTCACCTTTGATCTCGTATCTACCAGCAGCCTCAGTGTACCCTTCCCCACGGCACACTCAACGACCGGATTCGTCTCCCCGCAAAAGTTTACCACTGCTATTGACCTCCGCCTGTCGTGGCTACCAGAAGAGGCCGCACCTAGTTTTCCTGAGCCGTTGACTTCGGCGTTGTCTCCTCGCTGCCACGGTTTTCCGGCGTATGACGATCACCACGCGTATTCCACGGTCGGCGTCGTCGATACCGGTCGCATTCTCGCCAGAAATGGCCAAACCCATCGCAGTTAAAACACCGACCGGAAAAAGGGGGCCGCCTTTCGTTTCTTTGCCCATCATCTCCGACGGGGTCGCGTGACCTCAAACTCTTCTCTAGGAGTTTTTCCAGGTGGTCGAGGCGGCTGCGCATTTCGTGCGCATTCGCGTTTTCGTCGACACGCCTAACGGGCACCGAGGAGCTCTGTGAAAGTTTTTCGTTACGTTCTTCCTTAGCTGCTACGTCGATGGCCTCTTCAAACGATTTGGGGTCTCGAGACAAAACAAATCTGCAGACAAGATCCCTAGGCCAGTTAGGAAATGCGACAGCATTTGCTCGGCCAGAATCTCGCGGCGCAGCTGAGTTTTCGCCGCTGGAGTTAGCCAGGGTGGTAGCCCCGAGCAATCGTACGCGATTTTCGAACGAGCGCGCTTCCTCTCTGGCGTTTTGTCTCGCGTTCCTAAACCTCTTTACCTTGCTGCTAAGGTGTTCCGTGTCGAACCGCTCGAGGGCCAAAGCTCTGAACTCAGGGTTGGTCGACGCTGCGGTGACACTATCGTCTCTCCACGCAAAATCATACGCGGCGCCTAGCATCTTACATCGCGCAATGCCAATGAGTTGGCTGTCTTGCCATCCCCTCATTCTACCAACCTATTTTAAAATTTGCAGGAAGTCCCTAATGTTCGGACCTGCACCGTCTCCCGTGAACGAGGGAACCATGTTTCCTAATATCAAAACGCTCGTTCCTAGCGCGCTCCCATGAGCCACCTGCGTAGCCTGTTCATTCATCGTGCTGTCTCTCCTTCCCTAATACGAGGGTGAAATCTCGCACCGTTGCCCCAGCAGTAATCCCACCGCTGCCACCATTTGAGACGTCTCCCGCTACGCCACCGATTGTCAAAGAGATGGAGGCCTCTCAACCCCCTTTTTATCCGGTTCCCTCTTGGCTACGTGTCTCAATTACATTCCACATACAGGGATTCGTGCTGGGGCCGGGAAGTAAGAGACGTCACGATCTCTTCTTAATCATGGAAGCATTTAATTGAACAACAAGTGCAAATGGCGTACACACATACTGCCCGTGAACGACATCTCTGTTACACAAAAAGGTAACACATCACCAAATACTCGCGACACGCGAAACAGGATACATAAGCGAGCAACGGTGACGATACAACGGTGCCTCAATACAGAGGAAACATACAACAACACAAATGATAAAGTGATAAATTAATAAAACCGCGCAATGTCTCAATATGCCGCATTCCTTCCCGCAAAGCTCGTTCAAGTAAAGGAGGTGAAGTTCGTCTCACAGAATGTCCATGTAGCCGGAGCCTCGGAGTTGGCTGCTCGAGTCGGGGCCGAAGGTTGGTTCTTCGCGTCGCGGTCTGGTCTGTCCCCTTTCGTCGCCGTCTACTTCTTTTTCTCCCCTGTGAAATACTCTCCTCGCCTCTCCCCTTCCGTGACACGTGGCCGCTTTTCCCGGGTTCTCACTCTGCCATACCGGGGTACCAAACCAATCGCCGCTATCCACGCGGCATGTTTTCTTCTCAGTCGGAGTGTATCATGTTCGGCGGCCGCCCCTGCGGCCTACACCAATAGAAAACCCTCTCCCAAACAAAGCCGAGCAAGTAACAATGCACAAACTGAAGCCTCAGGGAGAGTGATGGGCGAGCCGTCCGAAGACACTTTAGTTACGGGCGAACAATGGTCTCGATGCTTCCAGTACTTGGTGAGCCGATGTCCAGACCGTGTTTCAACGTTTCCATGCAGCTCGGTGTCTCCCGCGAAATTCTCCGTAGCCGCCGCTTCTTCGTCATTCACCGCCGCGGGCGGCCATCCGCGCAGAACACAGTAATGAGCCCGGGAGCCACGGAGCCTGACGGAAAGTCATACTGGACCCGGCACAGGCGCTTGTAGCGTCGCATTCCCCGAACCAACAAAAGGTGCACTGCGGCTCCCCCATGCCCTAAATGTGAAGGATGCACACGGATTATCTACACCGTACACTGTCACACGATCTGTAGATGACAAGGCGCCGCCCGGTCCTCGTGTTGGCGCGGGGGAGCCCGTGAGAATAGTAGAAATAATCCTTCTGGTACTTCACTCCGGAATGCCCATTCGTTACACCGAAGGTTTTCTTTTCCTTTTTTTTGCGTGGGTTTGAGAAACGAGCGAAAACATCCTGAAAGAGCCGCAGTTCAGTCCGTGTTTGTGGGGACGTCACAGCACTATCCCTCAAGAGGATTGTATATAACATTCGCGTCTTGCCTGCACTTACATACGGAGCACAAACCTGGTGGCTTACAAAGAGGGTTCAGCTTAAATTGAGGATGACGCAGCGATCTATGGGAAGGCCCTAGGTGTAAGCTTGAGAGACAAAAAGAGAGCAAGAGAGCAAGAGTTGATAGCTCGTGTGTTACCGTTCTCGTGTGTTTGCACCATACTTGGCGTGACCCCAAGAGTTGATAGCTCGTGTGTTACCGTGCTCGTTTGTTACTGTTCTTTTGAGCACCGTCTCTCTAGGATGATTCTTCCCTAATGGCAGAGAAATAGTTTGTGTCTCGTAAAATTGTCTGCGTGATACGCGATATCGCAAATATGTGAAAACTGGTTGCGTTGAAATTCATCATCATCATCATCATCATCATCAGCCTGACAACGTCCACTGCAGGACAAAGGCCTCTCCCATGTTCATTCAGTCAACTTGGTCCTGTGCTTGCTGCTGCCAACCTATACCCGCAAACTTCTTAATCTCCTCTGCCCACCTAACCTTCTGTCTCACCCTAACCCGCTTGCCTTCTCTGGGAATCCAGTTAGTTACCCTTACTGACCAGCGGTTATTTTGTCTACGCGCTATTAGCCCGGCCATATCCATTTCTTCTTCTTCTTGATTTCAACTATGATATCCTTAACCCCCGTTTGTTCGCTAATACACTCTTCTCTCTTCTTGTCTTTTAAGGTTACACCTACCATTTTAAAGCGAAGCATTTCGTAGCGAACTTCGGCGACCTTGAGCGTATCTATCTATCTATCTATCTATCTATCTATCTATCTATCTATCTATCTATCTATCTATCTATCTATCTATCTATCTATCTATCTATCTATCTATCTATCTATCTATCTATCTATCTATCTATCTATCTATCTATCTATCTATCTATCTATCCATCAAGCCGCTTAAGTTTGGGTGCTTTCGTGGTCGCCCTCTTAACTTGGCGTGAACCAAAATTAGCATTGGAGGGTAAGATGGTTTGATGAATATTACGCGTCAATATCACAAGTCACAATCCCGCCTCGTACGTCGTTGAACACTTCCCGTCAGACAGTGGCACATACTCACGAGCGGGTATGTGCCGCTAGTAAGCGGGTATGTACCACAGGTGATTGATACTTAGTACCTACCCAGGAACGACAAGAACACAGATGGGCTATTTTAACGCGTGAGCTTTAAGCAATACCCGACATCGGTAGCGTCGACCCAACAAAGGCGTAGAATAAATGTCAGTGTTAAAAATTACCTGACATAAGCAGCGTTTATCCCCCAACGAATGCAAATAATAAATTTCGGGGTCCCAGCAGGAATCGAACCGAAGCATTCTGCGTGGCCGTCAAGCATTCTAACACAGAGCTACGCCAGGTCTCGGAACTACTTTTCAAATAGATGCTAATCGTCGTGAAACGTTAATAGTGTTGCAGTGCTGCCTGCCCAATTTTTTAAACATTACGTATTTACTCCTTTCATACAGCCGTCACGTCGGGTTAACGTCATTGTAGTGGGGTGCCATCTGCTGAAACTGATTTAAGTAGCAGTCTCAAGGGTCAGCATCTTCGCGAGCATCAGTGCTTAATATCAGCATATTAGCTTCTGGTGTTGCTAGAACATATTTCCAGCTGACATCGTTGTTTAAGTGGAAAACTGGTTATATGAACATCTACAACACTTCAACATATTGTCTGCGTGCAACATTTGTACATATCTTTACCGTCATTTCATGACGTGTCGCTCAAAAAAAATGCAACACGGTCAACTTTCCTCCGCGTGCTTCGCATAAAGTTGATTCTCAAGTTGATTCTAAAGTTGAATCGGCAGTAGGATCTGCCGATTTTTTCCATTTCCATTGCTCGCTGCGTCATCCTCAATTTAGGCTGAATCCTCTTTGTAAGTCTCCAGGTTTCTGCTCCATAGCTAAGTACCAGCAAGATGCAGCTGTTATATACATTCCTCATGAGGGATAGTGGCAATCTACCTGTCATGATTTGAGGCTGCTTGCCAAATGCGCTCCACCGCGTTCTTATTCTTCTAGTTACTTCAATCTGGTGGTTCAGCTCCGTGGTTATTACCTGTCCTAAGTAGACATAGTTTTTTACAACTTGAAGTGCACTATTACCTGTCTCGGAGCACTGCCTTCTTCCGAGTTTGTTTTACATTACCTTCGTTTTCGGCAGATTAATTTTAGGACCCACCTTTCTGCTCTCATTGTCTAACTCCGTAATCCTGAGTTGCGATTCGACCCCTGAGTTACTCAGCAATGCAATGTCATCGGCGAAGCACAGGTTACTAAGGTACTGTCCATTAACTCTTATCCCTAAAGTTCCCATTCTAGGCGTCTGAAAACCTCATGTAAGCCCACGGTAAATAGCCTTAGGGAGATTGTATCCCCCTGCCTTACAATCGTTGAAATTACGCGTTGAAATTACGTGTGCTCAATAAACAGTGCAATAATATGGGGAAGTTTTTTCGGCATTGCCGGAGAGTGTTTCCTTCGGAACATAATTCAAGAAGGATTCCCGGCGATCATTCATGCAGTGGCTTTTACTGCAGTTGGCCACATGAATTATTGTACCTTTAATGTATATTTTTTGCTGTAATATAAACATGTTGCGCCATTTGTGCGCATGTGCATCTCTCTGTCAACTATTTGTAGACAGAGAGAAATGAACATCCTTGGAAACAAATAAGAGTCTTCGCAGGTGGTTCGTCTAGTCCAGAAAACTGTGGACTATCTCCCTCCAAGGTCGATCAAGTCGCAAGGCAAGCCTCAAAGCTGAGCTTCTTTATTTGCTCAAGTTGACTGACTTACCTATCGAATTGTTACAAGCCACCACGATTGTTTCAACCTACCATAATATAGGTCTGGCGACGCTTGTGAATTCAGGACTAAAGAACTATTTATTTCTTGCACTCCCGAGTCAGGCGCCTTCAAAACTATTTCTATACGCCCTCGTTGACTCATGGCAGCAAGGCTATAAAGCAGCCGCTATTCAAGTCCTTCTGTAAGGAAGATCATTATACATTTGAGGTGGGAGCAGCACACAATCGGTACCTAAAGCGCTTCGGATTTGATTTCCCCCTGCATCTGCGTCACGTGTGATGCAAATTTCAGGCCAAGCGAAACTCAATGACGGCATCACACAATAATCTAACGTTCTAGAGGCCCTTCTGAGGAGTAGATTGATATGCGATGTCGGAGTGGAAGGAGCGATGTCGGAGTGGAAGGAGCAGCCCGCAATACAGAAAGCGTACAGTTCATGGTTGCGAGACCCGGGAAAAAAACCTTCTCAGCAGAAAAAAAATATGTTATGAAATCTCATACTAATGTATACATAAATACGTGACTGCTTCGCTGAATCAAAATTTTCCTCGAGTTATTTTCTCAGTGAGTAGCCGACAATGTCCACTGCCGACACTAGGGGGGCTCGCTCCCCTTGCTATCTTGGGGGGGAGAGAAGCGCCACCCTTGCCCCCTCTCCTCTCCTGGAGATACGCCTATGACGGAAAAAGAAAACTTCAACCTTCACACTCATGTGACCACACTAAGGCAAGAAAAATTAGACCAGCTGATGATTTGGAACATTCGGAAAAAACCTTGATTCATCCCACGTGTACTATCGCACAGCAGAAAAGTTAAGATGGGCCACACGAGGAATAATTGAATCATATAATATTTAAAAAGGGGGTGAACAATGCATTAGCGTGCCTTCTATAGAACCACATTATATCTAGGTTAGGTTCCTAAATAGCACGATATCTTAACTTTTATGATGTTGGGGAGTACACCTGGAATGATTGTATCAAGGTTCTTTCGTTGTTCAATATGTCAGCTGATTGTTGCTTTGGTGTGGTCACATGGGTGTGGATGTTGGAGTGTTCTTTTTCTGTTCATGTTTCTTCAATAAAAGTTGAGTTGCGAGTCACCGCTTCGACTTGTACCCCTTCTATTGTGCCCGCGTAGCGATGCGCGGTGTTAAAATATGTTCGAGTACTGTGACTAACTGGCCCAGGTTTCAGTCCTTTTACAGAGACTAACTTGTATGATCTGGCTAGGCGCTGAAAAATCGCACGTCTAACCTTTTATTATAATTTTTTCTATTCTTTGCCTTTAGGTGACCAATATATTAAAAGAGACCACCAAACTTCTCGCGACAGTCGTCGTAACGCATTCTATATAGTGCAAGCTCTTTATTCACCTTTGACCAATCGTTTTCCCTCGCACAGCCAAGCACTGCAGTGCCCTGCCGACCTAAGTCGCAACCATTATCGACACCGAAGCATTCAAGCGGCTCATCGAAATCATCCCATCATAACCATCATTATACTGATAGCCTCTCTATCACCTAGCTCCTGATGTGGGTGATAGAGATATAACCTTGAAAGTCCCAAGGGACCTTCGAGGTTATAAAATTAACCAAAAAATCCTAAGTGTGGATTCCCTACCTCCCCCCCCCCCTATTCCACTGAACAAACTTGACTTGGAAACCAGCACAAATAAGTGTCACGTGTCTCTTTCTCCATTCGTTAATTTACAGCTCCACCCACTTGCAAGCATAGAGGGGAAGCAACGGGAATAAGCGGCGGTGGATACAGACAGGCACATCAGCTCAGTCCACCAACCATTCGCTTTAAACGGACTCTTAACAATGAAAAGCGCAATGAAGAAGTTTCATCATCGCACGTAACGGTAGACAGCGTAAACCGATTCTGTAGTTGTGCATTTCAGACTGAATAGCAGTTGCCGACGTGCGAGGTGACGGAACTTCAATTGAATATTCGACATACTGAGAAAAACTCGTGTTTTACAACCCACAAATAACCGAGAAAAAATCGCCGCGTACCTGCGTGCTTCGGTGGCAATGGTCGCCAAGAGGCGTCGTTGTGTTCTGTCTGGAGAGAGCGAATAAAACATTTGTTTGACGTTCTGCGCGAGGTGATCAGTGCGTAGGCGATGCGTGAGAGATGAATGCCATTCAGCAGTGGTTTCAAGAAACAAAAGTCTTTCTAGAACGCAGAACGATACGGTAGGCGGTAGTACCGTATCGTTTTAGTGAAGCGTAGAAAACACCCACCATTTCTTTCATAGCGTCGCATCGTCAACGCAGCGTAATATGCACTGTGGTTTTAAGAGTTACGTATCTGAGCCTTTTTGATATAAAAACACTGCAAAATACTTACCTATTGACGTTTACCTGAAGCATGCGTAATCTTTGCTTTTTAATTGACAATATTCACAAGTGTGAACGCAGCAAGCAGATCAAGATGGCCTGGCGTTCCGTAGGTGTTTTGTCCTAATCGTGCGACAGACCAAAATGGTTGCGATGAAGTATCCCAAGAAAGACTATCGTCTTTGAAAAACGTTGATGATGACGCCAGAACAACACTTCAAATCCAGCATTCACCAATGCTATAAAAAAGGCACCTCACATCGCGAAGACAGTGTTCTTCGACAGAACTCATGCGGCAGATGCACATCTGCCGCCCAACAAAAGCGGTGGCCACTGATTTTTGCACAAACCATGGCGCTTACCTTGGTGTATCATAAAACGTACATAACTATTTGCAATCTGGTGCTTATAGGCGCAACAAGAGGCATAGCACCAGCACACGGCGAAGAATACAAAGCTCTCGCAACGTTCACCACGAAGAGCCGTGGCAAAAATTTTGCGTGAACGAAATAGAAAAGTACCAGCCAGACGAAATATCCACGCGCCTCTAATGTTGTATTCTAATGGCGCTGTCGGAGCAATCGAGTGCCAATCGTGGAATGGTGGTTGGAGCTACCGAGATAGTCGCAGTGAATCCAGAAGCAGAGTCAGTTCGAGGATCAGGATAAGTTGCTCCGCCAAAATCGCCGGAGCGGAGAGAAACTCGGCGTGACGCACTCGGTTTAACACGTTTGCCTGCTTGGGAGCGTGTCCCTCATTTTACAGAAGCGGCGGACAACATCGGGGACTCGGCAAATCATGCGGCATTGCTTCCGCTACTCGACAGCGACAGCTCCGAGTCGGAAAGCTCCAGTTATTCTTTCACGGGCGGCTCATCGAACAGCGACTCTGAAACAGCCGCGTACGAGCAAGAGTTTGACAGAATTCGCCAGCGGAATTAACAAAATCTAATAATTGCACGCAAAATATTCTGGCCAACTCAAGCTGCTCCTTGCTGCCATGCTTGCTCCGGTGACGCAGATGCGCGGATTTGGACGCTTTGCTCTACGCCCGAATTGAGTGCTCACTCGCAGAGTCCTTGGGCTGCTCAGATTTTGTCGCTGGATTGAGCTTGTATTAGGACTGCACATATGAAACAACGAAAAAGAAAAGACGACACAGACGTCCAGAAAGGTAGGTGCTGCTACCTGTCTTGATGCATACCTTTATGGACATCTGTGCTTTTTCCGGTTTTTTTTTATATGTGCTGCACTAATACGAGCTAAGCCCATGGATAACAACTCGCCCGAGCCACGACAGGGGACTCGCTTGCTGGGTCCCGTGCCGAACGGTTGTGCCCCCGAGATCTCCCACGACAGCGCAGCTCTGGCCGACCGGATCACCCTCCGCCATCTCCTGACGCCGTGAAGCTCTCGACAAGTGGCGCCTCGTCCTTGGACTCCTTAGACCACTTCATGTCTTTTTCTATCTTGTTTTTACTTCTAACTCTATTCCTCTTAATCTCTCCTTATCACCTTCCCTCGTGAGCAACTGTTGAGGTGTCGCGCTCTGATGCAGACAGATACGGGGCACACTTGTACCTTCTTTTCTCTAATTTAGGAATCACTCCCCCATTTTATCAAAGTGGGGGAGTGACACAAAACCCTTTGGTAAAGAGACACTTTACCAAAGGGCTTTAGTTTCCGCCATGAGGCAAGCTGTCTCGGTGACATTAGCGGCCAGAAATGCTTCTTTTCACTTGTTTATACGTAGAGCGCTTCTACCGATTCGTCAGTTCGAAAGATGAGACATATACGGTAAATAGCACTAACCTGTCCACTTATTTATATGCGATAGAAGCGAAACGAGCTGCACGAGAGTTCCGCGTGGGCGCCCTCGTTGCCTTCGACGAAAACTTTCCATGCTGCGTGTGCCACGAAAGAAGTTGCCCAAAATAGGATAATAGCCCACCAACACTGAACGAAACAGTCGAAGGGAAAGCGACTCTATCCTGTGTCCACGATTCCCAGCATGCTCCTGCTTCATTTGAATGTTTTGGCTTCAAGATTGTCGCGTAGCCTTGTAGCACTCTCTTTATTTTTTTTCCTTCCTCCTCTCCCACCGGCACGGCTGTGTGTGGCGTGATTTTCAGTTAAAGAGATAGCGCGACAATCACGCTGACGTCGCTGCACTGTTTCTTTGAAGATTTTCGCAATTGCCGCACATGTATTTGTGACACCATACCCGTTCTGGTAGTGGTTTTAATCAGTGCTGTTATCACGAACTGGGCACAAACTGGTCCTGGACTGCAGAGAGCTGAAGTGAGAGCTCGGTGCTTTTAGGGGCCCTTTCCCAGTGCTGTTCTGCGCTGAGCTGCGTGCTACGTAATGCCGGGCACTGTCAGAGCACGTGCGCGAGTGTGCAGTCATCTACCCCGCAGCTAGGGCATCCTAGGTTTATGAGGCTGGGTGGAGGGCCGTGGTCTCCCGGTACACGAGTGGGCGTGGCCAGTAACTGTATCGCCCCCCCCCCCCCTTTGGAGGGTGTCTGACTAGGGTTTTCCTGAATCAAATAAAGCTTATTTCACCTGACCTGTTCCTATAGCACAGTGTACGCCTTCACACAGTTCATATGTATAGAGTCCTCAGAGTTTACCAAACGACACGGAGGTGACGAGATCAGCCACAGAGGCCGCATTTAAACGGAGGCGAACTGTTGGATGCCCGCGAGCCTGTGGTTGAGGAACATCAAGATAACCGAAGTGGTCAAAACTTTCAGAGCCCTTCGCTAAGGCGTCTGCTATAATTATATAGCCCGCCATTTTGGCCGTAAAACCCTATCCTTCAATATTAATATTATAGTTGGCTCGTTCCTCGTTCCACTATTGCAACCAGGACGCTCGGCAAAAATCAATTTCAATGAAAAGTCTGAGAAGATTACACATTTATATGCATCTGTTGTATATCATTTCCTGTTAATATTTAGAGCAGTAAAATGTAGGCAGATGTGATTTTCATTTGAAGTTCAGAAAATGGTGGGAATCCAGGTACAAAACAAAGTCACAGCATATCCACGGAGAGAATGATAATGAGTGGGGTTAGGCGTCCGTCAATTCATCCATGCGTCCATCTGTGCATCCGCTTATGCGTATATGTATCCGTTCGTGCGTCCATCCGTCTTATTGCACACACTTCTATTAGACCAACGCCCTCTAGGAAATGAGATGAGAAATAGTGATGAAACAGTATTTATACTGTTTGGGAGACACTGATGGTTACGCCTGGCGCAGGACAAGGTTAGTATACTAAGAGGAGCTTCGCCCCTAAAGAAAAAAAAATGTCCTGTGAATGAATTTTTTCGCACATTATTCCAACACTTACAATCTCACGTGTTTCGACCATCATGATTTATTTAAGTTAGTTTGTTAAGGTAAGTTTCTGTTTTCTTTTTGCTTTTTAGCACGTAAGCTATACGAGCGCATTGTACGGTTTTCGGGACTGTTTCTACAAAACACAATTCGTATAAAATATAATGATTAGTTTCATTAAGCTTTTCATGAAACTGATTAACTTCTAATATTTCTTTTGTTTTTGCTAAATCAGTGTTGCTACTGGCTTAGCCTGCTTTGGAGCAGCTTTTGGAGCAGACAAAAATGCGTTTTGAAGCAGCGAAACTGGCTTTTGGAGCCGATATTGCCAGAGTCCATTTTAGGACCCCTATTGTGTTCACGAAGAAATCCGTAAACAGCAGTTCTGTAAAGCCGATGTTCCGTCAAGCGGTCTTGCGTTCCTCAGAACATAGCTGTTTTGTTCTAGCCTCGAGAAAGACAAGTCCGCTTGTCGAAGTGTAGGCCCGACACAACCTTTTTTTACGGATTTCTTCATCCACCCCTTCTTTACGTTTTTCAAATACCTTGTTCGTGACACACGAATGACAAATTTACAATGTGCTGCACGCTATTCAAGCATAATAGAGTAAAAAGGAAAAAAAAAGTAACCAGCAGATAGCCTCACCACATTTATTAGACAACGCTAATTATAAAATTTGAGACCATAGCGCCAAATTTTAACAAGACTGAAGATCAGTTGACTGACAATTTTTCAGAAGCCAGATTTTTCAGACATGTTTAAAAATTCAGACGATTTCACGACAGCATCACAAGCCCTACGGAGTTTTATGGAGAAGAACATCTGAAATTTTGGACACTGAAACTATTCAGCGTTCAATTTTTTGGGCTTTTAGCCTACATTGCCGATAGAAAACAGCGTTACTTAAAGTTTCTACCTTCGCTACGTCTATGACCTCGTAGGCTTAAACAAACGCTTTCAAAAAATCGTTCGGCGTCACAGTAATGTCCGAAAGTCGGCTCTGCCACAATTGAAACATGAAATGGCGTAAATGAGACAAAAAATTCTGATGTGACCGGTAACTACAGTGTCTGGTATATTTTTAGACACTGCTACAGTGTACTAGAAGGGGGCAGTGGAGTGAACGAGGCGGCCGCGCCGCATCTCGGCTGATTTGCCGGCGGGTGACCGTAGCGGCGGCGCTGTTGTCCCATGGTACTGTATATCGCGTGAACGTTTGCATTGGGAATGCGCACCCGAGGCTGCGAAAGCGTGTAATTGCTCATTTTCAGCGCGTTTATTGCGTTTCTGAGCCTTTATCAGTGAACGCACTTGTTACGTGCCATGGTGTACGAGTGAATATGCAGGCACACGGACATTGCCTCCATACATTCACTGTTTGAAGAGCTGCCAACTCAGAAAAAAAAAAATGTCAGTCGAAATTCGCACGGATACGCCTAGCACCTATAACCCAATCAGCGCTTTGAGCTGCGTCACATCAAAGGTGGCTACTGGTGAACCACAAAGAAAGGAGAAGTATCAAAACCGTGAACGCTCGTTTTGTCGGCAGTCTCTACGATATCCAGGGCACAGTGTTCCTCGTAGGAGCCTACATGAGCTCGATTGTTTCACGAGAAACCCGAGTGTAAGTAATGTTGTCACAACCTTAATCGGTGACAACTCTTTTTTTATCATGCCAGTTCTGCGGAAGATAATAATTATTGCTTTCCGAAAGGCCTATTGCATATTAAACTTATTAAAACAACACTCAAACATGTTAAAAAGTGCAACTTGTATGTATAGCCCATCTGTTAATCTGCATGAATTCATTGTAACCAGTTCTCATTCTGTATCGACAGCTTAAATTGTGCTGCTTTCCAAATATTCTGTCGGCGTAACGCCATTGCAAGCGAGCAAATTTATGACAATGTTTTGTATTATAAGCGTTGTTCTATTATTATCATCAAAGGTGTAGGCAGGCATTCCTTGTGTATACATGTACACAGTAAACACACACACACACACACACACAGATACACCCATATATATATATATATATATATTTAATGCTTCTTAGCATAGCTACTATTTTAGGCGGTGCCTTTCTCGTCCGACTACGTTAGACTTTAACTAATTTTGAGACCTCATACTCGAACAGGTGAAATCTACAGTGCGCATTTGTAGAGACACGCTATGTTCCGCTTCGCCAACTGTAAACTATTGGCGCAGGGCTAGCCAGGATTTCTTTTTTTTTTTGAGGGGGTGTGGTGTGCAGCAGAACGCCCAACTTTGGCAATTGGTAGTTGTTGTGAATGCCTGTAACTATTTTAGTATACCTACCTTGAAAAGTTAAATTACCAAAACATTTCAGGGCGTAGGAGGTTCAGATTCCCTTCCACTCCCTTCTTGTGGCTTTCTGGTTCTGCGTGCGTGTGACACAGTATTTGTTTTCTAATCTCACAGCTTTCTGAGCACAGCTAACTTCCAATAAATCAGCTCAGTTATTCTGAATATTGTAGAAGCCTAACGAACGAAGAAAGAGTTAAGAGAGAAGAAATCAATATAAGACACTCTTTCTGAATTATTTTCGATCTCTCACTAGGGCTTTTATGGAGTTCAAATTCAGTAGATGGGCGTGTCATACTTCAAGGGCTATGGCATCATGTGTTAGACATGTATGATGGGCAGGTGCGAAGAAATCTGCATCAAGAAATCGCGACGGAGGAGCCGAAGTGCATAGCAGTTCCTGCACGTGGCGCGCGGCTCTTTCAGTACTATTCGACTGCAGCGCCGCCGGTGCGGGCAACGCGGAGGGGATCAGATGGCGAGGCGTGGTCAGGCCACTCAACACTTCTAGTACACTCTAGCACTGTAGTCCCAACAGTGACATTTGGCCCAGTTCGGCTTGGCTTGGCCCGGGTTGCGTCTTACGGAGGTGCACCGCGATGTCATTTTCAACTGGAGAACCTAAATTAGTTTAGTTTCTGGACTTCGGAACACGCCTTTTGGCGCAGACTCGGCAAATTTTGAGGAAATATAGCAGCGTGTAGCAGCCAGGGCGATTCGGCGAAGTTTGGCGCAATTGGCGCAACGGTAGAGTTACTGTTAAGTGCGGCACATAGACTTTAAATTTGATTCTTAAACTTGGTGAAAACGCCACTTCATTCTATGTTGGGACGTTTGTAGCACACTAAGGCGGTCAAAAAAACAATCAGATGAAAAGCGCATGCTATTGGTGTCATAGTGAATTCAATCACGAAAAGTTTAGTAGGAGTAGTTTTTGTTTAAGTGGAGAAAAATATTTTTAATGTTTAGTGCACACATCGCATTACTTAGCTATATGGCAGCCATACAAATCAACAGAATTTGATAAATAAATAGAGTGGAATGCGTTCGCAGTAGAAGCTTTTAGGTTATTTTGTTCGTTCTTTTTTTGTATACTACGTATCAATGTGATGATAAACACGTTGACGTGTTGTTGAGTATTCAACTTTACGCCCTATCCGGTCTCTTTTTTTGTCTTCTATTAGGGTTGCGTCCTTAATATTTGTCCAGGCCTCAAGTATTCTCGCCCCCATTGAAAATGCGGCCGCCGCGGCCGGAATTCGATCCCGCGACCTGCTGGTCAGCAGCCGAGTGTCTTAGCCACTACACCACCATGGCGGGTCACTCAGATTTTTTTAACTTAACGCGATGTGATTGATCCGGAGCAAATACTGCCAAACGCCATCATGCTACGCGGGGAGATTTCAATCCCGTCGGTCCTGGTCCTCCGTTCTCGGAAAGGCATTCACGCACAGTTGCGCTCCCCAGTGCTACAAATAATCTGACTTTGTCTAAATCAGTTAAACACGCACATTTCGATAAAGCGACGTGAAAGTTTGGATTAGGCAATATTGAGCGCAAAGTGACACGAAAACGAGAAAGGAGGACTCAGAACTTGCGCAAACTTTAAACGAAATGAAACCAGCACGCCTTGTGTCCTCCCTTATCGTCCTTGCGTTAAATATTCTCTTACCAACGAGGCCGTATTAGATTGCACCAGGCCACGCCTTGGAAACAGCGAATCAAAAGAAGTGGAAGAATGATGACAGATTAAAACACGTATATCAAACTGAAGCAAGTCGAACGTCTTATTGGCTAGACAGCCAAGAGCGCCGCTCATAACGTGCTTTACGGCTTCTTTTCTGCCGCTGGAGGCCTTGTGTTAGCACTTTTCTGTCCAACAGACGGCGTAGGTTTGGGTTGCTGCGCTGCAGGAGGCGCACGGGAACTCGGCTTGGCTGCAGGAGGAGCTGGGGTCGCTTTCTTTTGTTGTTCGGACGGCTTCGGAGTTGTCCGTGCCTTGGCTTCCGGCTCCTTCTGGCTTGGTTGCTGCTGCTGCATCGCAGTTTGCATCGCTTGTGAAATTTTATACAGAAAAAAAAAAACAACTACGCTCTTGTTACACCCTGTAACGCCAACAGTGAAGCACACAGTATGCCTGAACCGTTTAAGAACCTGGTAGCCGAAGCAAACGTCATTAGGAAGGCTAAATTTTAGAGCACATTGCGGCGACGTCCGCTTTGAAACAGTCAATTATGATTACAGCTACCGAAGAAAGCACAAAGAGGGGAAACGTAGCATCGGCGTCAAATGAAGAAACGCTCAAGAAATTCTAGAGTGCGCAACATCCAGCCATCTCCGTGGACACGCGCAGTGCTATCACGCTGGCGCGCTTGTCTATGACGATAGCTGGACGGGATGCATTGTATCATTTTAATGCTTCCCGCTGTTCGCATACTCCGGTAGTACACCAACACATTCGCATGTAATAGCACTCTATAGTCTGGAATATGAATCTGCACAACTTGTTTGCGCCAATCCTTCAGCGTCGGTAATGACCAGCGCGCTCCTCGAAAGCTGGCTGATTACAATCCGAAAGGCTTGAGGTACCTCTCAACGGTGAACACACTTATAGACAAAAAGTAACTGCTGTGCCCACGCCACTAGAGAGAGTAAAAGGTAACCAGTTGCCTCTACGTTACTTACCACCATTTTTTTAGCACAGCAAGTCAATAATGAGCTGGCCCGCCCTCTGCAGCGCTTTGCGCCTTTATTTTGCATCCTCTATCATATTTTTTCAAGCATCGTCATTGTTGCTGAAAACTATAGTTAGATGTGGTCGCCAAAGACATCCATCGCGTTGTAACACACACGAATACCTTGCTCGCCTCATGGTAGCCACATGTGCGCCATTCTCACGTGTTGTGACAACATTAAATGCAGAGATTAACAGCTGCTGGCGCACTTTGTGTTTTGTTATCAACACTTTTCTCGGTGATGTGTACAAATTGATGTGACGCCTTCATACTCCTATTAACCCCTAGAAGTTAGAGTGGCGTTGCCGGATGCGAGGCCTGGGTGATGCCACGGCAAGAACTTTTCGACACCCGCCGTTGCGTTCTTACAAGCACTGGCTTAGTACGTGGTCCTGCTGCTCGCGTTCACTTTTTTCCTGTCTAAAGTGACATATGAATGACGAAAACAGCCTCCTGTAATAGTCCTGGTTAAAAAGAGATTGCTTTTGCCTCTGCCAACGTTGCCCGCACTCAGTGCTACAAAAATTGGAATCACGTTTGTGTCACGCTGCTAAGAATGTGTCTCATTTTCAGCCTCGACAGCCAATGGAGGTGGAAAGCAAAAACACGTTTCTGCTTAGATATAGCAAAATTATTGCTGCATAATAATGACGTGATTCGACCTACGACCCACCATCGTCACATCATAAGTTGTTCAGATTGATTTTAATGGGACCCTAAATTAAGTTAATCAGTCGACGTTGATTCTTGAAATGGTGGTCCAGAAACCTCGTAGTGTTGCTTTTGTTCCAAGGAAGGGCCTATTTTGAAATAAAATCACGTTTCAGTGGTTCGCATCAGGTGAGCGTACTTAAAATTATCCGCCTCAAGAAGCGAACCGACCGGTCCGTCTCACGTCAGTGTTGCCGTGCACAACGTTGCCCGGCTTTACTGCGCTAGTAGCAGCAAACCGAAAGCAGGGGGAGACACAGCAGCAAAAACGCCCACTGATCAATTTTCCTCCGTTGGCTCCGAGATCGCAGACGCTTTTGTTTCAACTGCACCCCGCTATATGGCGCCATTTGTCCCGTGTAAAAGTTCAATTTTTGAACCGCTCACGCAAGTCTCCATAGTAACGTTCGGTGGTTCTTTTTTCCTTGAATCAAACAGAAAAGAAGAAGTAGCATTGTATTGCTTGTCTTGATGCACGGAAAGTTCTTTATTTAGTGCAGTCAGATCGATTACTAGTGATTAATTGTAGGCGGTTCGTCTGATGTCATCGGGATCATTTTGAAAATGTCCTACTGCGGTGCTCGTGTTCTTGTGCATTTACCTTAATTTCTCGGTAAGTAGGGCACTGTTGTTGATAATATTGTCGTTTTAGGTGTTGTCATACATTGAGCTTTCACACTAACGTAAAATATTACTTGACTTTAGTGTCCCTTTAACAGATAGGGGGGTTTCACCGGCACGGTGGTCACTTTTATTGAACGCAGCCGTGTATCTACGGACAGCGTTTTTGCCGGTGTGCCAAGCACTGCGCACGCGTGCAGTATTGAGTTCCGCAAAATATCCAGAATGCGCTCACCATACCCCTGCAGCTGTTTTGTCCCTTTTTTTGCGTATTCTTGCTTCGTCACCACATATTCTTTAGTGCAACGTTTTTCTCGCAATACTTTCGGTACTTCGTTTCGCCGAAATTATTGAGGCTTGGTGTGCTTGAGGTTGAGTGCGAAAACTTTTATTGCTGTCAGATTGCGTCATCGTGCAGCATTGTAGCTATTATGCGTTCATACGTGCCGTTTTAGGTAGCCACCCCATCGATGGGTTTTGCTATCAGTTCATTATTTTTAAACATCAAACTGTATGTATAGACATGAAGTGTCAAACCAGTCATCAGCTGAGTGAGGCATAGGAGTTTTGATTATTACGCGGGCCACGTCACTGCAGGTGAGTGTGCCATCGAAAAACTTCACTTCCACCACGGCATTTGTTTTGTCAACGTTTATATCTGCGGTGCTCGCGCCTAGAGCTTAAATTACGCTTTGTAGCCCGGCAGTAGATCAGACCAGCATTTCACGAACATTGGTGTTTAGGACAACATAAGTTTTGGTGACTGTTGAGATTAAATTTGTGCATAGAATCGAACTACACGGACTCGCAGCATTTTCGAAACCATTGTGTGTGCGGCCTCAATATTTGTGTAATTTTCCCAATACGTTTAGTGATTCCTTATGACAATTTAATGTGAGTCTCCTGCTGAAAAAAGCACCAATTGGTGAAATGACGTGGCTACCTTGCAGAGGCGGTCGTAACATTCGTGGTAAACGACAACGCCGTTACTGAATGAAAACGTCCGAATTTCATTTCTAATACTTCGACATTCATGTTATAACCCCCCCCCCCCCCCCGCCCCAGTCTATGTCTAGTTGTATTGACGTTCTAACCGCTTAGCACAGTTCTGTAGCACCAATTTGTTGAGTAGGCAGTGAAAGCAAACATTTCGCTGTACTGCATCACGACCTTCACAGAGAATCTCCCGTTCACACGGGACATAGCCTATCCTATGCTATATTATCAAAACTTTGTACAGCCAAAAACACTTTCACTAGTCATGGAACCTTCCACCTGATAACTTGAAACATTTGCATCGCGAAACTGAGGAGTAACCACTACCGTGTTGTTAAACAGTGGGCCCACAACGGGCACCAAAAAGGGCGAGAAACAGTGGCGGAGCGGGCGAGTCCTTGCCGTGACGTCACATCAACATGACAGCAGGGACGCCACAGTTCGTTCTAGGAGTTAATATCAACCCTAGTTATGATGGCTATCTGCTCTTGTAATAGTAATCAAAGGCCTTCGCTGAAGAGTGATCTTTTGCTATTGTATAATCATCTGGTCCTATAGGACTGTTGCCGATGGCTTATTTTTATCCTCCTTTCTCCTGCTCTTTTTTTTTGCATTCTGCACTTTTGTTTACAGTGAACTCTTTTGTCAGCTTTCTTTTTTTGCGCTATTGCTAGGTTGTAGTTACTGTCGAAATATTTTTTTTGTATTTCACCTTCACCACTTCACATACTGTAACTCACTTTGATTGATATGTGGAGGTTAATGTCCCAAAACCACGATATGATTATGAGAGACGCCGTATTGGAGGGCTCCGGAAATTTTCATCACCTGGGGTTCCTTAACGTGCACCTAAATCTCAGTACACGGGCCTACGAAATTCCCGCCTCAATTGGAAATGCAGCCGCCGCAGCCGGGATTCAATGCCGCGACCTATGGGTCAGCAGCCAAGTACCTCAGCCACTAGGCCATCGCGGTGGGGCTGTAACTCCCTTTTGTAGCATGTATTGTGCTTACATGTTCATATGTTGCATTGCATTTTCTATTTCTAATATAATCAATATTTGCATATATATATATATATATATATATAAAAGTCATCAGATGAAGCAGACAAGCAAACGAAAAGTGATGCTTTATTGCCAACATTAGGGCCGGGGACTGGCCTTTGTCAGGGCATACAACGAAGGCCAGTCCCCAGCCGTAACGTTGGCAATAAAGCATCGTTTTTTGTTTGCCCGTCCGCTGCATCTCATGGCTGATAACTCGACCAAATCCAGGAATCCATGAAGTCAAGTAATATATATATATATATATATATATATATATATATATATATATATATATATATATATATATATATATATATATATATATATATATATATATATATATATATATATATATATATATATATTGAACGTATTATCTGTGCCACCCCCTTCCACAATGCGCCTCGAGGGCTCTCTGTTAGGTACTGTAAAACAATTAGAAAAAAAAATAAAATGTGGTGTTCATTGAGTTACGTTTCTGCCTAACAAATCGTTCACACATCACAACTTTTTTATAGCGATTCTCCGCATGTTGCTTCGTATGTGCGCAGTGAGTGTTCTCCGGGCCCGTCTGACCAACGTTTGGAGATACGAACCCTGCTATCGACGGGCTTGGAAGCCGGCTTCGCCTCCGGCTCTCGACTGATCGGTGGCGGGCTCGGGGGCGGCACGGTCTTTGGCTGCTCGACTGGCTCGAAGCGTTGGCCTCCGGCGGGCCTGCTCGGCCCGAAGGTCACCGTGGCGCGGTACAGCTGAGGTCCCGCATCGACAAAGGGGAAGGCGGCCCAAGATCCGGGAGCCGAGGCATTGCGAGCCTCTACTGCGGCCACAAACTGACGCACGTCTTTCTCGAGCAGATCTGGCTTCTCGAAGGCGGCGAAGTGGCCGCCGCTCGGGTGCTGCTCGAAGGTGACAACATCGTGGTACACGTGACCGATGAACGACTTTGGCAGCGCCAAGAGATCTTCAGGGAACACTGAAAATCCCGTGGGTACAGTGACGGGCACCCTGCACAGCCATGGTCTTATTGATTATTAATGCGCTACATAATCTCAATACAGTGATTATATACTTTACATCGGAAAATGCTTGCAAAATATGGATTGAAGCAAGAAACATTGCGTTCTAATGCTGCTACACCTTCAGGATGTTTAGGCAAGAGCTCAAGATTTTGAAGTTGTGCGAGTCCTCCCTTTAGCAAAAATAGATCAAATAACATATTTATTCAAGTTAACTAGTTTCAATTTCATCCTTCTGCATTGCAACAAAAAAGCGCCGGTAGCCAAGCGGGCCTTTCTGCTGTCAGCCTGAAGAGTTTAAAAATAGCATGTGACGCTTAGAGTGACTCCGTGCAAAATACAACAATGGCACTGTTACTAAAGCTTTCAACGCTCATAGGCTTAACATATTTCGCCATCTTTAAAAATAAAACCTGAACACCTCCGTGCTGCCTGCGATCGTAACGTTCAACTGCAAATTAAGAAAAGTAATTAGTGTAACACAAACATTCATTGCAGTAGCACAGATAATTGGACTGATTGGTATTGGCTTCACATTACGAGAAGTAAAAAGAAATACGTAAGCGCGCCCTCCATCACGTTAACAGAAAACTAATTTTCAACCTGCATCATCACCCTGAGGGTTTGATCTGAGGCACGTGTTTTATAGCCCAATTTTTTGTTTTTTCCTTTTCACCTGCCAGGTCACGCAACACAAATGATATATATATATATATGTACCTACCTTTGTTTCGAATAAACTTTCGTTGCGAGTAGGCGCTCTTGATCTACAGAATACAAATCAACGGAATACCAATCAAGAAGGGTGTAAGGCAGGAGGACACAATCTCCCCAATGCTATTTACCGCGTGCTTACAGGAGGTCTTCAGAAGCCTAGAATGGGAACAGTTAGAGATAAGAGTTAATGGAGAGTACCTTAGTAACCTGCGCTTCGCCGATGACATTGCATTGCTCAGTAACTCAGGGGACGAATTGCAACTCATGATTACGGAGTTAGATAAGGAGAGCAGAAAGGTAGGTCTTAAAATAAATCTGCAGAAAACGAAAGTAATGTACAACAACCTCGGAAAAGAGCAGCGCTTCGAGATAGGTGATAGTGCACTTCAAGTTGTAAAAGACTATGTCTACTTAGGGCAGGTAATAACCGCGGAGCCGAACCACGAGATTGAAGTAACTAGAAGAATAAGAATGGGATGGAGCACATTTGGCAAGCACTCTCAAATTATGACAGGTAGATTGCCACTATCCCTCAAGAGAAAGGTATGTAACAGCTGTGTCTTGCCGGTGCTTAGCTACGGAGCAGAAACCTGGAGACTTATAAAGAGGGTTCAGCTTAAATTGAGGACGACGCAGCGAGCAATGGAAAGAAAAATGGTAGGTGTAACCTTAAGAGACAAGAAGAGAGCAGAGTGGATTAGGGAACTAACGAGAGTTAAGGATATCAAAGCTGAAATCAAGAAGAAGAAATTGACATGGGCCGGGCATGTAGCGCCTAGACAGGATAACCGCTGGTCGTTAAGGGTTACTAACAGGATTCCCAGAGAAGGAAAGCGGGTTAGGGGGAGACAGAAGGTTAGGTGGGCAGATGAGATTAAGAAGTTTGCGGGTATAAATTGGCAGCAGCAAGCACAGGACCGGGTTAACTGGCGTAACATGGGAGAGGCCATTGTCTTGCATTGGACGTAGTCAGGCTGATGATGATGATGATGATGATGATGATGATGATGATGATGATGATGCTCTTGGTCTGTGCAATTTCCTGTTGTAGTGTCCGTGTCTGTGTGCGCACCCTCAATCAGCTGAAAGAGAAACACTCATACCGGAAGGTCTTATGGTCCAAGAAAGCAATTATAGAGACAACTCGTTCGAACAAAGTTTCATTCTGATCGCATTAGAAAGCCTAGGGTACGTTCAAAAGGACCTTTTTTTAATATGAGCTATGCTGTCTCTCTAAGGAAACTAAGCGTTGATTTGGGCGGGAGTTATCTAGTCGCACAAGCACTCGATTCATCCTCCTCACCTAGTGGGCCGGGTCATGCCACCGGCGAAGTTTTCCTTGTAGAAGCGCGCGCTCGACCCAATGCTGTCGGTAAGCCAGTACAGCATCACGTTGGCCAGCAGTTCATCGTAGGTGTATTTGTCAGTGAGGCCCCCGTCTTCTCGGTCCACGTTCGCACCGACAGTCCAGGTGGAGAACTTCTCGAGGATGTAGGCTGCCAGACCGGCCGGAGAGTTGAGCAGAGCCAGACCTATGCATAGGATGGCAGCCCTGTAGTATCGCTTTTGATTTCCATTTAGATCTCATCTCACGAGCAGGGAAAGTTGCCGTGTGACACAGAACCGGCTAGAACCATTGTTTTAGGAAAACCGACGAGGCAGCAAAGCAGCCTCGCGAGGCATGATTGGCGGTGGTCAGTTTCAAAGGTCCTCAATATTCTGCGGATTGGCTGCAGATAATATTCAGGGCATGCCTTGCTTCCAATGATATTTTGTTCGATTATATCTACAGTCGTTTCTGGTTAATTCTTGTTTCGTACCTGCACGCAAGAATGCGGTCAAAATTGTGTGTGTATTAGCACGATACCAGCAGGGCCCAAAAAATTTTTATTCTGACGCCAAGAGCTCTACCGTTCGTAACAGGCTCTTTTCCCGCGCATCAAGGAAGAAAACACCGCTTCGTTTTCTGCTAGTGTCCAACAGCTGGTTTTTGCTACCAGATATGAGCAGCCTATACGTACGAGAACGTATAGCTTATCTACCTTATTTCACTATGCCTCTAATGCAATGCACAAAACTATACATATACACGCGCAGGCGTTTCGCTGGTATCCTAAAGCGTATAAGATATAATTATATGATGTTTCTACGTTACTTAATGTTTTAACATCACTTGCTTTTCATCGCATGATGTGGTCTCGATAGCTTCAAAGAAGACAAAAAATTACCACTATTAACAAATCGATTGCATTAGTGACATTGTGCTAACAAATTAACATACGCACAAGTTGTATCACTTTCAGAAAATAGCTACGATGCAAGGAATGCACTGTAAGAGAATAGCAAGCTTCTTCGAATGGGTGTGTTCGTGTACTACTTCCCCTCTCTTACTAGTATTACTTGCAAATACGTAGTAGTGTTGTTAGCTTGACAGTCCCAGCTTTTTTCTATTTTTGACTAATTGTCAACATTCAAGGGGGTTTTAATCAAAGGGGCAGGCAATGCCTGTGAGTACCCTCGTGGGAATAGCCGGGTTGGCGCGGGAGAGACTCTCCCCTACGTCGACAATAGACCTCAATAAAGTTGCTCTCTCTTTCTCATAGGAATTGGTGCATATAAAAACAAAAGGCAGAGGAAATAAAGATACAGATATATTATAATAAAAATATAGGCGCAGTCTATACACAGGTGGCGGGACATAGGTGGCTAAGCAGGTAACGGGATTGAAACTACGTGAACTTTAAAGGGAACTAGAGCAGAGTGCCTACGGTAGCAAATTTCACAGCAAAATGAAGAAGCTCGATTACGAGCATAGTTATTACGCATCGTTAAAAAATGAGCGATATCGTTTTCAAAAACAACGCAACTGTAAGAAATCTGCAATGTTGGCAAGCAAATCTAACTCTTCTCGTACGCCCTTTCAGTTTAGGAGTATGGATCTGCTGTGTGGAAGTCTGCCATAGTAGCGTTTGTGGACGCTCCAAAGTGAATTCAACGCCGAACTGCCATCTTCGTCTTGGAGACGTGTGGAAGGAAGGAGAGCTGCTGCACTACAGTGAAAGCTAAGCTTAGACGAGAACTGTTCTCTACCTGGCCAGTAGTAACAAACTGATATTATTATCGCATTGAATTTACTGCAATGACACTGAGCTTCCATGTGGCTTTCTCCTACAAACAGGTGGTTGTATGCTTTTCCTTTCTGAATAGCACTGGAAATTGAAAGGAACCTTACGTAAAGAAACACCTAAAAGCATACTGATCCTGGAGTACGCTGCCGAATAAACATGCAATTCAACATTTTTTGTTTGCACGAAAAGTTAACCAGTGACGCAAGCTAACTGAAAAGGAAGTTCACTGCATGAACCAAACAATGCTGGGTAATTTATGAAAGATTATGAACAAGAGCACACTTTTTCTCTCTTGCTTAACTTTCAAGGCCAAGATAAGTTAGAAATAAATTATAAGAAATTTAGGCCAACCACCTATATTTTATGCGGAACAGCGAACTACTGCTATACACATAGCAAACGTGGAAAATTCTAGCGAAAAACTAAGCACATTAAACGTACTTTTCCATTAAAGCGCCAGGTTGAATTTGAAAATAGCAGAGTTCACATAATACCAGTCCATGATTGTATGGCGGAATGTTTCTCTTTGGCGAGGCTGAGACGAGCATCAGACGATGCAGGCGGGCACCGCGAGCGCCGGACTACTCGACCTGCAGCGTCACTTCTCCGTATTAGTATAAGTGTTCAGCCTCGTTGAATACCAGGCGAGGACATGCATTGGCTGGCACATTGACGCAAAAGCTTCGAAACAGTTTATTTCATTTGTAAACAGTAAGAAAAATGGCTACTGAATGCGCCAAAACTCAAATAGCCGTAAGGTAGCCATAGAACCAACGTGAAATTTAATTTTCTTCACCATGTCGCCAGTAGCCATCAATGGCAACTCTGGCAGCTATTACATACGAAACGTACGTAACTGACACGAAATACATACATATTTACGCATCAAGCAGTAAATTATTTCAGTCTAGTTATTACAGCGCCATGTTTTCGGTGTGTCCAATTTTTCTTAGAATTAGGAGGATAGTTATTGGACTTTATTTTTCGGAAAAAATTCAGCGTTTATCGTAGTTGACTTCTGTTAATTTTCAGTACTAAAAGTTGGTACTTATATTGCTTCATACTGGATTATTGATGATAATTGTGTTTTTTCATCACTTGATTTTAACCCTGCTAATAATGCAGCTGTTAATACTGCTGCAAAGGAGGGATCCGGAGCTGCTCGTCAAACTGCAACTCTGTTTTCCCCAGCATCTTCTTGATTAGGAATTACATTCATTTATTATTATTATTATTATTATTATTATTATTATTATTATTATTATTAATATTATTATTATTATTATTATTATTCTCAGTATTCGAATACCTTCGACGAAATGATAACTGAACACTTAATCCTGTGAAGCCACTTAGTGTATTTCATATGTGCGGGGAGGTTTTAACGCGAAGACACATAGAAGCGCCAATACTGCAATACAAAACACCCATACGCTGTCTCACCACTGTGGTTCAGCACTACCAAAGCTACAGGGTGTAAGAAAGTCACGCGCTTGCGCAGCGAAACGTAGTTCCACATACAAGCGCCTTAATATTGGCAGGGTTGGCTGCCAATATTAACGAGAGGAGCCACACGCACACTTTGATACAGCTTGCGCTTCGTGTTTACTTCCCACCTTTAACCACCTCGAGTTCATGGTGTACACTAGTTCACCGTATTCATGGCACTGCAGCCCAACTCTCGCTAAGCCTTTCTAAAACCAAGGAGGTTACGCCCAGCAAGTATAACGTAGCAACCCTTTCTTGTCAGATAGTGCTCAATGTGCATGCCAATAGCTGCTAAGGGGGAAGGAGAGACAGGAGAATTCAGCTTTTAGTTAACGCGTACACTGCGAATTTTTATTGTTCAACAACACACCGAAAAATCTCCCACCGGCACCACCTTGAAGGTCAAAATGTAAGACTGGTTACACACTACTACTAGGACTACGAGGGACGAACAGGTGTCGCTATAAAGAGCTTCGCTCCTAAAACAGTCATACTAGAGCCACGAGCAGCGTCGGAGAGAACCAGCCACAAAGGGAAGTTATCCACCAGCTCAAGATTCTACCAGTCTTCAACAGAGCAACTAACTTACGCTTCTTCAAGTTCCCGGTGTAGCTTGTGTTTAATAGCTTACTACATTTTTAAGTTAATTAACTAGCCATAATGACTACGACTCGGTGAGTAGACGCCGTGAATACGGTGAGCAGACGACACGACGCCAATGAATATATGTGGAGGAGCCAAGCACCCTTCCTGTTGGCTGAGGAACCTGTAGCTTCCACAGCGCTGAAGGGAACTGAAGGAAACAAAGCATACGTTTGTTGATAGTACAAGCATAAATCTTGCTGTAATAGACGCCAGAATATATTACGGGGTCTTCGTCACTGGCAGGGGCACTCTCTTTTTATTCATGATTGTTAGCTTTCAAATTGCCAATTGAACACTGCAAACGCCCTCTTATATTCGGAGCTTATCGGATGAATGGGAAATGTTAAACTTTTACTGACGAGTGTTTATCAGTTTTTTTTCGAAATTATCTGACAACACGGAGCCCTATTCATAACTTAGTTAAGGTGCTGTGATTTATTGTGAGCAATGACGACATGCGGCTGGCTTAATTTAGAGTGAACAAAAAAAAAACGTGTGCAATCTGTTAGGATCTTCCAAAATACGAAAAGGAGTACATCAAAAATTAAGACTGTTCCCATTAGTTTCAAGCCATTGGAAGGTGAACAATACTGGAAGATGTATTGAGACAGTTGGTATAATTAGCAATGAGCGATTGGGGACTAATTGCTCATTTGACAAAATTTACGTGAAATGAGCGTTTGGGGCCCCGGGAAATGATACTAAAGTATGTTTCCAAAAAATCATTTGGTATGGCAAAAAATGCAATTTTATACCACTTCTCTATCAATTCCACAATTTCCCAAATGCTGTAGACCTAACAAGAATACCAGCAACTTCTTCGACACAACTTTTCTTTGTGATACAAAACAAGTGGCGAGCTACCCTATGTGTATGCGACTTCATTTGCCTTTGAAAGATGAAGCTGAGCCTCATAAAAGTAGATGAATTTCGACATCAATATCTGCAATTTGGCTTTCAAATGTTTTAAAGGGTCTGTCATACACTATTATAATTTTAGATTGTGCTGAAACATGTGTGGTTTACAAAAAAGAACATTTCTACTTTTCCCAGAAATCTTTTTGATTAATGCCAAGGACCTTGTCTATGACATTGCCTAAAGAAGGGTTGCATTGTCCGAGTATGTGACAACTTATAATGAGGGCACCGTGGAAAAAATCTGCTAAACACTAACTGGTGAAATTCTTGAGAATTCAAATATGTCTGACAAACTCCAATTTTAAGAGAGAAGTCGTAACGTTCAAAGAGTATTTTCAATACTGAGAATCACCAATTCAAGAGGCACATCTCCATCAGCGGCAGTAACCTTGCGAAATATGCTTCCGTTAATTACGACAAGATTAAGACTGTAATACGAATAAATGTAGGTTATTCTATTCAAGTATTTATACTTGCATGTACATGTGTATCTGCGTTCGAGCCTTCCAGAGGTCTACATACAATTAGTGTGTTTTGCACACTTTTGTGTTAAGATATTTATTCTCAGATTTCCGAGTAATGAGAGTAATAATAATAATAATATGCTTGTTATGTTAAATAATAGAAGAGGCTGGTACGAAAAGCTGAGAAGCACGCTCAATCGCTCCTACCCCTCCCCCCCCCAAACAAAGAAGTGCACTTTGGCCAGTTTACAAAATTGCCCACATAGAGCCTTATTATCGAATAAATAGGGAGAATGCGAAAAAAATGAATGTATAGAGAACGTGATTATCAGGAACAATGCAAAACAATTCCTTTAGAAATTACTTTATATGAGCCCATTGTCTGAGTCTTTATTTCAGACATGCAAACAAAAAATACATGGCTGAGGAGGTGGGAAAAAGCCACACAGTCGCGGCTTGACGTTGCTCCCCTCCCCCGGATACATCGGAGCTGTGGTATGCACGAAAACAGAAATAACACAGGTTAATGTGCAGCCTAATAAAGAAAAACTCAAAAGCAAAAAAAACTCGGTGCACAATAAAATGGGCAATACTACAAAATCATATCTCCATATCTATTCAAATAAGGTTGTGTACACAAAATATAATTCAAGTGGTGCAGAATTGCACACATTAACGAACCAAGTTTCTCAGAGAGTTAAAGGAAAGTTAGCGTATCGAGGTGTGAGAAAAGCCAAATTTATTAAGCAATGAAGTCAATGCATAGTTTAGGGTTTGAAAGATGTAGTTAGTCCGCGGGTGAAGTACAAACCAGCACTCGTGTTGCATTGTAAGGTAGTAAGAAATGTTGCTGTGGAGGTTAGCGACCTCACAAAAGAACAATTTGCCGTGTTCAATCTGTGTTTTGTAGAGCTATGAAAAACGATGATAGTACATGTTGGTTGAGTGCATGATACGATAGGTGGTAAACAGTGGTTCAGAATTCGCTCTGTAAGGCACGCCAGCAATCCCTCGAAGGGCATTTTTCTGCATTGAGATTAGTTTACTATTCCTTTTTTTTTTGTTTAACTTTCCCATACTAATACGCATTACTTTAACTGTGATTCAAACAGGGTGTGGTACAACGTAAGCTTTATCTTTGCAGGCAATAAATGCTGGAATTTTCTCAAAACACCAACTACACGTGCAAGCTTACTTCGAAGATGTTCTATGTGACCATCCCAGAGCATAAATTCATTAAAGTAGACTCCATGAGCTCTTACGGTGTTAGTAATTTCTAGGGCATTCCCTCCTAAGGTAAGTGTGGCTCTGACAGAAAAAGCTTGGTTTCTTGCTCTTAAAATGATGCTTTAGTTTTCTTGGAGTTAATAAGGAAGGACTTTTTAAAAGAACAAGTATATAACTTATGGTATAATTGTCAGTTCAAGCTCACGAATAAACAGAAAGGAAGAGATGACAAGCGCTTTCTCGCAACTGTTTATTAGAAAGGGAAGAATATATATACAGGCATTTAAAAACAACGCATGCATGTGAAGGCAAAAAAGTACACCCGTGGCACATCAAGAACACAGGGTAAAAGAAGACAGATTATCTCGGAACATAATCTAGAAAACCAAACTCTTTTACCCTGTGTTCTCGATGTGCCACAGGGGTACTTTTTTGCCTTCCCACGCATGCGTTGTTTTTAAATGCCTGTATATATATTCTTCCCTTTCTAATAAACAGTTGCGAGAAAGCGCTTGTCATCTCTTCCTTTCTGTTTATTCGTGCGCTTGAACTGACAGTTATACCATGCATATCCAACTAGCCGAATTTTCAATTCTGTTGATATATATCTTATTTATGACGATATTGGCCCAATCTATTAAATCATCTGCATTTGAACCCGACAAGTATAACCTTGTGTCATCTGCGTATATAATATATTGGACACTAGTGTCTATATGTATCAAATTTAGTATATATATATTGAACAACAAAGTACCAAGTTGGCTACCCTGAGTAACACCATGTTCTACTTTATTACAGGACGAGTGGTGGTTATCGATTGTCACATACTGAGTACGATTACGCAAATAACTCGATAATAAACCTAATGTATTACCTCGGACACTGCAAGCTGGAAGTTCTAAAAGTAGGGTTTTATAATTAATTCTATCAAACGCTTTTGCAAAATCTATAAATATTTCTAAAGTCATTAGTTTTATTTCTATATTATAAAGAATAAGCTCTTTTTGTTTGAGCAACGCAACTTCTGGAGACAATCTTTTCCTGAAACCGAACTGTGTACTGGTTACTAGCCCATATTTTTCGAAAACAATTTTGAAATACGCACAAAAATACCTCGCTCTTATTCCTTGGAAAAATTGGTAGAATAGATATGGAACTATAATTACCAAGGATTTTTTTTTAGTATTTCCCTTATGGAGAATAATCGCTTTCGCATTTTTCATTTCTGATAGAAATGTACCAGTACTGAGCAACAAGTTATAACTATGAGTTCAGAAGAGACAAATGACACCAAGGACATGTAACACAGGTCTCATCTTTGGACCAAAAGCGTCCGCACATTTGCTGGTTTTTATACGTCTGAAAGCGGCTAATACTTTATAGTTATCGCACTCAATAAGTTCCATGGTGTCCTGTGCACGGTTTTTCATGTAATCGAGTGTGCTGAGGTCATGCTCACTTTGAACCAGGGATGTAAAGTATTCACTGAACTTGTCAGTTAAGTCTCTCTCAGCGTAGCTGATACTATCAATTGTAAGAGAAACAGGTAAGCACATTTGTTCAGATTGTAGCAACATGTTTAGCCTATTCCATGGAATCTTTTGATCACTAATGCCTAAATATAAGCGAACGCGATACCCTTTTTTAGATTTTTGTATTGTGCTATTCAAATTATTGCAAACTTTTTTTAAAAGCTATGAAATCGAGATGTTCGCAAATCTGTAAAAATTTCTGATATAAGTTGTTTTTCTTGGAAATCATTTTAAGGATGCGGGACGTCATCCAAGGCTTACGAGCCTTCTTTGTTTTTTTTCGTATCCCTGTATGGGAATGCGTCGCTATAAAACAATATAAGGTGTTTAAAAAAAGTCAAGTGCCTCATCTGCAGTCACGTGGATATACAGTGGCGTCCAATTAAAATTTCACATCACGCAAAGAAATTCTTTCAATAAATGGATGTTAATATTTTTATGTCTGAAATAATGGTTCATGTGTAATTTTGTCAGAAACCAAAAAGACATTGCTCAACAGAAACACGAGGAGGTGATCACTCAATTCTCTGTTAATAGCCCCTGCAAAAACATATTCGGTGGATTCATTAGTGATTATCAAGTCGAGTGCAGTTGCAGATGATGAGGTAACGAGGGTCACTACAGTGATAACATATTGAAGAAGATAAGACTCAGTCAGAATCAACAACTGTGTGCATCTTTGAGAATTCTCAATATTATTAATAATGAGATCACCTCCAAGGAAAATTGTATATTGGCACTGACACACAAAATCAAAAACACTTTCAGTATAATAAAAGAAATCTTTAGTGCGACCACATGGGGGGCGGTATACAATAACACAAATTATTTTACCAGAAAGCACACATAATCAGGTGTAACGTAATCAGGTGTAACAGCACATGAATGTTCAATCCTGTCCGATTGCATGTGCTTTAGCAACAGAAAACATATGGCTTCACCACATTTACCAACACGATGCAAATAAAAAGAACCATAGTTATAAAGAGCGAAAGAATCATTCTCTAACATCCAAGTTTCAGTCAACCTTATGGCAACAAATTTGAAATCGAATTCGCAAAGAAACATTTATAAAAGATCTTGTTTACCACTGATCGATTCAATGTTAATGTGCAGCACTGATAATTTAGATTGAGTAACAAGTTTGCCAATGTTATTAGGGGAAACATACTGGGAATCCATGGTGGATAAGAAAGTGTACAAATGGAATTATTGCATTACACAGCTAGTCGCCTTGTTACACGGCCAGTCGCGTCAAATCCTCTGCGTGTTGGATAACATGAGCCTCTTCTCCGTCATACGTCGTTCCGCGCATGAGTTTTGCCATCGCGGTGTCTTGCATACTTAAAGGCATTGTGATCTGCCCATTGCTTTGCGGACTGCAGCAAAATCTGGTTGTGTTGTGTCAGGTTCTTGGTGATTGACACTTTAGATCGCCCCTTTATTTCAGTCTCCTATTTCCCTGCCACCATACACTTTTAGTTTCCAGTTTTACAAAGCGAACAATGACTCCTGGAAGCTTCCCAGTCTTTGATGGTAGCCTGTACAAGGCTTCCACGTCGTATTTCAAGAGGACAGGAAGACTTAAGGATTGCCCAACCACATTAATCTTAGAGGGCAAATCTTTCTTGTCAGACTGAGCTATTCCATGAAAAATTAAGTTCTGTGTGCGGCTTCTCAATTCAAGGTTATGTACCGCTAACTTAAGCTCCCTAATCTGCACGGAGTTGCTCTGGTCTTCGAGCTTACCCACACGCTTGTCTAGGTGTTTTATTTCGGCGTCCTGCTGATTCATAGTTTTTGGAATCTCATCGTACTAGTCAGACAGGTGAGAAATGGCTTTATCAATGCTGCCAACTTGCACAGGAAGGTTATCAAGCTTTTCGAGCCACTCTCGAATTGTAGTTAGTGGAGCACACACATCCTGGTCATTCCCTCATTCACCACTAACCTGCTCCCTCAGGCGTTGCGAATAGCGATTTGTGCATTTCCATGAGACGAAAAGAGCTTCAGATTTGTTCTTAGCTTGTGCTTCAGTATGTCCTCAGCACTTACCCAAGTTATAGGATTTTTCACATTCAAAACATGCTAAAAAGTGACTAAGGGTGAGAAGTGGTTTTTGCAGCAAATTATAATGCAAAATTAAATAGCGAATTTCGAAGCATTGGCAATCTGCATGGTATTAACACGAATAAATGACAAATGTTCTAAAAGAACTTGAAGATATGGAGCTCCAGGAGTAATGACGCAATTTATGACTATAGGTGCAAACAAGTGCAGCTTGCTCATAATAGCAGTGCACCCGGCATAGTCCAGTAGATAGAAATGACAAATGCGCAGCCAGTTGCATGGTGCGGCAACCTTCGTCATCCGATACACTGCAAAACTTGAGAAGACGATCACCAGTGCCGGCCGCTCATGTAACGTCAGAATTGCTTCAATCAGGGGCAAGCTTTGCTTGCTTGGGTTTTCGTCAGATGAATAAGATGACGAGTGTATTGGTGAGGAAAGCAAAAACCTATAATTGTCAACAACATCCATATTAGGCCGAAACAGCTGTGCCCGTAGCATTTTAGCGAGCAGCTCAAACAGCACGCACATGTTTCTTCTTTGTTGCGATGCCCGATGACCTAAAGCATAGCCAAAAATGCTTGGCTCGTATTATTCTCTCGAAGCACATCACAATAAATTTTTGTAGCAGCTAAATTCCCACCGCATATAGGTAGATCTTGGACACTGATGTGTTCAAAAAACAGCTGCACTAAAGCCAAATTTCAGAACATGGCAAATGGAACTCCATTTGAATTTGCGACCTCTGTCAGCCTAAGAAGAACTACTGGCATGGTAATTCAAAAATGACTTCTTTTTGTATGAGCTGGTGCTTAGCTTGCTTAGGTACGGATGACTGAGGCGCAAGAAACATACTGTGAAAAAGGGAGGCACAGTAGAGAAAAAAGAGCAGCGCCGACTTCAAGCTGTTTAATGACAGTCTATGAACCGCACAGAAAAAATGCATCATTGAGCCTTAAAGAAATATGCCTCATCTCTCCGGAGGGAACCTTGATGGGATGCGCAGCAGGAGCGGTGCGCACGGTGTTGACTCGGTTGAAATAGGCGCCGACGCGATTGCTGGGAGAACAGTTTGAAGCGAAGCAAGGTTTAGTGTTTACTCGAGTAAATGTTTGTTTTGAACGGATTGGGTTTCGTGTAGGTCTCATCGCATATGAACAAGCCGGAAGAGTAGACGGATTTAGTTGCACGTTCTTGTTCTTGTTGATCGCTTCTTTTGCTTTTTTCTCAAAGGAGTGTCTGTACAAAGCCACAAATCCACCTTCCTTATCGGACTGTATTAAACAGAGCTCATTGTCTCTAAAAAATGACACTACACGTTGCAACACAGGCACTTGTCGTCCAGTGCCGGCCTTGGGGGCAGCCTTGTATAGACTGACAACACCTTCTAGCAGGCCACGTTCGCACTGTTCAAGGGGCACCTTCCTTGCTACTTGCAGATCCCACACAAGCAGTTCCTGTACCGTAACCAGAGGCGCAAGACCATATTTCGGTCGCTTATTGAGAAGGTTAGCTATGTTGTCAGGAATTCTGGTTTCAGCAATATGTACTTTTTTTTTAGGGGCGAAGCTCCTTAAAGCGGCACCCGTTCGTCCCTCGACGTAGTACGTAACATGTCTTACGCTTTGACCTGCAAAGTGGTTTCGGTGGGAGATTTCTCCTGTGCGTTACTGTACAATAAAAAATTCGCAGTGTGCGCGTTAACTAAAATCCGAATTCTCCTGTCTCTCGTTTCCTATTAGCAGCCATTATCGTGTACATTGAGCACCATCTGACAAGAAAGAATTGCTACGTTATGCTCGCTGGGAATAACCTCCTTGTTTTTAAAAAGGTTTAGCGAGCGTTGGGCCACAGTGCCATGAATACAGTGAACTAATATACTATGAACTCCAGGTGGTCAAAGGTGGGAAGTAGACCCGAAGCGCAAGCCGTAAGAAAGTGTGCGTGTGCCACTTCTCGTTTAGTCCTTGGAATGTCCGCTGGATGGAGGTGCTTCTATATGCAGAATATATGATGAAAAGATGCGAGACGGTGGTACTTGGAGTGTTGACTAAATGGACGAATGGACACACAGACAGATGCATGGACGGATGCACGGATGCCCGCACGGACGGATGGGCGCATGAACAGACGCAAGGGCGGATGCATGGACGAACGCAGAGACGTACGCACGGGCGGACGCACGAACAGACGCACACACGGACGGGCAAATGGACGCACGGACGGTCACGCAGACAGACGCATGTACGGACGGAAGCAAGAACGAATGAACGGATGAATGCTTCGCCCCACTCTCCATCATTCACCCCGTGGATATGCTGCCGTTTTTTTCGGGGGGGGGGGGGGGGGGAGGGTGGAAGTCTTGGTCATACTCCTCAGCAGGCAAGAGAGCATGCTGTTCCACGCAGTTTCTATAGAAGTACTCAGCTTCAGCTCTCTTGTAACCAGCCATGCCGGAAAAATCGGTGTGACACAAGCACCTGAAAATGTTGTTCAGCATCTACACTTGGTTGCCCAGCTCAGAACGCCAAATCTTACACATTCTTTTCCTGCGGCCTCAAGAAGTGGCCCCATCTGCTCCTCCATTTTTCATGATGAGTTTTTTGCGCCTCAGTGATCCGCACCTAAGCAAATTCTGGCACTGTATTGAGTAGTAACCATCAACGAGTGGATGCAAACGTACCGATGGTGTCAGGCTTTGTGGCGTGCAGGTGCATGTATCCACTTTCTCGCAGCAGGTACTTCAGCTTTGGCCACAGGGGCAGCGCATAAGCAGCCACTTGCCGCTCTCCGTCGGCCAGCACCACGGAGGGATAGAAGGAGCCGACCAGCATCTTGAGTGCCATCAGCGGGTTGAACTCCACATCCATCATGTTCATGTGCGCCCCGAGCACTCTGCACGAGACGTATTCTGAAACATTCATACCTGTGGCATCGTGTGTTGTGACACTGCGTGCACACGCTACACTCGTTGATCGCTCGATTACCCACATCTCCATGCAGTTATTCGCAAAGGGGGACCGATATCGTTTCGCTGTGATACGAGGCTCCAGAAAGTGTTAGAACCTCTGTCACACAAATTAGAAGAAAAAAACATTTCCAAGGAAATGCTAGAGCGTTATCTTTAAAAGGGCCCATCAACACTTTATTATTATAATCAAGAAACGAGCTTGCTATCCGAGTTTATTGCTTTCTCAATCAATTGCCAGACGCGTTTTTTAAATAATTTTCAAATACAAACAGACTTGCATAGAACTGTGGCACAATTTATATGCTCACTCACATCTTTTTCATCGAGAGGCGTGGCGGAAGCATCAGAATATGGGGGGGGGGAGTGATGGAGAAGCAGGAAACTACTTTAAAGCACGAAATTTTGAAATATGAGCTTGAGGGAACTCTGGTGCTACGATCGCTCAGCCATTATGGGAAATATGGGTAGTACATGAATTTGCCTAGTCTTCGTGTTTCTGGGCTTCGAACAAACTCGTGGCTTTGTTTACTGCTGCGTTTTGCTTTTGTTTTGAATAAAAGAACGGATGTTGAGAACTTCGCGAAACAATATAAATTGGTGCGCCTAAATAATTAAAGTGGTGTACTAGAACTGCAGACTTTCCGAGCTTCGTCTTGCAAAAAAGTGGTTCGAAGCTACCCGAAGCCACACAGAGGTGTAAGAACGAAGATTAAACAACTCCGTGCACTACCCGATATTCCCACGCTGGCTTAAGCGCCATGCGTTGCAGCTCCCATAGACACCGGTGGCAGAGTTCCCCCGAGTATATTCATGGGAAACTCTATGCTTCGGAGAGCCTTATGACCTCGACCGTGCTGTATCCACCAACCCTGTGATTTCGAAGAGCGCAGGATGCAAAATCGCGCGTTCAAGTAACTGCCGCAAGGTGGCAGCATCGTAGCGTTCCCGAATTACGAAACAGTCGATTTCACCGTTAACCTAAACTTCCAATATATTGTATCTGAGCGCACTCCAACTTTATGCCTTCTCGGTTCGGAGAACGACGACTCAGCGCGGCCGATGACCCCACTGTAGGAAGCCGTTCTTGACTTCCCGCTTTTTCTTTGTTTTCCTCAACCATAGGCAAAGAAACAGGTGAATGTGCTTCGCCTGCTGCATGCAGCCACCGAAAAATCTGCCTGAGCTGAGGCTCAACACAGCTTACACCAGCATCCTCCTGACCTGAACTCCAATCAGACATCGCACAAAAGTACCGAATGCTATGTGAATATAAAAGTGTGGAGCATGATGATTTATGGTGTTTTTTGGCGCAAGGGCCATTTGATGGCCAAAGAGTGCCAGTTCATGGGACAAGGAATGTGGACAATGATTGTGATTAGCGGCTGTATAAGGGCCATAAAATTCCTCACGGTAAGGCGGGTAAAACATACAAGTAATAAAATCATGACCATGCCGTGAAGGGTGTGTGTGGTGCGAATAGATGACAAAAGTTGGTGATAATAAAAACAATGGTGGACATGTATGGCACTAGCACAAGTGCTTCACTCGTTCATACCCTTGCGTCCAAGGGCCATGAGGCAAGTGCTTCGTTGTGTAGCCACCGCAGCGAAAACCTCTCTGCAGAGGTCGTGCTACGGAATGCCCGGGTATATAATGTGAAAACTATGAATTTCTTTTAAAAACGCTAACAATGAATTACGACTTAAAGCGGTTACGTACCGACGAACAATGCAGGGTGTAAAGGTATATGTTGTCGGTAGGGTAATGGAAAGTGTTGTCTTCTAAGAGTGTCTAATTGTTTACATTGGATTAAAACGTGAAGAACTGTTAATGCTTCACCACATTTATCACACAATGGTGGATCGCCACCGGACAAAAGATGTGTGTGTGTCGTGTATGTGTGTCCTATCCTGAGTCTTGTTAGTGTTACCTCTGTTAGACGTGATTTTGATACTGGTGGCCAATGGCCAAGGTGTGGCTTGATAACGTGTAGCTTGTTTTGTGTGTGTCTGTCCTACTTGCTCTGCCAGTAGTCCCTGAGCTTTGATTTGAGAGACGGCTTAAGATCAAGGGCCGGAATTGACATGGGTGTAGTGGCGGTGCCCTTGTGGACGGATGCAGCAAGCTGATCCGCCATCACGATGCCTTGAATCTCACGGGGCCCTGGCACCCAGCACACTACAACATGTTGGTTGAGTGTGTAGAGTGTGCATAAAATGGAGTAAAGTGAGACGAGGACAGGGTTTTTTGTTTTTTAAGACTGTGCAGAGCCGTTACCACACTGAGGGAGTCTGTATAAATTACTGCTTTTTGTATTTGTAATTGTTTGATGTGTTTAGCTGCCACAAATATCGCGTAAGCTTCCGCTATGAAGATACTTGTGCCTGGATGTAGAGGGCCAGCATCCGAAAAGGAAGGGCCAACAGCAGCGTAGGACACAGAGGAGTTAGAGGCATCTGTAAAGAACTCAGGACGTGTGCATTTGTGTTGAAGTTCCAGGAAGTGTGTTCGGATATGGGCAATAGGCGCATGTTTAGTAACTTCTAGGAAAGACACACCGCAATCTATAGTCTGCCACTGCCACGGTGGCGGGTATGCTACAGGAGCCTTTAAACTGTGTTCAAGTGACACTCCAGTGTCCTCAGCTAGACCCTTCAGGCGAACTGAGAAGGGCTGCCTCATCGAAGACCTGTTTTGAAACAGAATGGAGCTTGACAAATCAATAATAGTAGAATATGAGGGGTGCTTCTTGTCTGCTTTCACCTTAAGAAAATAAATAAAGGACATGTAAGTTCTCTGCAGATGAAGCGACCACTCGTTTGACTCAACGTAAAGGCTTTCTACGGGGCTGGTGCGAAAAGCACCCGTAGAAAGGCGGATGCTCAAATGGTGCACGGGTTCCAGCATCTACAAAGCACTTTGAGTCGCAGAGTGATAAACAACGGCCCCATAATCTAAGCGGGTGCGAATGAGGCTTCTATACAGGTTCACGAGACATTGCCTGTCACTACCCCACGTAGTACGTGACAACACTTTTATAATATTCATGGCTTTTAAACATTTTGTTTTTAAATACTTGATGTGCGGTACGAAGGTCAACTTGTTGTCCAAGATTAAGCCTAAGAATTTATGCTCCGCATAGACAGATTTTGACTGTTCAGTTCAATGTCAGGTTCTGAGTGCACGCCTCTCTTTCGGGAGAACAAGACACAGGTGTTTTTTTCTGGGTTCAGCCGGAATCCGTTTTCCTCTGCCCATTTGGAGACCTTGTTTAAAACTAACTGAACCTGCCGCTCACACATTGCTAGGTTGCATGACTTAAAGCCAAGCTGGACGTCGTCGACATATGTGGAATAAAACAGGTTTCGGGGGACGGACAGGTGCAAGGAATTCATTTTGTTAACAAAAAGTGTACAACTAAGTACACCACCTTGCGGTACTCCCGTTTCTTGCACAAATGGTTGGGAGAGAATACTGCCCACACGGACACGGAATTTCCGATTGGACAAGTAACTCTCGATTATGGAAAGCATTCTACCACGCACACCCAGGTGAAACAAGTCTGTTAATATGCCAAAACGCCATGTTGTGTCGTAAGCCTTCCCGATATCGAGAAACACAGAGAGGAAGTATTGTTTATGGATGAAAGCGTCTCGGATCTGTGTCTCGATACACACCAGATGGTCGGTGGTGGATCTACCTTCTCGAAACCCACATTGGTATTGGTCAAGCAGATTGTGTGTTTCAAGGAAATAAAAAAAGTCGACGGTTTATCATTTTTTCAAAAAGTTTACAAAGGCAGCTGGTTAGTGCAATGGGCCTATAACTTGAAACTGAGGAAGGGTCCTCGCCCTGTTTCAAAATAGGGATAACAATAGCCTTTTTCCAGGAAGCAGGGATGGTGCCAGACAGCCAGATAGCATTGTATAGAGAGAGTAAAGTTTCTCGCGTTTTGAGCTGCAGGTTTTTCAACATTTCATACGTAACACGGTCGTAGCCTGGGGCAGAATTACTGCAAGAGTTTAGTGATGTTTGTAGCTCAGCTAAGTTGAAAGGTTGGTTGTATGCCTCGTGATTTGTACACTTGTATTCTAGTTTCTGCTTTTCTATCTTTGCTTTATATCTTTGGAAAGCTTCAGTATAGTGTGACGAGCTAGACACTTGCTCGTAGTGTGCACCGAGGAAGTTCGCCTGATCTTCCAGGCTGTCACCCTGTGTGTTTACGAGTGGGAGTGAGTGTAGTTGTCTTCCTACTACCCTACGAACCATGTTCCAGACTTTAGCCTCTTGTGTATATGAATTTATCCCTGATAAAATCGTGTGCCAGCTTTCTCTTCTGGCCTGCCGACGCGTTCTCCTGCCTCGAGATTTTATTTTCTTAAAGCTCTCAAAGTTTTTCGCTGTCGGCGAGTTTCGCAGCAACCTTCATGCCCTGTTCTGTTCCTTTCGCACATTCTGACACTCAGTGTTCCACCACGGGACGTGTCGTTTGCCGGGCAGTCCAGATGTTTGTGGAATGCACTTGGCTGTTCCGTCAGTAAGAAAAGCCGTGAAGTACTGCACAGCTTCATCTATACCTAATCCGCATATGTCAGCCCAACTTAAGTGAGTAATTGTTTGAAATTGTTCCCAGTCGGCTTTGTTTACCAGCCATTTGGGAACATGTGGAGGACATTCATATAGTATTGGTGTACTCAAAACTAAAGGAAAATGGTCACTTTCATATGAATTATTTATGACTTTCCACTGAAGTAATGGTACAAGTGAAGGAGATGCGATACTGAGGTCTATGAAAGAGTAAGTTTTGTTGGCAGGGTTATAGTATGTTGCCTCTTTCCTATTCAACAGACAAGCATCTGATGAAATGAGGAATTGTTCAATGAGACGACCTCGTGCATCACAGCGAGAGTCACCCCACAGACCATTATGTGCGTTCAAGTCCCCAAGGACCAGTTAAGGTTCAGGTAGTTCGTCTATTAAAGACTGGAATTGAAGTTTTTCAAGACGGAGGTGCGGAGGTATGTACAAAGAGCAGAAAGTGACAAGTTTGTTTAGAATAACTGCTCGGATAGCCACCGCCTCGAGGGAAGTTTGAAGGGGTAATTGTGTGCATGCTATACCTTGACTTACTATAACCGCTACACCACCGGATGGTAGCATGACATCATCTCTATCCTTTCGGAAGATTATGTAGTTACGTAAAAAGTTTGTGTTAGTTCGTTTTAAGTGTGTCTCTTGTACACACAGCACTCTTGGATTGTGTTCATGGAGGAGTTCTTGTAAGTCATCGAGGTTTCGAAGAAGGCCTCGGATGTTCCACTGTAATATTTCTGTCTGCATATTTAAACAAGAGAGATGCTGCTGTGTGTACAAAGAGTATCCTGTGTTGGAGTTAGCTCGTTAATTCAGGTGGCAGGACGATCGTCTGGCCCCGTTATTGGTTTTTTATTTTACTTGGCACGCTCCAAGGAGCCGCGTCGCAGTTTTGGTACCAAGGGTAACGTTGTGTCCATTGCCTCCTCAGAGGCACTGGGTGCCCGCACATGCGAGCTGGTGGTTCGAATTTTAGGCCTCGCCTGGTGAGGGGAGGCCTTGAGACCAGAGGACCCTGGAGTCTCCGGCCTCAATTCGCTAGGAGGCGGAGTAGACTGAACTACTGCCGCTTCGGGAGCAGGCGCCACAGCCGACGGCTCGCTCTGCGCTGGCCGAAGGAGTGGCAAGGGCTGGTGCGGCGTTGCCCCCTGACGCGCCGTATCAGCATATGTAGCGCCATAAAATGGCGACACTCTTCGTCTTGCTTTCTTGAATGTGATATCTTCTTTAATTTTCAATTTGATGATTTCTTTTTTCTTTTTTCCAAAATGAGCAAGACCGTGAATATGCGGCATGATTTCCGCCACAGTTCACACAGTGTGATAGTTCTTCGCAATTGTCAGAATTGTTGCCTGACACTCCACATTGTGCACAAGTTTGGTGACCACGACAGCTTTGTGAGCCGTGGCCATACTTATGGCATTTAAAACAACGACGTCGGTTAGGTATGTATGGTCTGATTGACGTCTTAGTGTACCCTGTTTGAATACTTTCTGGCAGATTACTGGAAGCGAACGTGAGCATTAGGTGTTTCGTTGGTGTTACCTTGTTGTCTCTTCTAATGGTGATCCTTTGTACATTGGTCACATTCTGACTCTTCCACCCCTCCAGAAGTTCCTCTTCAGTCAAGCCGAGCAAATCAGCATCAGATACTACTCCACGGGTTGTGTTCATGGATATGTGTGGCGTTACAGTGATGGGAGTGTCACCAAAAGTTGAAAGATTCTGTAGTTTTTCAAACTGTTCTTTTTCTGGAACTTCAAGGAGGAGGTCTCCGCTGGCCATTTTGGTAACTTTGTACCCGGCTCCAAGAGTTTTTGTGAGACATCTGGCTACTACAAAGGGGGATACAGTTCTGGCTTGCTTGCTGCTTATCTCACTATGTATAACATGAAAATGGGGGAAGTTTTCACTTGATCGGTTGAAAAATCCTAAGTCTTCGGTGCGTACGCGCTTTAAGGCGGTACGATCAATTAATAAGAGAAATGCTCTATGCATGCCAGTTTAATTTTCTTCAGAAGCGTTGGCGGCCACCCACCACGGAGCCCAACGAGGGGACGCTACAAGTTTGCGGGTGCTAAAACCTGCAGACGCCAGCTGTACAACGCTACTATAACCCAATGCGCCTAGACCAAGGTAGGCTATTTGCACAGGGTTAACCCTAGCCGCCAGGAAGTTTGAAAGTAGGCAGAAGAGAGTAGAAGACAGGACAGATAAATAGTGAGAGATAAAGACGAAGATGTAGGGAGAGAAAGATAGAAAAAGGCGACTGCCAATTTTGTGGAGCATTTCTTAGGCGCACGATGTCGCGCTTCGGCGTCGGCGCCATCCACACACAAAAAGGCAAAATTACTCGAAAAAGAAGTAACGGGGCCCAATAGGCGCCCGCAATGAATAGATAGACCATTGAGGAGGAACCACAGAGGGAAGTGTGCCACGTGTAAACAGCTTAGTCTCCAAACATGCTCCACAGGGATGAACCACCCGCGGAATGCAGGCAGCGCGCAAAGTGTTGCCAAGGTGACTAGCCGTTCTCCTCCTCTCCTGGCTCAGTTTTTCCCCGTATTTTGCTGGCGACGGTTCGCGTTGCGTCGCAGTCAGAGTGCTCGACCACGGCCGCCTGGATTCGACGATCTAGGAATTGCGACGTGGTGCTTGTGTGTACGCTTGGATCAGCGTGGGCTGCTGCTCTTACGTTTCGCTGCACCCACGAAGTCTGGTATACAGCGGCTGATGCTCCGTTTGAGCGGCAGTATTCTCTGCCTGTGTGAATAACGAAACAAATCGAAAAAATTAACGATGAAACGTTTCGTCGCACACGAAATAACAAAAGGTAGATCAACTATGAGTGGAAAGAAAGCATTCGTTCCCACCCCAACAATTACTAAATTGGACAGCTTCGAAGTTCGAACGTACCTGGATATTTCGAGAGCTTGTAGCACGGCTAATACAGTTCTGCCATAGCGGAATAATCGTATCGACACAAGCTATGTGACTCGGCATGGACAGCTAATGTTTCTCTGATTCATCAAATGACGTCAGTGTAATACCTTGTCTGAAATACAACTTGCATGAAGGTGAGCTGTCGCATATATCAATACTATAATAAAAAGTATACCAGGTTCGATACCAGTGCAGCATGCAATACAAAAGGGCTTGACGAAGTTGACGTCATGCTCGTCTCAACGATAACTTAGGTCTAATAACCGGAACACAGTTACCGCTACGGCCACTTCCGGTAAAAGAAGGTAAGATGACCACCTTTTAGCCTTTGAAACACGCTTGCAGGCCAACGAGCCGCAACCTGTCAATCAATCAATCGATCAATCAATCAATGTTTCTTTGTTAGAGTCAGAAATGTACATTGTGTGTAAGTATGCAGGAGGAGGTCCCAAGGTAGTAAACCGAAGGCAGAACCTCCCACGTTAATACAAATGAAAAACTAAAATACGAATAACGAAAGAGCAAGTCACAAGAACATTTTGAAGTTTTTTTTACAGACAAAGCAAGATATCGAAAAGATAGCAAGATATCAGCCGCTGTATTACGACGGGGTGCTTGTGTGTACGCTTGGATCAGCGTGGACTGCTGCGTTTACGTTTCGCTGCACCCACGAAGTCTGGAGCAAGTCTCGACACGTCACCACGCCGCGCTGTATATCTCTGGCTTCAAGATAGTCACGACCAACACACGACAGCAACAATTGGGAAGGTCAACATGGCAGCCGAGAAGACAGCAGGCCGATCAGATATATACTTCAGTCCGAGTCAGGGCAGAAATCAGCACTGGATTTTTTCGCTAGTAGGTTATCATTCTTTATTCTACTCTACTTGTCCCGTGTGTGATACGGATTGCACTTGCTGGCAATGGGCTCGGTCGTGTTGTATATCGCGCGCACGAAATGTACCACGAAGGTCAGCTTGGGCGTCAGCAGTTCGCCTGTGATTTGCAGCCACCTGGAAATTGGCTGCCATTGCCGTCGGCCTCCCGTACGCTCGCTCATCGAGTGCTCGCCTGTATTCGCCGCCACGATGAGCTCCGGGCTGACGATAGGGCTGAGACCTCGTCGCTGTGTTGAAAGTTGTCGAAAAGACGTTGCGGGTTCTCGTAGCGAGCTTGGTTCTAGTATGTCGCTTGCTGTAAGTGCACCATCACGGACTGGCGGTGCTTTCGCTAGCATCGGAAATCACTGAAAATTGGTCGCCATTACAGTTGGCTTTCCCGTCTGTCGGTCGCAAACAGCTCGGCGCCGTCCACTGGCCGCGGCGGCGGACTCGCGTTTGCGCACTGCACTCGCTCGAGTTTGTGGAAAAGGGCCGCATTATCGTCGATTTCTTCAGCGCGAGCTCCAAACCAGCTGGCACTGTTCGTGGCGGCGGACAAGCGTACGCTCGCTCTCCTGTTCGAAGTTCACTGGTGGCAGACACTCCGCGTGCAGCGCCGTGTTTGGTCTCTCGTTCGCTCGCTCGAGCTGAATGACATCGCTCGCTTAGAACGCGCGGAGTTGTGGCTGCGGCCACCGCTCCTAAGCTGCTGCACTACGGGAATCTAAACGAGTCTTTGATGATGTGTGACATCACGGTGAAATTATTAGCATGTGATATATCACGTATGTTTTTATTTCACCTTGCACGTATTTCTCATATGCATTCGTATGCCACGTGTGACTCACTATTTTACATACTTATTGTGCAGCCGTGGGCACACGCCCAAGGCTGTGTGCGCTGGCGTCTGCGATGCCTGTCATCCATCTCTTTCGTCAGAGCAGCTTCAGAAGGAATGTACGAGATGTGAAGGTAAAGGTATTTGTGTGTCATACTTACACGCATGTTTTTATATTAACTTGAATGTACTTGTCATATGCGTACATCTTCATCTTCTGTCACGTGTGTCTAACTATTTTTACTGTATTATTGTACGTGCCGCCGTGGGAACACAACAAGCAGATAGCTGCGTGCGCTGGCGGTTGCAATGCCTGTCATTTAACGTTTCCGTCGGAGGAGCTCCCCAAGAAGTGAACAGGATTTGACAACTAGACTGGACTTGTACACTTTACCATGAATTCACTTAAAAAATGGATAAACTTTATGTATATGTAGAAAAATAAATTATTTTTATGTCTCACTTTTGTCTTTCGTTGTTGCCGTGACTGCGAAAGCAGGTACACATAGGTGGCTAACTACTTTTTCACGTGTTCTTTTCTGCTCTGTTTGTTGCTCACGGCGCAGAAGAACAGGCGAAAAAAGTATTAGGCCTGGCGGAAAATAAACAAAAAGCAATGTTGGAACTGGGGATAAAAAGTTCATCCGATTGGAGTATTTGAGTGGATCAACCGCTCGTCCGGCGAGGTGCGACTGTGAGGACTAACGGCTGCTCGGTAAGGTGTAAATGTGGGGATTAACAGTTGCCCTATAAGGCGCAAATGTGAGGACTAAATGTTAGCCCTTTGAGGTGGATTGTGGGACTCACGGTTACTCTATAGGTGTAAATGTGGGGACTAAATCTTTGTTCTTTGAGCTAGTCTGCGGGGACTAACTGTTAGACCCGGTGCCATTAGTCCTTAAAGGAATTAATGGTTGTGGCAACCCCATTGGTCCCCAAAAGGACGAACCCCACACTCTTTAAACACCCTTTTGCCTTATCGTGCACCTCCACTGCGCATTTTCGTCTCGTCACCCTCGGATGCGGGCCGGGTCTATATATGAGCGGCAGAGCTCGCGTTCTGAATTCATTCAAGGGCGTCTCTACTTGGCTTTCACTTGATTTAGCTCTTTGCTTGACTCGAGTAGACGCAACATTCTTCATACCCCCACCACTCTGCGAGACATTTACTTGAGTTCCCCCGTGGGAAGATGCAGGTAACAATTTTTTTTCAGGCACTTTTGTTTCTCTTCGTATCAATCTACTATAGAACGGTCAGACAGTCAAATAACTTTATTGAAGTCCTGAGGGGCTGATTCCCCTAGAGGGGCAGGTTTGGCAGACAGGCCGCAACCACGTGGGGACGGGCAGGACGAGCTCCACCACGGGCCCTCTGGACTGCCCGAAGTTGGACGTCACAGTCAAAATTATGTGTTCGCCAATGTAACTGATCACAGCAACCAATGCTTTATGAAGTGAAATAAAGTTCCCACCGCCTAAAATCATACAGTAATCCATCACATGATGGGTTCCAAACTGGGTTCCGTGAACGCATCTTACGGTTCCGCAAGCACCCAGAGCGAGTGCATCCCGCTTCCATTTTACCTCCATTAGCAACTATAACATTTATTCAGACAAGCAAACTTACATTGAATTTTAACTTGAACGCACGCCTCATCCACGCATGGGGCGTGGACGAGGCGTGGTCGAGGCAACACTGAAGACTCGTCGTTTTGTGCCGCCACAGAACGTTCATAGTTTACGGAGCCGCGGACACAGCACGCGTGGAGCGCTCGCGAGAACAAGTTCAAACTAAGGAGGTTTAAAGAAAAAAAAAGTCTCCTTGATTAAAACGACATAAATTGGTATCGGTGGTTTATTCATGGCTCATGGAATGTCGGTTGTCAGGCGGCGCAGTTTTCACAGACGCCTATTTGCCACTCTTGCATGTAGGTTTCGTGATTAAAACGCGCGTGTCGCTTAGTGCTGGCTATAGTCTCAAAGAGCACTTAGGTTTGCTTTACAATTGGTGTATCGGTTTATGACAGTTTCCTTGTGCGACTGGCATTCCCCCCTTTCTGTTTTCAAAACCAAATAAATAAAACGAACGTTTGTACGTCCAGCACTTGGTTTGCGTGAACACATATACTCAGCGCAGTGCCTGAAGGTCAGCGGGCGCCTTTTACGTGAACAGACGAGTGGTGCCTGCAGAGGAAATCACAGGTTCTACATCAATGGCAAGATTTAAGGAAATACAATAGGCCAGCCCGGGCAGTGTTAATACAGCAGCTGCGCGCGTCAGAAACTTCAATGCATGGTCTTCTCAAAAGGAAGTATGGATTTCACTTTCGGCACCCTGAAAAAGCAGTTTGTGTTCCCCAAAGCAAAAAAGTTTGACAACCCCTGTCCTGGATAAGCCAGTATGAACAAAGAAATTAGTACAATCAATTTCCGCAGGAACTAACTATATTGGTGAAATGATGCATGCGATCTTCAGCTGGGCGGCGTATTATTGTATCAATCAATTGTGCCCAGTGGCCGCGTTTCAGAAGGGCACATCATTATATATAACACAATGAGTTTTGCGTTCCGAATACATCTTCTGGTAATTTGACGCTGTACGATCCCTAAAAGAAATTTGTGTGATTTCGTCAATTTTCACCGAAACGTACAGTCACGAGAAAATGTGTGGAAAGAGCAGATGTAGAAGAAAAACATATTTGGCGTTGAAGGCTTGGTAGGAAAGGAAGACTACTTAGAAGGAAGAACGGGCGAATACACGCAAGTGTTACTTACCTGTCAGAGTAGTACGTAGACATCAGCTTGGCAATCATTGCGCCCCAATCTCCTCCTTGTACGTAGAATCTCTTCCGTCCGAGACGGTCCATCAGCTTCACGAACACACGCGCTGCCTCCAAACTATTGAAACCTGCATACAGGTTGTGTTGTCACGGCTTGGGTGAATCCTTTGTCCGTATTTCCACAAACAAAGCTGCAGCCTATTAAACGGTTCCCATCAAAATGGCGACAACGCTTTTGTGCAGTAAAACTGCCCAGTGTCAGCTATACAAGCAGCTTGGCGGACATCTTCGTCTTCAATTGACAAAACACATTAGCAAATCGGTAATGTTTCAGAAGTGAGTGGGAGTACTGTAAATTTCAATGTCAAAATAGCGACTTTCGAAGCTGAGTGAACATCAATAAAATATGCATTTTTTTATGTTTCCTGGTAAAGCTCTTTTATTCCTAAATATTGCAAAAAATTTGCTTTAAACGTAACATAGGATGTGAAAATGTTAGTTGCAGCACAGAGCTTGGTAGTTCACTGTAGCAGTTTCGCACAGCAATATAATGCTTCCTCGCGATACTAGGCATCAAAATATCCGGTTCATGTTCCTTCAGATTACCCCAACGGTTTGCCCAAACGGACCCACCAACCCTTATGTGTTCGTTCAATTTTCAGAGAAAGCCTATTATCTTGTTTTTTCATAAAGGCAGTGCCTAAATTTACTCTCTTTTATTGTAGCACAAAAAGAAACTTCGCAAAAGTTCCTCCTTTTCCTTGGAAGTCATTTTTGATGAAAGCATCCTGACTTCGATAATGAAAAATGCTAAGATCTCTGCCAGACGAATTTCAATTGCCGATTTGCCACACACCAAGAAGGTCACATAAATCACCGGCTAGATTTAAGGGAATATTTACGGCATCTAAAGATGAACCAAAAGCGCGTAAATCTGTGCTAGTCAACGACGCTTCAAAATAAACAAAAAACGAGTCACTGACAACACGAGAATTATAGCGTACAAAGTGTTGTTCGTGAGCCCTGCTCCTGTCTAAAGCATTCCGAACTGATTCATGAGCATGTTGGTTTTCACAACACTTCTGAGGACCAGCTCGCTTCTTAAAAAAGCGCAACATAGAAGCTTTAAAAGATTATCTTGTGCCATCATCACGCGCATACTATAATGTGAATTAGAATTTATAGGAAGTGGTTTTGCTAAATAGGTGGACAAAGAAAGTGTAGCTTTTATTTTGTCAGTCCATAGTGAGAAGCCAACCAGCTCTTCGCCGCACTTTTTTTTCAGAATGAGTATGCAAAGGAATGAATCAGCTCACCCACCAAAATTGCTTAAAATGATTTGATAAAAGACGGTTTTAACGCACCCGTCTCTCAGTTCAGCGCCATCGTCGTTGCCGTTGCTCTCGGTAGCGTACGTAACCAACAGGCATGAACAAATAAAATGAAAGAAGAAACAATGGCATTTCAACCCGGGCCCTCTGCATGGCAGTGGAGTATTCTAGCATATGGGCGAAGCTCCTAAAGCCGTGGGTCTGTCCCTCCTAGCTCCTACGTGACCACCTAGTTCGATGACTCATTCAGCAGAATTGGACAGACAGCTATAAAGACAGACGAAAGGACGGACAGACGGACGATTCACGGTTTGCCGATAAAACCCTCTGAAGCTTCACCCCACTCATCATAATTCATTCCATGGATATGCTGTAATTCTTTCTTTAATACATGGGGATAACGCCCTCAAATGTCGCTATCTAGGCTGATGCTCATTTGCAAAAAGACAGGCGTCATGCAATGCAAGGAATTGCGTTGACCTATGTAATACAGGGTGGTAGAAAGTAAAATAACCTCTCACCTCACAACGCTAATTGGACCGAGCCCGGGCACGAGGTGAAAAGACGTCGGGCTGCCCAAGCCCGGTTCACGCGCCAGGCTAGGCTCGGACTTTTGGTCTACTCGGAGTCCGCGCAGACGTGTAACAGACTACATTGTCAAAATCAAGACAAGAAGGTTTCTCTGACCCTCTCTGCGCCATTGATGTTTCAAAGCGTGGCGAACCAGTTGCGAGCGAGCCACCGGCCTATCACGTCTTCTTCGTGTACAGCCTTCGGTATTTGAACGCGTGATGCCTTAAAGCAAGGCTGCACTAAGGGCTCCCAAGACAACTCTGTTAGAGCGCTCAAGGTAACCAGCCGGCGGCTATTTTCGCACTTTCCGTCGAACGGAGTGGGTCTGGTGTTTGGAGCGTTACCCCACAGGGACCAAAAGTGATAGAGTAGGTTACCTAGTCGCCGATTGCCGAAGGTCTCGGTGCTCGCTCCGTGCCTTGGGAAAACATGGGAGCGTAGACTGCCTGCCTGTTGCTCGCGGTTGTGGTTCAAGGTTTACAGTTCGCGGCAGGGACAATAGAGGAGAATGAGATGCGTGGCAGAAAGAAAAAAGCGGCGATTATGTTGGGCAAGAAAAGCTGGAAGGTATTGAGAAATAAAATACTACCACCGTGAAGATGTTCCAAGCAGTTTTCTTTCTCCGGGTGCAAATGTTTTGCCGATTGACAACATGGGACAGCCTCAACGCCACTGCGCCGGCGCAAGGGATACCGGCAGCAAATTACGCAGGCGTCAACTCGCTGAACCGGCTGATCGTGCACCCGTTCCGCTGTGAGGCTACCGAGAAAGTTCTGGCGTATTGGCCGCGCCTTACCGCAGCATTGCCACTTGCGGCTACCAAGTCGACCGACGCATCGTCATCAGCAGGCCTGAAAAGTTGCCATAGTAACTTGCGCCACTTCCGTGAAAATAGAGGCACTGCATCCGTCCTGTTCGAAACACCTTTTCGTTTATGGGTGCAGGTGAGTAGAGCACCTCCCCGTCACTGTAAAAAGTCTAACAATGTTTGGCTGCCAGTGCTTCCACGCTCACAGCTGTTTGCCTCCATTATATTTTAGTGTGTATTCATCGCTAAGTTGTTATTCATTAGTCTCTTGAATTGGGCTGGTTGGCATATACTGACAAAAACAGCGCTTTGTTTGTGTCTTCTCGTCTCAGTCCTGTTCCAGTGCGGTTAGTTCTTTGTTTGTTGTTCAAGTCCTGGGATGTCGAGCTAAACCGTGGTCTACCCCGCCAGACGACCGTAACGAAGAATTCCTGCAGATTGTTAAATCCCTACATGGCAAATTTGATGCCAAAGGTAAAGAGGTGATCTCTGGTCTGAGTGAAGAGGCTAAGCATTCAATGGAGAAGTAAATCGTCGATATTGACAACAGACTTTCGGCAGATGAACAAAGCATTCGATCAGCTGGGAGTCAACCGGGGGGGGGGGGGGGAGGGGCATAGCGCTTTAGATGGCCGTACTTAACGGACGCCTTAATGAATTCGCAAGTCATTCACGCAAGGAAAATAATATTTAATGCACCCTTATATTTGGTTTCGGCGACAAATAATTCGGACGAAGAAGAGTGAACAGTATGCACGCACACTTCAACTGTGTTAACAGAAGACGAAAGCGGATCTATAAGAACAAACAGCAGCCTGACACGGCCGTACATATCACAACAAAATTACGAAGGATAATCGTACCTATAAAACTTACAGTTACAACGCCAAGACACAGCAGATGTTTAAAAACAATCTAACCAAGATACACAAAGGCATGCGCACAGACGGACACCGAAAATACAGTAGACTGCCCCACAATACTACTATAATACAATACCTAAAACCATCTAAAAACTGCAGTTTCTTAGAAATCCGTCAGCGAAGGCATCCTTACGCATTTGTCACTGCTAGCAATGAAGAAGACTTCCATTATTTTTTTTCATTTTGTCGTTTCACTTGCACAGCATTACTCTATCTCTTAAGTTCGTTGTACATCCGCATCACCTACAGTGCAATATTTCATGGCAGCGTAGATACCACTGCTGAAAGTTGGGCCCAGTCAGAGAAAAAAAAATGTGCTTGTTATTGAATTCAGCCTTAAGCGTGAACCGCAATAGCAGCGACGAGCGTAATTCTTAAGCCGCAGACTTGGCCATTTCGTCACTAATAGGCGCAGACCTATTATCATCCAATTTTCGTCTTAGCTAAAAGAAACGATTCTGTCTTCCAGAAACGCGTTAAAATAAACTGGTGTGTCTATAACTGAAGACTTTTGTAAGGCAAATTTTTCACTCTGATGATTATTAAGCTATACATCAACAAAAAATGTTACATCTACTCGCCTGATATAGCAGGGTCTGCGAACTGCGATTGGGCAATGCTCCCACTGCTGCTGAAATGTCGTCGATTGTTACGAAACGCTGTTCTAATGCGTCTTTTGTTTTCAAAGTTGAGCCTCAACAACGCAACCAGTCTTCTCAAGGTGTATCATTTTTATTCTCAAATGTGCGCAACCTATTCAATAAACGCGGCGCTCAAGCACCTATTTTTCATTCATGCGTCGCAGACGTGGTTGCACTGATCACATTGGTTGACCGATCAAATTTTCAGTGAAGAGTTCTTTCACTATCACAAGAATTACGCTGTGTACCGCAAAGACTTCGATCTGAAACTTGGTGGCATCCTCAATGCTGTTGCTGACCACTTAGTGTCCTCTAAGATTGCACTGACGACATCCTTACAATTGGTTTGTGTGCGTGCTGTCTTAAACTACCAAAACGCACTGCTTTGTGCTTGTTGTCGGCCGCAAAATACACCAACTACTTTCTGCAATGAACTGCATCACGTTTCTAATTTTCTGGTTTCAGAATTTGCCACAAAGAGCAGCACCAGATGCGGACCAAGGCCTCCTCAGTGAATCGTGGGAGATTGTGATTTCCCAGCCAGACCTCGCTGACCAGCGTCAACTCGTCACTCGAGCGCGGCGGGTTGTTCAGGCCAGAGAGTTCCTAGAAAAAGGAACCCTCCCACCTTCATTCACAAGCTTTACTCGATAAATGATTTCTCTCACTCTCTCTTTTTTGGAATTTCCACAATCCTCATTGTCTCTTTTGGGTGATTTCAGTTTGCAGAAAATGAATTAGGCCTCGCAGTTTCTTTCGGTCATTGGTTTGTCTGTTGAAAGTCAATCTTTCATTGACCTGTGCTTGCATTTTAATCTCACGCAACTTATTTGTGAGCCTACCAAAACTGGCAACACTTCATCAAATACTCTCGATCTGGTGCTTCTCAACAACTCCAACACAGTACAATAATTGAACTGTTTACCCAGAATAAACTATTATTGTCTATTACAATTTTCGTAAAGGACCACGTAACATGTGATACAAGCAATCCAAAATTTATCAGAGATTATGCGAGAGGACAGTGCACCGCAACTAACAAAAAGCTTGCACTTATCTTTGACGAGCGCATACCAGATAATTGGATCTTGTTTACAAATAAAGCCACGTAACTTGTTGCTGAATATGTTCCACTGCGCAAGCAGAAAACGCTCTCCTTCGTTTTCAACATCAAAAGAATAAAAAGAAAACTCCTTTGTCGACTTGCGAAACGCACTTAACGTTCTACGCGTTGGAATGATTACTGTAGCACACTGCACCCATATCGCATCGCATTAAGTGAATCAAAGCCCGTCTTCATTATTACATATCTACCTTCACTTCTTTCCCCCAGTCCAGCAAAGTTTTAGAGCGCTTACCCAATAAACAAATAACATATATCTTACAGGCTCTGACGATTGCACAATGAACAACGAAGATTGTCGCTCCGACCACAGCTGTGTGAGCAAGAACAAGTCGTTTAGTTTGCTTTGTGATGGCAATTGGATGGATGAATGCATCATCACCACCATCATCACCATCATCATCAGCCTGACTACATCCACTGCAGGACAAAGGCCTCTCCCATGTTCCGCTAGTCAACTCGGTCCTGTGCTTGCTGCTGCCAATTTATGCCCGCAAACTTCTTAATCTCATCTGCCCACGTAACCTTCTGTCTTCCCCTAACCCGTTTGCCTTCCCTAGGAATTCAGTTAGCTACCCTTATTTACCAGAGGTTATCCTGTCTACGCGCTACATGCCCGGCCCATGACCATTTCTTCTTCTTAATTTTAACTATAATATCCTTAACTCCGATTTGTTCCCTAATCCACTCTGCTCTCTTCTTGTCTCTCAAGGTTACACCTACCGCTTACTTTTCCATTGCTCGCTGCATCGCCCTCAATTTAAGCTGAACCCTCTTTGTAAGTCTCCAGGTTTCTGCTCCGTAGCTAAGTACATGCAAGATACAGCTGTTATATACATTTCTCCTGAGGGATAGTGGCAATCTATCTGTCATGATTTGAGAGTGCTTGTGAAATGTGCTCCACCCCATTCTTATTCTTGTAGTTACTTCAATCTCGTGGTTTGGCTCCGCGGTTATTACCTGTCCTAAGTAGACAGTCTTTTACAACTTCAAGTGCACTATCTCGAAGATGAATGCATGAGAACTTGCCATACTGCGGCAGCATGTGATGGATTTACCTTCAATACTGAACACGTTGGAGGGTGTGAGAAAAATATGGACGCCAAAGACGTCATTCGGACTGACGACTTCATAGTGTATGAAAAAACAAAATGTGTCTTTGCTGCTTCTTCGACAGTTTGGTAGAATTTTTCAGGTCGTTGCCAGTTAATTAGGCACAATGGTTTCTTTTCTTCTTTTCGGTTATCTGAAAAAATATGTTTTTGTTATTTTTGCCATTTCAATTCACTTCGCGTCAACTAAGCTAAAGCATTTTCTTCTATTTACATCAGTGTTCTTTGTTTTCGTTTATTTCAGTGGCTTGCTACATTCGATTAATGACCTTGCATAAAATATTAGGCGCGAAGTTTCTTAAGGTTGATCTCAGTCCGGAGTGCAGCGTGACCACCCTTACTGCGCATGCCCATTCCTTCCCCTCTTTCTCTCCTCTCCTAAGCTTCCCTTCTCTCATCTCGGACCGCCGACGCAGGCAGCATCCGCTAGCGAGTTTTTTTAGTGAAAGAACCGACTGCTTGCACTGCACAACTGTTCACTGCTACGCCGAATAAATATATTTTCTCTATGCGTTGTTAAAGAACAAAATTCGCAGCGTGCGCGTTAACTAAAAGTGAACTGCGGGCCTCTGTGTCCAGTCGGCGTTTTCTGTCTCTATTGCCCTTTAGCAGCGATTGGCATGTTCCAGCAGGAAACACGAGTTCATCACTGCGTGCTTTGCAGCTCCCCAGGTTTTGAATACGAAGCATTTTTAGCAAACTTCAGCCATTTTGCCCGTATCTATCTATCTATCTATCTATCTATCTATCTATCTATCTATCTATCTATCTATCTATCTATCTATCTATCTATCTATCTATCTATCTATCTATCTATCTATCTATCTATCTATCTATCTATCTATCTATCTATCTATCTGTCTGTCTGTCTGTCTATCTATCTACCTATATCTATCTATATCTATCTATATCTATCTACACACCTACCTACCTATATCTATCTATCTATCTATCTATCTATCTATCTATCTATCTATCTATCTATCTATCTATCTATCTATCTATCTATCTATCTATCTATATCTATCTATCTATCTATCTATCTATCTATCTATCTATCTATCTATCTGTCTGTCTGTCTGTCTGTCTGTCTGTCTGTCTGTCTGTCTGTCTGTCTGTCTGTCTGTCTGTCTGTCTGTCTGTCTGTCTGTCTACGACATTTAGCTCTCCTGGCCGTTTCAATAATGGAATACATGCAAAAACTGGTATGGCATAACATGACTGTATGACAAGCATAAATGACTAGTCATAACATGAAAGTCATCACACGTATGTCATGAATGCCATGATTTACATGGCATGATCTTGCTGCTCTTGTGATGGTTTCGTTTACATGACATATTGCAAAACTGGTATCGTATGACATGACTGCATGGTAAATAAAAGTGACAGGCCCTAACGTAGAAATCATGACATGCATATCATGTCAGTCATGACTGACCGCCACGCTCATGATGCGCTCCCGGTCGTCTCGCTAGCTTCACATATACCAAATTTGATACTCCGTGACGTGAATAGACGACAAAGGTAAATGAGAAGTCCAAACATGATAATCATGACATGCGCATGATGTAAAACATGACTACATGCTACGCTCACAGCGCGCTCGCGGCCATTTTGCTAGCTTCACGTATACCAAATTTGGTATTACGTGACGTAAATGAGCGTTGAACACAAATGTCAGGTGCAAACATGATAATCATTACACTGAGTTCAAGCACTAAGTAATTTACATGCCTACCACTGCTGATGCTAGTATTGCAAACGTTAGTGGTGCCATCGTTACGCTACTATAAGCAACATACTTGCATCTTATCTAAGTACTTGAGTGTGCATAACATTTTTACTTGTGTTTACTGTGTACTACATTCATCCGCCTCGTAACGTTGTGCTAAATATAAAGTGACATTTTGACCTTTCTCATTTGTGCATCGCATGTCATACATTCCCACTGTACGTGGGATCTGCCAATTTTTTCTCTTGCGCAACGCCGCGATGAGCGCCAGTGTCATCGCAGCCGCCATAGTAAGCATTAGCACCCACTGCTTCGCATCTACATAGGGTGCCGTTTCATGGGATATGGCGTAATTTTTTATAGTACACGCTAGAAAAAGTGGCGTTCATAGCTTTCCGTTTTCTGAAGCTATTTTGCATTATTTCTTCTCTTCTTCTCCTTCAGTCGTGGCATTCTCGCTTCGCTTACTCTACCTTAATGCCTCGACAGTCTGATGTTTTTGTAATTGATCGAAATATCAATTACAAAAAAGTTGGCACTGAAAGGTTTCCCTGAAATCGTTGTCGAAAGACTATAGTCTTGCATCTGGAGACAGTGAACAAAACGTTTATGTAATGTTATGCGTGAGAAAATCAGTTAATTGTGTTCTGGAGCTCCTGCGTTAAAGAGTCTTGGTCCGTACAGCGGAGGCGAACGAGCGCATTGAGACAGGTTAGATATGAGCGCTATCTGGCACTTATCTTGGAAAACGAAGGAAGGCGTGCGCGTCTGTCTCGGAGGCGATAAGGTGTAGAACGCAAAGCGACGGGCAGGTCTCCGGACTCGCACACCTGCTGGAGGCGAAGAATGCGCTGAGAGCGCGATGGAAAAAGCAGAACCTAAGCAGAAGGCAGTGACCTAAACTAAGAGAAATAAAAAGATCGAAGTACATTCCAGATAGCTGAGTGCGCAACACTGGGACGAGGTTTGTAATGAGGTGGATGCTAAAATTAGACTAGGAAGCAAGTGGAGCCTTCTGAAAAACCTATTCGCCGACAGCAACAAACCGACCAAGAGCAATGCCCGGATAATGTCGATAGACTCGTACATCTGCACACGAATGAAAGCACTAGTCTCCAGGACCTTGCTGACACCCTGGAATACATGTACCTGCCGGCAGAGAGAAAATCAGTCCTCTGGCATGACCAGACACGCGAGCACAAAGGGACACCTCATGGTCGCTGGATCATCTATTCGATGTTTCGGAGATTGGGCACGCTTTTCTTGGCCTAAACAGCCGCTCGACCACTGGTCCAGATGGAGTCACTAACAAAGTGCTCAGAAATCTAGATGACCAAGCCATCCAAATCATTACGAACAAAACAAACGAAATACGGACTGCGGGCTCTGTTCCGCATGAACGGCAAACTGCCAATGTATTTTTCATCCCCCAACCCGAAAACCACTCCATGCCGAGAACTTGAGAACAATTTTTTTTACTCCGTGCCTTAGAAAGGTCGCCGAAGATGCCCTTTACAACAGAATTGCAGAGCACATCGAATGAAACAGCCTTTTTTGCCACAATCTCATAGGCTTCTGAAAATCACTACCTACACAAGACGCCATGCTCCTCATCAGGAGCGCAGTCATACACAATGAAACGAGGGACGTAAAAGTAAAATTCCACAACTATGTCAGATCATTTTAGGAGCCAAGCTCCTTAAGCTGTGGGTCGTGTGTCCGCGATGTATGTATGTATGTATGTATGTATGTATGTATGTATGTATGTATGTATGTATGTATGTATGTATGTATGTATGTATGTATGTATGTATGTATGTATGTATGTATGTATGTATGTATGTATGTATGTATTATGTATGTATGTATGTATGTATGTATGTATGTATGTATGTATGCAGTATTAGTAGTAGTAGCAGTAGCAGTAGCAGTAGGTAGCCACCTCTCGTTTAGTTCTTGGAATGTCCGATGGATGGCGGCACATCTATATGATGAATTTATGATGAAAAGATGAAGGACTGCAGTACTTTGAGTGTTCACTAGATGGACGAACGGACGCACAGACAGACAAGTAGACAGATAGACGGACGGATGGACAGAGAGACAGATTATTGATGGAGGAATAGACGGGCGCACAGACGGACGGATGGATGGACGCACAGACAAACACACGGACACACACGCACTGATGGACGCACGGACGGACAGATGGACACACGTACGGACGCATAGATGGATGGGAGCAAGAGAGAACGGACGGATGGAAGTGCGGATGGACTGATGGATGCTTCGCCCACTCATCCTTATTCACTCCGTAAACATTCTTTGATTTTTCTGACGGACCAGCCACCATAAAACATCGGACAGAACATAAGCCGAAGGCACAAGCTGGGAAACAGCGGCACCACCCAATGGTCGTTGCTTTCACCGCTTCTTCTCAACATTACTATGCACAATCTGTTGAACTAACTCTCGAAAGTCCAGGAGGTAGGACGCACGACTTACGCGGGTGACATTACCGTCTGGTCTGCAAGCGGCCCAATAGTCAATCTGGAGCAGCAACTACGGCATGCTCTGGACACCACAAGAGCTTTCCTTCAAAATACGGGGATGAAGCTATCTTCCAGCAAATCAGAGCTACTTTTGTGTAAATACAGCCCCAGGAATTAAGGGACAGCTCCTTAGCTCCCTCCCTGTTTACCTACACATGAAGGATGAAGGCAGTATCCCAAGATACAACACAATCAAGGTCCTGGCATGGTCGTTGGTGCTGACAGCGGTGACAACATGTAGGCCCTCAAAATTACAGAGAAGAGTGTCCTCAACTTAACCAGGGTCTTAACAAAGGTCTCCGGTAGAAGGGCTGGTCTGAAAGGGGACAACCTCATGTGGGCATTTCACATCTTTCTCATCAGCCACATGACGTATGCTGCCACATTTTTCAGCTTACTGGAAGAATACAGATCTCAACAAAATTGTTACATCAATTAGAACAGGATTGAAAACGGTCCTGAACCTCCCTCGCAACACTTACACGGAACGACTCTTCCAGTCGGGCGTGCACAATACAGCTACCAAACTCTTTGAGGCAAAGCGGCATGCATAGATTAGTCGGCACTCACTCTCAGGGGTGGGCAACGAAATTTTGTTAGAAGCTGACTTTCAGACCCTCTTTATGCCGCCAGTGAAGCCCCAAATTTGCACACACGCCATGAAAGTGATAGCAGTTGATCCGATTCCCAGAAACATGCACCCGGCCTACAAT